>CM076577.1:1092823219-1093353956 GCA_034641835.2 Pinus albicaulis
TTAGTTGGGGGTGTTGAGGAGGTAACCCCTCTCGAGCGTGATAGAGGCGATCCCTACTAGCCCAAATAGGGGTCTAGCAACAAACAAACAATGTCATGACGCAGGTTCCTAATTACGAATGAAAAAGGCTGGAGATAGAAGCCTACCTGGATTCCAACGCTAGGATCTAAAGAAGAAGCGTCCCCGTTCCTCAGCCTTGGCAGATCACAATCCCTCCACGATCTCCACGGATGAACACCTGCACATGGAAGAAACGAACAGATACAAGCATAGAAACCAGCATACGTAACTAAACATCAGTCAGAAAGGACGTTACTCACATTAACATGATGGAAAACAGAGTGGAACCATAATCATAATCATCTATTAAATAACCAACGAAGAGAGATTACAACCAAGTTCTGACGTCGCGGTCTCCTTCGGATGGGTCTCCAGTCGTCCACGTCTCGCAAAGCTCGCCAAGGAAAGGGAAAACCTCTCCGGAGTCTCTCGACGATGGTCTCCTTACTTGAGTCGGCCTTAAGGGAAAGAGAGAGCTCTTTACAGCACAAAGGCTCTTGGGAATATGGAGATCCAAAGCTTAGGCACTTCAAGACTAGCTTGCCATGGAATTGAGCAGGCTTTTATAGATGGGGAAGGAGGGAGTTGGGATCCCTATTATTATGGGATTGGCCCTATCAACAAGGAAGGTTCCATGGGAGGTGGCAAAACCACTTCCCTTCCATAGAACTCCCGCAACCAAACCTCCCAACTCAAGATAGGCAATGGTTTGTGAGTTTGTTGGAACTCAACTTCCGCCATCTTTATTTAAAAAACAGTCCCTAAATTGGGTGGCGCGACTACTGCTCTATGACAGAGCGCCAGTTGGCGCGACCTCTTTGCAGGATTTTCCCCATTGGCGCGAGTACTGAACTGTCTGCTCGCGCCAATGCAAAAAGGGATGTTTTTCATGATTTTTGCAAGGAGATGTCTTTAGGGCAAATGAAGCTCATGCTTAGAGGAATGCATTGATGATGTTTTCAAGGCATGACAATGTTCAAAGGTCACAAAATGGGTCCTCCATTGTGCGGGACGGGGAATGGTAGGGACGGTGACAAATTACTGTGTAACAGATGCCCCCTAAAGTATGAGGCCCGAGAGAGAGAGGGGTGAAATGCTTTACAAGAACATGTTCAACTGAAGGCCCGCCGTCGGAAAACCTGCGCAGACAGATACAACTGATATCTCAAGTACATGATGTATATGTGGTATGGACGCAGCCATCCGAAACAGAGTATGCTATAATCCGGATCCAGGGTATGGGCGCAGCCATCCAACTAAGATCGAACAAATAGACTCAGGTATGGTCGCAGCCATCCAATCAGTGAGTCATGTACATAACGATAATAATCCACAATTGCAGCCTGGATTACAACAGACACAATCCAGGGTCTTGCGCTCCATCTCGACCCAACAAAGTACAAGTTCAAGCATGTGAATATGTGAGCTGAAGTCGAACATGCAAGAACATCGTCTGATTACCAGCCAATGATGAAAGCTGTTAACAGACGCGAGAGAAACCACCAATAATGACAATGGTCCTCAAGGTACTACAGGTACAATCTACGGCGTGCGAATAAATGAGTTGACGTCGAACACCCATAGAATCACCCGATCGGAGGTCAATGATGAAAACCTCACGTCGAATGCGACGAACCTGCCATTGAGGCATGCAGGCTCCAAGGTACCGTAAGGAGTCTCTAGACCAACTTCCTGGATAATGAGTTGATGTCGACAGGAAGTGACCTTGATCGAAGGTGGGCCATAATGATTCCCACATCATCGACACGAGACAGAGGAACATAATGTTTTGTTGTGAATCAGGATCATATGAGAAACAGAGGAAGGTTGATATTCGCAGAGGTCAACTTCTCTTGGAACATATAAATGGCACGACAATGGACTTGGCAGTTTTTGACATCAACAGATCAAAGGTCATGGCGACGAGGCAGTGAACAGATGAGAGGTCAAAAGAGATTACCCAAACCCATGGAAGCAAAGTGAAACAACGAGATGAGATGTCCCTAACCCGACACGAATGCAGACAAGTGCCATGTTCAAGAGCGACATACTGCCGACGACAACGACGATGGTTCCATTTTTCCCCCACCATTTCTGGCGAGTACCCCAATTATTTTTGATAACAAGCTTGAAGGGGATAGCATATGCTTGTGATATAAGTCCGCCCTTCGGGCGAATCCATCCTAGTGCATTTAACGAGTCCTAGGAAGGAGAAACTTGGAGAACGTCATTTCGACTAAATCCGATGTCATCAGGTTTTAACGAGTTTGACAAAGGAAGAACTCGGCGTCTTTTCATGTTTAGAGAGTTTGAAAAGACAGCTGAAAATAAAACTCCACAGGTCCCTTTTCGTAAATAGTTTCCCAGATCCGAAAAGGTAGAAAACAATACCCGGGAAAACCTCCTAGTCGCGATAGGCTAGGGTATTCCTTTTTCGTAATCAATCCATCCCGGCCCGAAAAAGGGTTAAACTTATACCGGGTGAATGTCGATTCGTGTCCATTTTAACGAGATCGAAACGACAAGGGCCTCGATGATCTTTTCATATTTAGAGAGTCAGAAAAGAGCTGAAAGATGACTCCAGAGTGACTTTTTCGTGTATTTACCGAGTCCGAAAAAGTATGAAATACAACTCGTTTCCATCTTTTAAGTCGCAAAAACCTGCTGCTGCACATACCAAGCAAGCGTAAAACCCATTTTCGACATAACATATGCAAATATTTGATAAAAATAACTTTTAAAACTCATTTAACGTCGAAAAAGTTATAAATATGTCTAATTGGTAAAAATAAAATTACTTTTTACTATTATAACATATGCAAATATTTGATAAAAATAACTTTTAAAACTCATTTAACGTCGAAAAAGTTATAAATATGTCTAATTGGTAAAAATAAAATTACTTTTTACTATTTACCTTGGTGGAAAGCAACAGTGGTCCTTTTGGAGCAAAAACTTCTGATGGTGATTGCGACAAATCCAGTCGACCATTCAGCTTCTCGTCTGTCACAGGTAAGAGGCGCTCTTTTGCTCTTCATTTCCATTCATTTTTTAATAGCTTTCCCTTAGAAATCAGTTTTGTGTGGCCATTTTTAAAATTTTAGGGCCGAGCCCATTGGCGCGGGTATCGGGCACGGACCCGCGCCAATGAGCTCTTTTTTGTAAAGGGCTCGCGCCACGTGGCGCGACTGTTCGCAAAACAGCCGCGCCAGCGGCCGAACCTTAAATTTCGCCCAAAATTTCGATATTTAAACCAAATTGCTTGGGATTTGAAGCTCATCAAAGATCTAACTAAGGGTTTTTGACCATGTGAATGCAGAAAATCACTCAAAATGGAAATTGAATGGAAGGAACGAGAGCACGGAGAAGAGGATGAACAGGCCATGCAAAGCCAAGCTTGCATGAATGCACTTAGAAACTGTGGATTGAAAAAGTTCTTCCTCACGCCATGTTTACGAGCTCAGCCCGAGCTCCTCCAATATTTAATCAGTATCTGGGACGAACAGGAACAGGTGTTCAGGTTACGAGACCAGGTGTTAGAACTGGAGGTCACTGACGTTTATTTCATCACTGGATTGTCCCGCAGAGGTCCAATCCTTGTACTGACTGGAAGCAGACCATCTGGGGAAAATATGGAAGAAGTAATGGCACGGGTGTGCCGAGGGGCACAAACAGGATCAGGAAGCAAGAAGGTGGATATCCACACTATTCCTGATCTAGCCCTGAGAGTAGTTCTCCATACCATTACGCGGGCTGCTGGGTCGCAGGCTCCGCACGAGGCCACGAAGACTCAACTCCTGCTGGCCTCAGAATGCATGGGTCCCTTACTGTTCAACTGGGCAGAAGCAGTAACTATCAATATGAAAAGGCAGCTCACAAAGTGCAAACAGGGGAAACTGAAACAGTTCGGTTATGGTTCCATCTTGGTATCGTTCATTCTGGAACGCATACCAATCTTCCAGGGCCAAGGAGCCGCAGTGGCGAGTCCGATACCACAAGAGCCACGAATGGTTCGCTGGGCAGCACTGATGCCCAGATCTGGAGGTGGCCAACAGATGTCCTGGAGGCCAGAGTTCTTTTGGTGGTTACGGCGCCAGCTGATCGTCGTGGAAGATTGACCCTATTCGGGAACTGACTTTACTGGGGACCCAGATCTCCCACTACCAGAAGGAGATGACTGGGACGAGGAGCTGGGTAAGACCTCATATTTTTTATTTTATTTTTATACGTTTTTTTGTTAATACACATTCGTCTTAACACATTTATATATGCATGCAGATGTAGGACCTGAGAGACCAGCCGGGATGTCTCCAATCTCCCGGAGGACACAACTCGCCCCTGAGATTCAGGGGGAAGGTACCGGAGGAGATGAATTGATCCAGAACCTCGAGGGGATTGCCCACGGGATCCTAGACTATGCCCGGCTAGCAGACGTACCGATGGCATACCAGCGCCACACGGTGGGAGTTCCGAGTCGGATCCACCGAATCCTGAGGCGCTTAGTGCGTGCAGTGACGTGCTATCATGAGCACCATGCGGATTAGTCTTTAGGATTTATACCACACCTATTTTTTGAGAGACATACTGTCTCCGGATGTACTAAGACGATTATGTATATTTTGACTTTTGTGATGCACACTGTGCAAACATTTCGACACACATATATATATATACATATGACTATTTTGGATGGATCTTTCTTTACATGTGATGATGTTTTCTATATGTCATGCAAATTTCTAATACAGATGTAATCTAATATATCAGTTTCATAACAAACGACCCAATGCGAAATGTATTCACACAATGTATCTAATCACACATTTCATTTTTTACGCAAGCTTAAAAGCACACATGAACACACACATATGCAAACTATGCTTGAAATGAGGAAGACGGGCATGCCCCCCAGCATGATGTCCCAATTCGAGGTGCATGCCCCCCAAGCTTCAGTCCATTGAAAATGGAGTGAAGGTTCAAAACAAAAAGTCGAATTGAACATGCTCGTGCTTCATTATTTTAACGAGGTTGACACACTTAAAAGAACTATCCTCATACAACTTGTTTTATTATTTTTAAGAGCTTGACACAAGTGGAGGAACAATGCTCCGAGATCCTGGTTTCATTTTTTAAAGAGCTTGACCCAGGGAGGAAACCGTGCTCTAACCGAATTACATCAAAAAGAACCAGAAGGCGGTGCTTCCAAGAGTTCTACTCCTGATGGAAGGGAAACACCCTGGAAGTCAGGACCCAATGCCCCCAGCACATTATGCACAACGGCATCATCACTGAGCACAGGCACGGGGTAAGTAGCCACATAGTTGACCTGCGGTGGGGCAGAGACAACAGGTGGATAAAAACCAGGAGGGGGTGATGGCGGACCAGTTGCCACATTAGGACCAAAGAATGACAGCTGATCAATGGTCACGATCCTTCCTTCATGCGGAAAACATGCCACACGAAAGAGGGAGGAGACGAGCGCTCCCATGGCATAGGTGTAATCACGCCCCAAAAGCAGATTGAAATCCAAGGGGCCTGGAACGACCATCACATCCATATGGACGGTTTTGCCTCCCAAAGTAACAGGTAACCTTGGAAGGATCCCCAACGGTTGACTCGTTCTTCTATTGAATGTCAACAGATTCTGCGTAACGGGTGCAAGCGGCGGCGAACCGAAAGCTTGCCAGGTAGTTGATGACAGAATACTAATAGAAGCACCTTCGTCTATAATGGTGCTGGGTACAACCAGACCAAGAGCCTGTACTGTGATCTCGAAAGGCACATAAGACGGAAGGCGAAATCCTGCAAATCGATTCCAGTCAAAGGAAGCGACCAAACTACTCGGAGGGGCTACCATCGACAAGCGAAGGTCTTCCCCTGATGTTACAGTAGAAGAAGCATCCTCCATGACCTCCATCTCGAAGGCGGGAGGGATATCCTCTGGAGCCTCCATCATGGGAGGCGGAGGAGGGGCTTCTTGAAGTACAGGGACAGGAGAATCTTTCTCCAAGTCTGAAGAATCTGAAGAGATCAGAAGGACATGGGGGGTGTGAGATCCACTCTCGACAGAAAAGACCTGGTGCACCACGGACGGGGCCAGTTCAACCGATCCTACGACCAATGGTTGGTCAGGGACGGATTCGTGAATTTGAATTTCTAGGGGAGTGGGATCGACCAAGGATGACTCTTGACCAATTGTAGAATCAGCTGGCGGAGGACTCGAAGAAAGCCGATTATAACCAGGTGGAAGGCGTGGTGTAGAATCGGCTGGGTTGTCCAAGACTTGCTTGGCTTCATCCATATAAGGACAAAGGTGAATGGCATGGTGCCCTTCACACAACTTACAGGGATTGGTGATCTTACCCTGCTTCTTAGAATTCTTATCAGCAGCAGCTGAAGACGTGCCCCCAACTTGACTCCCGGAAGCCAAAGGCAACGGCGGACGGCCGTCGGACCATGCTTCGAGCACCTTGGGGATGCCAGGGCAGTCTCGAAGAAGATGGTCTCCCGTGCACAACAGGCAAGGGAACTTGAATTTCCGTGGAGGGTTGGAAGATTTATCAAGAGGAGATATCTCAGAGACAGTAGCCGTACATTTAGCCTCTTGCTTATCAGACTTCTTCTTCTTTGTCTTCTTCTTCTTCTTCTTAGCCACCTGGTTACTTGAATCTAGACTTTCACCAGGCGAAGTAGAAGAGGAGGACGCAGAAACAGGCGAAGAAGGGGAGAGGTCCACCTTGGAATCAACATGAGGTTGTTCAGGTGGAGGAACTGATTGAACAGTAGTGGAGACATTCGGGACAACAGAGGTTGAGAACAACCAAACAGGCAACCCAACAGTTAACCCGGGAAGGGACAACGTCGCCATGTAAGGAGCACCAACATTTCCAAAAGGAGGAAAATGACCAGGATTCCCTTCTGAAGGGGTTCCTTGGTTGGTAAACTCTGAAAAAGTTGCCATCAAAACTCAAAACCACACACGGGCCGAAAAAAGAGTTAAGACACACGATCAAACGGTCAACAAGCAATGTCTAAACGGGTGTGTAATCGTGGGCGATTAATTTTTACCACATTGGAAAGTAAGAAATTCTACCGTTTCATATTTTAAGAGTCGAGAAACGATAAAAAGATGACTCTATCTCTTTCAGAGTTGACACAAGCGTGAAAGGACAAGCGCTTGACGGTATTTTCAAGTTTAGGGAGTCAGAAAAGACCAAATGACTACTCAGGAAAAACTAGGCACAAAGGGTGTACCAAATATCCGTGAACTGCAATATACACCTTGGTTTCAATAATGAAACAAAAATCGACCAAGGACTTTCCGTACGTGCAGGTAGTCTCCCCGAATGCTGTGTTCGGTGTATCACGGGTATAGGGCGGCAGACTCGGCTTCCTGTGGATAAAGGATTGAAAACCTAGAGGGGTCTCCCTTTATATACGCGACGGTACGGGAGCGCAAGTCCGTACTAGCGCTGTCTAAAGCCAACAGGCGAACGACAGCTGCTAGGTTTAACGACGCCGGAACACGTCTCTAGCCTAGACCTTCTAAATATGTTTCGTTAAGTTCCAATGCTGCCTTAGGTTAATTGAATAAATTTTACAGTTGATCTTCAATTAAGTTTCAATTTTCAGGCCTTATCGTATGTAGTGTCTCGAAAGACTCCTAAATGCAAAGCTATATGCCACAGTGCAACATTTCGTTCGATGAAAACTAGTTAGAGAAGAGTTGAGAGCTTTTACACAAACGAAATGAACGGAAAACAAACAATGGGATCTCTAATGCAACTAATGCAATTGAAAACTTTTCATTCAAAACACTAATCACTAGCGATATGGAAAAGATCACAATTTGCACTAATTAACAAAAGCAAAAGAGATTTTTTTTTTTTTTTTTTCAATGTTTACGAGCCAATATGCACTAAACAATCTTGAAAACAAACGGAACAACTTGAGAAACGATTTTCAAGAGAGCGAAACAAACAAATTTCACTCAACAATACAAGCAATCAGATCCCCAAATCGACCAAAGCCTCTCAAAGCAAAGAAAAGACTCGAAAGCTTCCAATGGACCGTGTGATCTAGGTCCAAGGCAAGACCAAACGAATTTCGAATGAAGGAATAAAAAATCACCCAAAAATCGCAACAAAACAATAAACAACTGCTTAGAGAATGTGGAGGATCAATCAGATAGTTGACAGGACAATCAAAACACCAAAACTTCCAAGGAGGGCTCGATACACTAAGCCACTAGATGCCCTAGGGCTTAAAATGTGAAATCGGTAGATAAAAGCAAACAACCAAAGGACAGAGGTGAATTCCCAGTCAAACAGGACTCCAACACACTCAGGCAGTCGGAAAATCAAGAAGAAAAACACTGATCAAATCCAGAGAGCTCAAAAATGAGAAAACTCAAAAAACTTACAGGGGTGGCGTGACTGTAAGTGTGAAACCGGCACCAGAAAGCAATTGGCGCGGGCTGAACAAAGGCAACATGCGCCAATTGGCGCGACTGTCGGGTTAAAAACCGCGCCAGTCGAGTTTCTCAGCCAAAAATTAAAAACAAGCTACTCCAGAAACAGACCAATGCAAGCTAAGCAATCCAAGAAGCAAAAACAAACAAAGAACCCAACCCAGAAGGTTCATCAAGCAAGGAAAAGCAAGATACAAACGGCAAGGCAAGACAAAAGACTCCAAGTTGTTCAGTCCGTAAACCAAACCGGAGATTGACTGAAGTAGCGTTGATCTACTCCGCTAATGCAGGGCAAAAGCGTTTCGAAGGCTATCTGGCTGTACTTCAGGCTCCGTCTATAGTTTACAAATCAAACAACAAGCTGGATCCCCAGTGGAGTCGCCAATTTGTTGAGGAGGTAAATCCCCTCTGCGGACAGAGGCGATCCCTACTAGGCCAGCAGGGGTCTAGCAACAATCAAACAATGTTATGACGCAAGTTCCTAATTATGAATGAAAAGGCTGGAGATAGAAGCCTACCTGGATTCCAATGCTAGGATCTGAAGAAGAAGCGTCCCCGTTCCTCAGCCTTGGCAGATCACAATCCCTCCACGATCTCCGCGGGTGAACACCTGCACATGGAAGAAACGAACGGATACAAGCATAGAAACCAGCATATGTAACTAAACATCAGTCAGAAAGGACGTTACTCACATTAACATGATGGAAAACAGAGTGGAACCATAATCATAATCATCTATTAAATAACCAGCGAAGAGAGATTACAACCAAGTTCTGACGTCGCGGTCTCCTTCGGACGGGTCTCCAGTCGTCCACGTCTCGCAAAGCTCGCTAAGGAAAGGGAAAACCTCTCCAGAGTCTCGTGACAATGGTCTCCTTACTTGAGTCAGCCTTAAGGGAAAGAGAGGGTGCTTTACAACACAAAGGCTCTTGGGAATATGGAGATTCGGAGCTTAGGCACTTCAAGACTAGCTTGCCATGGATTTGAGCAAGCTTTTATAGATGGGGAAGGAGGAGTTGGGATCCCTATTATTATGGGATTGGCCCTATCAACAAGGAAGGTTCCATGGGAGGTGGCAAAAAAACTTCCCTTCCATAGAACTCCCGCAGCCAAACCTCCCAACTCAAGATAGGCAATGGTTTGTGAGTTTGTTGGAACTCAACTTCCGCCATCCTTATTTAAAAAACAGTCCCTAAATTGGGTGGCGCGACTACGGCTCTATGACAAAGCGCCAGTTGGCGCGACCTCTTTGCAGGATTTTCCCCATTGGCGCGAGTACTGAACTGCCTGCCCGCGCCAATGCCAAAAGGGATGTTTTTCATGATTTTTGCAAGGAGATGTCTCAAGGGAAAATAAAGCTCATGCTCAGAGGAATGCATTGATGATGTTTTCAAGGCATGACAATGTTCACAGGTCACAGAATGGGTCCTCCATTGTGCGGGACGGGGAATGGTAGGGACGGTGACAAATTACTGTGTAACACAAGACTTTATCAGCAAGTTCAAATCCTTATCACTACAATTAAAGTTGTGTGTAATTGACATGGACAATGAGGGAGTTGTTTTGTCCATTATTTCCAAACTCAGAGCTGATTATTCTATTTTTATTTCCACATTCCTTGTCGCCAATTATGTCCTTGGAATTGTTTGGAAGATTTTATCCCTTGATAATCTTATTATTTTGTTGACCATGAAGCATGGTAAGATTGTGCAAATGGGTGCTTTGAAGCAATAAGAGACAAATTCCCTTGCCACAAATAAAGGCATTCTGAAGTCCTCAAAAGCATAAAACAAGCAAAAGTTGAGGAACAAAGATAAATAAGATAATTACTAGAAGGGGGAGTATAAAGACAATTTTGCTTTTGAGATCTCTTGTTCAAAGGGTGAAAACCCTAAGAATGAAAGGGTCAAGTGTGCTTATTACAATAATCTTAGGCACGTTGAACAAAGTGCATGAAGAAGTAAAGTAGATTAATCATCTAGCTCATCTTCTTGAAAAGAATAATATCAAGGTGCTTGATTTCGTCTAGAAAATTTTATTACCAAAGCAATTATCAAAGGCACTGGGAAGTAAAGGGAAAGTCGTTACCCATATCTAACACTTATAGCAATTTCATTTCAACCATTTTATTGGTATTTGGCACAGATGCTTGACACCACATGGATTCATCCAAGGGTGACTTCATTTATGGAGCATTGCATTATACCATCTTAATGGGGGATAATACTCATATTGAGGTATGTGGGAGAGGATCTATTGATGTGGATGCTATGACATTTCAAATTTTTTTTTTATATGTGTTCATCTTCAACTAATCTCTTATCGATATATCAGTTATTCTAGTTCAAGTAGGAAAGTTTAGTTTACAAATGGTTTCATGGTTAATAATGAGATGGAAAATGGTGCTATAGTTGATGTTGGTAAAGAAGAACAATAGTCAATGTTTCCCCTCTTCCCAGACCTTGTTCCCAAGGTTATTTATATTATCCTTCTCACTTATTCAAATGAGGTGAGCAAAAATCCATGGCATGAGTGGTTTGGCCATCTCAATTATAACCTCTATTTGCAATAGTACAACAAGCGGAGCATGCCTACATGGTTGTTGTGTTTTTTTTCTAAAGGTGTTTATCAAGGTTGCATACTTACCAAGCATACATACAAGAATTTTGACATGGGAAAAGTGTGGAGGGATACCTAAGCTTTGGAGCTAGTTCATAGTGATCTAATGGGTCTATTTCCTCATTCTTCTATTAGTAGGGAAAAATATGCCTTAATCGTTATTTGTGATTATTTGAGGTATACATGGTTTACCTTATTAAGCAAAAACTAGAGGTATTTGAGCACTTTCAAGACTTCAAATCCCTTATTGAGAAATGATGTGATAAGGCCATTATGATTCTACATATAAACAATGGGGGAAAGAATGTGAATATAAAATTTGAGTAGTTCTATATTTTTGCAAGCATTGATTTGCAGTGCAATTTCACATACACTCCTTTGTAGAACAATGTGGTTAAACAAAAGAACAAATATTTAAAGGAACTGGAAAATTATGCGTTGTAGTATCAATCTCTTGCTCTGAAGTTTTGGATAGAAGCCATTAATTGTAAATAATCTTAGAGTGTTTGGTTCTCAGACATGGGCTCACATCCCTAACGAAAAATTTAAGGCACTAGAACCATAAAACCAGTCTTGAATTTTTGTGATATCCTGATGGCTTCTTAACCTTGTCACCATTTAGCTGGTTATTTCCAAGAGTGTTCATTTTGAAGAGAGCACTTCAAGCTTCTCTCACTATAATAATCGATTTACAAGTAGTCCAATTTTCATAGTGAATATTGTTAATGGTGAGTTGATTATCCACTTCGGATTATTCATGATGATGAGGACTCATTTTGTTCTTCTTCAATGATGGGACCAATAATTAGGGTTTTAATATAGATCCAAGGATTGTGAATCCTTCTTTCCTCTTGTAACGTCCCTGGCCCTCGGTCGAGCGACACTGACCCAAAAACCAAAATTCACCAAACGTTGCAGTGAAAGCACATAATTTCTTATTCATTCACACAACAATTAAGGTTCACACACCATGTTTCAGAGATAAACACAACAATTATATTTAATACGTGAAACCCTAATTAGTGAAACTGAATAAACTCATAACCCATTTGCGCTCAACAAAATAGGGTTTATGTGTGTGTGTGTGTGTGTGTGTTATTGCTCTCGCAAGCTGAGTACTACCAAATTCGTAACAAAAACATCAAAAATCCTAGAAACCCTGACACAAACCTAGAGCCCTCGAAACTCCACCAGTTATTTTTGGTCCTCTGTAACTGATACTCCATTGTAAACGTGTCCATGAGATTGTTTCAATTATATCATGGTGAAAACCCCTGCACCTAACATTAATTAATATGGTTACAAGTATTACAAACAGATTACCTGCAATACCCAACTTAGAGAACCATGTGCAATTTAAGTATAAATTCATCTAATTTACAACATTAAGCATATTAGAATAACATTAATGCATAACAAAAAATTAAGCTCATCAGAACCAAACCCTAACTAGGGTCTATAGACATAAACATATAGACAAATGGATCTCTAGTATTGAAATACAACAATACCCAAATTAGGGTTTATAATCAGAACACATAATTACACATAAAAATACACATAAGAATGTCATGATACACACAAAACACATATCTCAGTAGAATTTCCAACTAACTGCATGCTCTCCACGTTCCACCCAGCCATAAACCACGTCGTTCATAAATATCAACCATGGTCACCCTCGATTTGGGGCTAAAACTCCACAGATAATGATATAAACCAAATATCAAACAATGGCTAGAGCACTAACCCTAATAACCTTAGTTTCCAACCACAAGATCACGCTCCCTTGAATTGCAACCAACTAGCGTAGCCCGAGTCCCTTAGTAATGCCTACCTTCCATAGTGCCTTACAGCTTGCCAGGAACAATCTTAGCCTACGGATCCAGGAGCTTTGTTGCTCCCAGGCATTCTAAAACCCTTATGGAAAAAACAAATACCCTCTATTAGTTAGAGAGTCCAATCCCATGAACCATTGACTATCTTCGAACCAAGTTCCACCAAAAATCCATGACTACCCAAGCCATAAACCAGAGCCACCAAGGCTCACACACTAGAGCACCAAGCTCTCAAACTAGGATGCATCCTATCTGCCATGATTAATTAAATAACCATACTTTAGTTGGTTACAAAGTGTAAGCCCGGGAATCACCAACTAATCAACCATAAATCATTCACTGAATGCCTGATCCAAAACCCCCCATTGGATTTTTCCTCACAGAAAAACACACATACATACACACATATATAATTGCAAGGCCTCTCTTTGCCATGTGGGCCCTATGTGTCCTTTTACTAACACTTGTCACATCACCCTGTTGTATGTCATCGTGGAGTTGTACTACCCCCCATACTCTTTACCATGGTGTGGGCTCCACAACCAACTTATTTTATTAATACAATACATGTACAAAAGTTACATTGTATTTACAATCTTGGCTCTCTGGCCACTTAGCCAAAATGACATATATACTTGGACACGATGGCCCTAGAATATATATAACATATCTACATGGGCATGCAAGGCACATTATATAACTCCTTCTCGCTAGCCTAAGTAAAATTATATATATATATATATCTACATTAATTATTCATGGGTGGAATCAGGAGTGTTACACCTCTTGTCGTAATGCCATGTTGGGCATGCCATACATTGCCGATAACAAGTAATTTGGTTGGAGATAAAGAGGAAAATAGATGTACATATTCTTGGATTTAGATAACTTCATACACATTCTTTGTTACAGAGTCATTGCTACCAATCCATTGGTACATTACTACTATCATATATCCATAGACCTTTCAAGAGGTTTCTAGAATGTGGGACACAACTATGTAGGAGGAGTATAACTTGCGAAAGAGGAACCACACATGGGATGATTATTAAAGGAAGAAAGCTTGTTCAATGTGAGTGGATATATTGGAAATTTTTTGCAATGGTTGGTCTAATGAAAAAGTACAAGGCTTAACTAGTGGCAAAGGGCTTCTCATAGGTACTTTGCATTGACTATAATTAGACAATTTAAATGTTATAAAAATGGACTTAATCTAGCTTATAGTAGCCATTGTTGTACCTCATAATTGGAAAATTAATTAAATGGATGTGAAGAGTTACTTTCTTCATGCGGATTTTGAGGAAGATATTTATATGGAGCATCTTGGAGTTGGTACAGGACTCTACAATGGTGTCCTAAAAATCCTTGCAAGGCCTCAAATAGGCCATTTGGGCTTGGTATGGAAAGATGTATTCCTTCCTTCTCTCTCATTAATCTAGGTGGATATTGGTGTCCACCTGCATATTCCACTTGGACCCCCACCATTGTTTCTTTCAGTTTTTCAGTTTCCTTAATTGTAGCACAATTTATTATTTTTGGCAGTTTTTTTAGTCCTGAACTTCCGGAACAGTTTTGAGGCTCTGAACGAAGTTTTTTTTTTAGAAAATCACCATTGGTGAAGGTGAGCCTTTAAATAAAAATTCATTGTTGGTAGTTGTAGTCCTCGGATATATTTTTCTAATGAGGTATCATTTGTTTCAAATAGAGATCATATGTCAAAGTTACGACCCAGGGAAATTAATTTACCAATTTACCCCAATAGGGCCGACAGTTTGATGTTTCATCTCCTAGGGTTAGGTTTTTGGATGTTTAGCATTTTCCATTGTTTCTCAATAATAAATAGGCCTTCAAGCCTCATTGTAACATAGTTCAGAGGCCTGTAGCCGCCATATCTCTTCTCAGAGATAAGCTACCATCGCCCTAGCTAGTTTACTTCCATTATGTCTATAAGCATATTTCAATTATGTGATATTAATGAAGTGAAGTCTTATTTCTCCTACTTCTTTGTGTTTATGTGTATTTCTGTATTTTATTTCCTTCCTGCATAAGTTATGATTAGTGGTATCAGAGTGGTCTGCTCTTTCTCGATCCTTCTTTGCATGTCCCTAATGAGGTCGGGGTATAAGGAGTTAGGGCTCAATCTGGTTGAACCTTTGCAATATCAACCTCGCAAACCCCAAAGACCATCCATGGGAGACGAAAAGAAAGACGAGGGAGCAGGAGATCCTATCAAAATATTGCTTGAGGAGGCCCTCAAGAAACAAAGGAACACGATGATGGATAACTTTGCCCAGAACCTTCAACGACTGCCCACCGGCAGCGCATATGCATCCAACAACCACTCTAGAGGCACAACTCATTTTAAGGTACAAGTAAACTTTGACATTCCCATATTTGAGGCCAAATAGATGCAGGCGTCATAGATAGATGGTTGAATCTATTAGAAGGGTATTTCTCAGTTCATGACTTTTCCAACCGGGAAAAGATTATTATGCACTCCTCAAAGTCACCCACCATGTCAAGGACTGGTGGGAAACCTACTGTGAGAAAAAGGACGAGAGGGAACCCTCTCTGTTTTCAGCCGCACCCACTTGGGATTATTTCCGAGATGCCATCAAGGAACAATATTATCCCATGGGGAGCTATGAGGACAATTACATACAATGGACTACATTGCGACAACAAAGGGATCAAGATGTGCATGAGCTGATGAATCTGTTCCATACCCTACGCACAAAATTGGGTATCAAAGATTCAAAGAAACATTTGGTGTTGAATTACCGCAGTTGTCTGCACATATACATTCAGGAGGAAATGGAGTTCCTCGGCATCTCCTTGCTTGGTGCAGCATACTGGTATTTTGCCAAGATTGAGCAAAATTTCAAACAAAAGAAGTGAGACTTTGAATCTGGGAATCAGAAGCAAAGGAAGGATGCCCCTAAACCACAGAACAAAGGATAAAGCCAAGGCTGGGTGGCCCAGGATAACCCGCTAAAGCCACAAGAAAAGAACAACACCACAAAGCCAAAGAAGGACACGTGAAAATTGGTGTGAGTTCCATAAGAGCTCCACTCACAACACAAGTGAGTTTTGGGCCAAGCAGACATTGGTGGCCTAGCTAAAGGCTTCTAAATTGGATGCATGCTTTGACTTTGAATCAGAACTCGATAAGGGGAATGACAAAGGGAAACAGATTATTGATGCAGAGCCCAACACCATTGTTGCCACCATGAAGATCAAGAAGGAGGAACCAAAATATCTAGAGGAGGGTGAGTGCCTCTTCCATTCCCAGATCTGGGTAAAAGGTTTCTCGTTGTAGCTTATTGTTGACAGTGGGAGCCAAAAGAACCTCATTTCAGCAGAGGTCATGAAGTTGTTGGGCCCTCCAACCACAACACACCCACAATAGTACACCATCGGGTGGCTTCACCAAGGACTGGATCTTCGCGTCAGCCAACAGTGTCACCTTCCCTACAACATCAAGCCCTTCACAGATGAGGTATTACGTGACATTTCTCCTCTTGATGTTTGTGATGTATTATTAGGCTAACCACACTTGTGGAAGTGACATGTTGTGTACGATTCCCGACCTCACGCTGTTATTATTAATTTGGGTAATAAGTTGTACATGATACAAGAGGTAGCATCGCCTGTGGCCATCTCTTGGCTATTGCAAAAAAATGCAGTAAGCTCATTTCCAAAACCAGGAATTTTTTTTTCTTGATGATCTGCCCTCACGGCAACAAAAAGACTGTGGCCAAAACCTCTAGAGAGGGCTCCTTCGCACGAAAATAAAAAATTGACAAGGTCGTGGAGGAGTATGGGGAAATCTTTACCTCACCCACATGGGTGCCTCTGCATTGTCAGGTTAAGCACCCCATCGATATGACCTCAAGTGTGTCGCTGCCCAATGGACCAAGGATCATGTTGGTACAGAAGAAGGATGGGACTTGGAGCCTTTGTATTGACTATCAGGCGCTGAACAAGATCACTGTCCGGAATAGGTACCTGATCCCAAAGATTGATGACCTTCTAGACCAACTCAAAGGGGAAAAATATTTTAGCAAGATCGACTTGAAGTCCGGGTATAATTGAACCCTCTAATGTGTGGATGACTACCTTTAAAGCCAAAGAGGGCCTTTCGGGTTGATGAATGATCCCACAACCTTCATGAGGCTGATGGATGACATCTTGCGACCATTCACCAACACATTTGTAGTAGTGTACTTGGATGACATCTTGATCTTCAACCAGACTTGGGAAGAGAACCTCCACCACATCTGATAGGTCCTCCAAACACTGCGGTAACACAAGTTGTGTTCCAATTTGGAGAAGTGCAATTTTTTCATGACCCAGGTTTAGTATTTAGGATACATTTTTTATTAGTATGGGGTGAATGTGGATCCAACCAAGACCCAAGTCATTCAGGATTTCCCAGCCCCAACCACTCTAACAAAGCTCCACAACTTTTTGGGTCTTGCCAATTTCTACCGCAATTTCATCTTGGGATTCTCCCATACCACTTGGCCCTTGAGTCAAGTTACCAAGGGGGGAGAAAAAGCAAAATTCTTTTGGTATGAATCTCAACAGAATGCGTTCGTAGATTTGAAACATCACCTTTTCTACCCCAGTGCTCACATTACCAGACTTGCAACAACCATTTGAGATCGAGACAAATGCCTCTGATTATGCTATTGGGGTGGTTCTTACTCAATAGGGTCATCCGGTGGTATATCACAACGAGACACTTTCTGACACAGTCCGGAAGTATCCCACTTATGAAAAAGAGATGTATTCCATTCTGCGGGCTTACCGACAATGGAAGCATTACATTTTGGGGAAGGAAACGATCATCCACACAAACCACTGACCCCTGCAATTCACACAGACACAAGGGAAGTTGCAGACCGATCACCATCAAAATTGGTCCAAATATTTGCAACAATTTCATTCGAACATCAAGTACAAGAAGGGAAACACCAATAATGTTGCAGACTGCCTCGGCCGATCGCTGATTGTGGCGTTAACCATCATGCTCAAATCTTGTGGGCATGATACTTCAAATTGGTTATTTCTCTATATGAGCAATCCATGATTCAGCCACACATTCAAGATTCTCTTGGAGGGTAATCAAGTTCCAAATTTTCACCTCCAAGATGCACTTCTATGTCATCTAGGACACCTTTGTGTTCCTTCAAGCGAGCGTGCCAAGATGATTTCGAAAGTAAACTACATATGGTTTGTTGGGCATTTCGGGATCAAGAAAATAGTGGCAGTACTACATAAAAATTTCTATTGGCCGAACCTTCGAAAAAATGTCAGGAAGTACATCAAATCCTGCACTTCTTGCACCATTTCCAAACCGACCATCAAGAAGAAAGGCCTATATACTTTGTTGCCTACCCCTAGTCGACCTTGGGAATCCATCTCCATGGATTACATTTTGGATCTTCCTTCTACTAAGCATGGCAACGACTGTGTTTTCGTGGTTGTCGACATATTCTTGAAGATGGCCATTATGGCGGCCTGCAAGAAGAATATCACAACAGAAGCCATTGCTAAACTCTTCTTTGAACAAGTGTGAGTACACTTTGGGATCCCACAGTCTATCATCTCAGATCTGGATAGAAAATTCTGCAGTACATTTTGTTCCATCCTTTGGTCAATGTTGGACACCAAGGTCACCAAGTCCACAAATTTCCATCCCCAAACTGATGGCCAGACAGAGGTCATCAATAGGATTATTGTACATATTCTGTGCATGTACAACTCAAAGCATCCATGCACATGGGATGAGAGCCTCCCCTATGTACAACATAGCTATATTCGGGTTCTCCACAGCTCAACCGACCACAACCACTTTCAGGTGGGCTTGGGATTCTAGCCACTATGTCCCATTGACGTAGCCATGCCATTTGCGGCTACTCAGGCTGATTTGGATCATGTCCAGTCTGAAGCTGACAAGGTGAACAACTTCATTGAGCGCATTCAACACATCCGCCAACATTTGATAATGTCATTCACTGGTTATAATAAATTTGAACTAGCTGACTCATGATGAGATCCCTTGTATCAAGGTTTTTTAGGCCATGAGCCATTATCTTGGTTTGGTAGCCAGTTGATAATGTCAAGTTTATTAGTTTCATATGAACATGATGAGTCGACTCATGATGAGATCTCTCAACAGTAAAGTTTTTTTTATATTTTTGAATACACTTTGAAAAAACATATCTAATATATAAATGAATGGGGAGGTTGTCATTTTGCTCTTTATGAGCTTTTGGATGACCATTTGAGTAAAAGGTGCTAATAATTCAATAAAATTTCCCACTTTGTAAAAGTAAGTTTTCGAACATGATTCATGTCAAAATAATTTTTCAAATCACATAAGTCAGAAGTATTCTTCTTTCTAATTGACTATTTAAATCAAAATCTTCCAAATAAATAGAGAATTCAATTTATGATTTATTTCCTTATTTTATATCTTTAGGGATTAACACTTATGTGTTCAAGAAGAATAATAAAGTGTTTCACCTTTTGCATAATATTGCAAAAACTTAATTTATTTTAAATTAAACCTATCTACATATTTATACAAAAGAACTATTGTTCTTTTAAGAAAAATATTTTTGAAGGACAAGTCCATTAACAGGAAGAGTTTCCTTCTTCCCTTGTAAATCTTGCAAAATGAAAGTTGATGGACCTATTTTTTCGACTATTTGAAAAGGGCCAAGCCAGCTTTTTTGAAATTTTGTATGTTTTCCTTTATCCTCATGCACTTTATCTCATTTAAATACCAAATCTCCAATCTCAAACTATTTATTTTTTACTGTATTTGAATCATACGAAGTTTTGATCAACTATTGATGATGACTGTGTACCATTTTTTATTTCTCTCTTTCTTCTTCCATTTTAATTATTTCAGACATTCTCAATTGTAATGAAGAGAAAGGTTGTTCATTAATGAATTGAGCTAGGGTTGTTGATGGGATAGCTATATTCAAAGGTAAAATTGCCTCTTTCCCATATACCAATCGAAAAGGAGAAGTTCCTATTGAAGATTTTCTAGTTCTCATGTCTGCCCATAATGCAAAAGTTAAGGTTTCATGCCAGCTTTTCTGGTTTTGATCAATAATTCGTTTAATTATCCTTATGAGGTTTTTATTTGTTTATTCTGCTAGACCATTTCCTTGAGGATAATAAATTGCAAAATGTTTTAATTTAAACCTCTTTTCAAAGCAAATTCAGTCATGGCATTACCCGAAAAATAAGAAGCATTGTCAATTACCAAAGCATTAGGAACACCAAACCTTGTATGATGAATTGAACTCAATAATGCTTTCTAAGTTGGTCGTCTTAAAAGGTATTGCTTCTAACCATTTTTTAAAACAGTCTATAGCAGCTAATATATATATATTTTGTTTAGAATAATGAGGAACGATCTCACCTACTATGTAAAGTCCCCATTGTTCGAAAGGTTGTTCCATATTGATTGGTTGAAGTGGCATTGAAGCTTTTCTTCGTCTTCTTGCTGCAGTTTTACAAATCTTACAATTTCTGACATAAATATGTGCATCTTTGAATAATGTTGGCCAATAATATCCTGCATGTAAATTTTTATGTGTTGTGGTGTCTCCACCAAAGTGTCCACCTGCTGGTCCACATGAAGTTCCTGGAGCACATTAGGTATTTCAGTTTTCTTTAAGCATCTGAGTAAGATAGAGTTTTTTTTGTTTTTTGAATAACACATCATTGAATAATTAATATTGATTAGCTTTCAATCTTAATGCTCATTTTCTTTTGAAATCCAAATTAAGTGGAGCATGACCGTTCTTTAAATAAAATATTAAATCAACATACAGAGATTGAGGGTTAACGTTGAGTACCTCTATAAAATGTTCAATACTAGCTGTTACCTCATCTGGTGATGTGTCATTCATTCCTGTAATCAACCTACAAAATCCTTGACCTCTTACAATTTTAGCGGGTTTTATCTCTAAATCGTATTCTTTCATTTCCATTACCTAGTTTGCCCTTTTTTATCCTAGTTCCTTCGGTATAAGTATTTGTTTGATTGATGAGAAAGGAACTATTACTTTGACATTAGTTTTCAAAAGAAAAGGTCGAAAATACTTGACCACTTTATAAACTACAAATGCCTGCTTTTTGGCTCCTGAGTAGTTCAATTTAGCTCCTTGAAAATTAGAACTGAAAAAAGCAATTGGGGTTTTGAGTTTTTTATCATCTGGTTGAGTTAAGACCGCCGCATATGATAGCTCTCAGGAAAAAGTATATAAAATGAAATCATTGAAAAAATCAGGAGTTGAAAGAGAAGGAGCATCAACAATTTCTTGTTTAATAATTTGAAACGCTCCCTTTTCTTCTTCTCTCCATTTAAACAATGTATCTTTCTTGATCATTTTTTGTAGTGGAAGAACTATATGTGAAAAATCTGGAATGAATGCTTTGACAAAATTTATCTATCATAAAAAGGATTGCATTGACTTCTTGTTATGTAGTAGTGGAATTTCTAAAAAAAATTGGTGGCCACTCGCCTATTCCACTTGGGGCCCCACCATTGCCTCTTTCAGTTTTTCAGTTTCGGCACAACTTACTACTTTTAGCAGTTTTTTCAGGTCCTGAACTTTTAGAGCCGTTTTGAGGCCCTAAATGACATTTTTTGGGCATCGTGCCTCCAAAAAATATCGTTCCGTTCTAGAATGGATATTCGTGCCGAAAGTTGTAGTCCTCGGACAGATCTTTCTAATGATGTACCATGTGCATCAAACGGAGATAGTATGCCAAATTTACGTCCCTGGGAAGTTGAAACACCAATTTACCCAAACGGGGCCCATAGTTTTGGTGCTTCATCTCCTAGGGTTAGGTTTTTGGATGTTTAGAGTTCTCCATTGTTTCTCAATAATAAATAGGCCCTCAAGCCTCATAACTCGGTTCGACTTGTAGCCGCCACATCTCTTCTCGAGAGATAGCTACCGGTGCCTATTAGTTTTATTTCCATTCTGTCAGTAAGCAAATTTCAGTTCTTTGATATTAATGAAATGAAGTGTTATTTCCGCTGCATCTCTGTATTTATGGTTATATGTTTATTTTTTTGCGTTCCTGCATAAATCCGGATCAGTGGTATCAGAGTGGTCTGCTTTTTCTCGATCCTTCTTTGCATGTCCCCAACAAGGTTGAGGTATAAGGAGCTAGGGCTTGATCTGGTGGAACCTTTACAAGATCAACCTCGCAAACCTCGATGAACACCCATGGGGGACGAAACAAAAGATGAGGGAGCAGGAGATCCTATCAAAATATTGCTTGAGGAGGCCCTCGAAAAACAAAGGAATGCGATGATGGATAAATTTGCTCAGATCCTTCAACGGCTGCCCACTGGCGGCGCATCTGCATCCAACAGCCACTCTGGAGGCGCGATTCCTTTTAAGGTACAAGTAAATTTTGACATTCCCATATTTGAGGGTCAAATAGATGCAGATGCCGTAGATAGATGGTTGAATCTATGAGAAGGATATTTCTCTGTTCATGACTTTTTAGACCGAGAGAAGATTATTTTTTCACTCCTCAAAGCTACCCCCCATGTTAAGGACTGGTGGGAAACCTACTGTGAGAACAAGGACCAGACAGAACCCTCTCTGTTCTCGGCTGTACCAAATTTGAATTCTTTCCGAGACGCCGTCAAGGAACAGTACTATCCCGTGGGGAGCTATGAGGACAAGTACATACAATGGACCACGCTGCGACAACAAAGGGATCAAGATGTGCATGAGCTGACGAATCTGTTCCATACCCTGCGCACAAAGTTGGGTATCAAAGATTCAGAGAAACATCTCGTGCTAAAGTATCGCAGCTGTCTGCATAGATACATTCAGGAGGAAATGGAGTTCCTCGACATCTCCTCGCTTGGTACGGCATACCGGTATGCTGCCAAGATTGAGCAGAAATTCAAGCAGAAGAAGCGAGACTTTGGATCTGCGAATCAAAAGCAAGGGAAAGGTGCTTCCAAACTGCAGAACAAAGGATAGAGCCAAGGCATGGTGGCTAAAGACAACTCATCCAAGCCACAAGAAAAGAACAGCATTGCAAAGCCAAAGAAGGACACGGGAAAGTGGTGTGAGTTCCATAAGAGCTCCACTCACAACACAAGTGAGTGTCGGGCCAAGCAGTCGCTAGTGGCCGAGATGAGGGCTTCTGAGTCAGATGCATGCTCTGACTCTGAATCAGAACCTGAAAAGGCAAATGAAAAAGGGAAACAGATTATTGATGCGGAGCCCAACGCCATTGTTGCCACTGCAAAGATCCAAAAGGAGGAACCGGAAGATCCAAAGGAGGAGGAACGTCTCTTCCACTCCCAGATGTGGGTAAAGGGCTCCCCGGTACAGTTCATTGTCGACAATGGGAGCCAAAAGAACCTCATTTCAGCAGATGTCGTGAAGCGGTTGGGCTTGCCGACCACAGCTCACCCACATCCATACACCATCGGGTGGCTTCACCAAGGACGAGATCTCCGCGTCAGCCAGCAGTGCCACCTTCCCTATAGCATCAAGCCCTTCATGGATGAGGTATTATGTGACGTTGCTCCTATTGATGTTTCTAATGTATTATTAGGACAACCATACTTGTGGAAGCATCATGCTGTGTATGAGTCTCGACCTCGTGCTGTTATTATTACTTTGGGAAATAAGTTGTACAGGATACCAGAGGTACCACCTCCTACGACTATCTCTTTGGTTACTGCAAAACAATGCAGTAAGCTCATTTCCCAAACCAGGAAATTCGTTTTCCCGATGATCCGCCCCCAGGGCAAGAAGAAGACTGTGGCCACGACCTCCAGACAGGGCTCCTCTGCACAACAACAACAAATGGATAAGGTTGTGGAGGAGTACGGGGACATATTCACCTCACCCACAGGGGTTCCTCTGCACTGTCAGGTCAAGCACCCGATTGATCTGACCCCAGGTGCGCCGCTACCCAATGGATCGATCTATCGGCGCTCTGTTCTGGAGAATGATGAAATCAAGAGGCAGATTCAGGAGCTGTTGCAGAAAGGTCACATCAGACCAAGTTCATCGCCCTGTGGGAGCCCGATCGTGTTGGTACAAAAGAAGGATGGGACGTGGAGACTCTGTA
This sequence comes from Pinus albicaulis, assembly GCA_034641835.2. Classification (NCBI taxonomy): domain Eukaryota; kingdom Viridiplantae; phylum Streptophyta; class Pinopsida; order Pinales; family Pinaceae; genus Pinus; species Pinus albicaulis. Next base: position 1,092,847,355 of record CM076577.1, read on the forward strand.
TTGACTATCGGGTGCTGAACAAGATCACTGTCCGGAATAGGTACCTAATCCCACGGATTGATGACCTTCTGGACCAACTCAAAGGTGCAAAATATTTCAGCAAGATCGACCTGAAGTCTGGGTATCACCAGGTACCGATTGAACCCTCCGATGTGTGGAAGACTGCCTTCAAAGCCAAGGAAGGCCTTTTCGAATGGCTGGTCATGCCTTTCGGGTTGACGAATGCTCCCGCAACCTTCATGAGGATGATGGAAGACATCTTGCGGCCATTCACCAACTCATTTGTAGTGGTGTACTTGGATGACATTCTGATCTTCAGCCAGACTTGGGAAGAGCACCTTCACCACATCCTACAAGTCCTCCAAACACTACGGCAACACAAGTTGTGTGCCAATTTGGAGAAGTGCACTTTTGGCATGACCCAAAGTTCACATCCTGGAGACATGTGATCCAAAGTCATCGGATCGCTACCAACTACTATGGGCCGTAACTGCAAATTTTTTCTGGGTCTTGCTAATTTCTACTGGAGGTTCGTGTTGGGATTCTCTCATATCACTTGGCCCTTGAGTCAAGTCACCAAGGGAGGAGTGAGAGAAAAATTTTTTTGGTCGAAACCTCAATAGAAGGCATTCACAGAATTGAAAAATCGCCTCTGTTCTGCCCTAGTGCTCACTTTACCAGACTTGCAACATCCATTTGAGATCGAGATAGATGCCTCTGACTATGCTATTGGGGCAGTTCTTACTCAACAGGGACATCCAGTGGCATTTCATAGTGAGAAATTGTCTGACACGTTAAAACGTCACAGCATCCCACTTGCTTTTGGAAGAAATGTATTCCATTGTGCAAGCTTGTCGATAATGAAAGCATTACATTTTGGGGAAGGAAACAATCATCCACACAGACTACCGGCCCCTGAAGTTCATATAGACACAAGGGAAGTTGCAAAATGATCGCCATCAGAAGTGGTCCACATATCTGCAAGAGTTTCATTTAAACATCAAGTACAAGAAGGGTAGCACCAATAATGTTGTAGACTGCCTCAGTCGACCACCGATCGTGACGCTCACCACCGTTCTCAACTCTTGTGGGTACGAGACTTCTGATTGGTCGCTTCTCTACGAGAGTGACCCAGAATTCGGCCACAATTACAAGGCACTCTTGGGGGATACGCAAGTTCCAAATTTTCACCTCCAAGATGCACTTTTATGTCACCTGGGACACCTTTCTGTTCCTTCAAGCGAGCGTGCCAAGGTGATATGGGAAGCACACTACAGTCGATTCGCTAGGCATTTCGGGATCGAGAAAACAGTAGCTGTACTGCAGAAGTATTTCTATTGGCCGAACCTTCGAAAGGATGTTGAGAAGCACATCAGATCCTGCACTGCCTGTGCCATTGCCAAACCGACCATCAAGAAGCAAAGCCTATATACTCCGCTACCTACCCCTAGTTGACATGGGGAATCCATCTCCATGGATTACATGCTCTGCCCGCCTTCAATAAGGTGAAACCACCTGCTTTTGTGGACGTCGACAGAGCTCGAAGATGAAGGCCATTATGGCGCCCAGTAAGAAGAATATCAAATCACAAATAGGCCACCTGCAACCTCTTTGAACGAGTGTGGTGCACTTTGGGATCCCACATCATCATATCAGACGTCTAGCAGGTTCCTCACCATTTTGGTCCACTGCTCAATGTTGGATACCAAGCTCAGCTCAAGTCCAGCACGTTTTCCATCCCCAAACAAATGGCCAGACAGAGGTCGTCAACATAATGATTGTACACATTCTGCGCATGTACAATTCAAAGCATCCAAGCACATGGGACGAGAGCCTCCCATATGTACAACATAGTTATAATCGGTCTCTCCATAGTTCAATCAGCCATATCCCCTTTCAGGTGGGCTTAGGATTCTAGCCACTATGTCCTATTGACGTAGCCATACCATTTGCAGTTGCTCGGGCCGATTTAGCTCATGTCTAGTCTGAAGCTGACAAAGCAAGTAGCTTCATCAAGCGCATTCAACACATCCACCAACAAGTTCATGATATATTGGACCGAGCCAATGCCAAGTACAAGCAACGCCATGATCAACACCGAGTGCCACACTACTTCCAGGGCGACAGCATGGCTACACGGCAGGAGCGTCACTGACCCCACCGCAAGCTTCGCCCCTCCGATATGCGCCGTACACCATCACCAAGGTTGTAGGGAACAATGCTCTCGAGCTCTCGTGAGATTCCACCATTCCTTGGTCTAATGCACAGTCAATGTGGATTGCCTTCGCCCTTACTTCCACCCCATTGGAAACCCTACATTATAACAACTCACACCAACAGAAAGTTAAACCCAAAATGCATGGAACAGCCACCATAGATTGTAGGGAGACTGTGTGACATGAATAAAGAGCGACCACCAACGTAACATCCAACTGCACGTTTGCTGTGTCACAACTCCTGCACCAAGGCAAGTGGTTCACCATGGACCAAGTTCAGCAGAAGTTTCCTCATCTCATGGAGGAACTCAACGCAATGGGGACCATTGCTTCCTAAGGGGGGAGGAATGATCCAGGTGGATATTGGTGGCCACCGCCTATTCCACTTGGGCCCCCACCATTGTCTCTTTCAGTTTTTCAGTTTCGGCATAACTTACTATTTTTAGTAGTTTTTCGAGTCCTGAACTTCCGGAGCTGTTTTGAGGCCCTATACAACGTTTTTTTGGCATCGCGCCTCCAGCGAATATCATTCTATTTCATATCATTCCATTTCGAAATTATATTTGTGGTGAAAGTTGTAGTCCTCGGATAGAGCTTTCTAATGATGTATCATGTGCGTCAAATGGAGATAGTATGCCAAAGTTACGTCCCTCGGAAGTTGAAACACCAATTTACCCAAACAGGGCCCATAGTTTTGGTAAGCCATCTCCCAGGGGTCTTGTTTTCTGGATGTTTAGAGTTATCCATTGTTTCTCAACAAATAGGCCCTCGAGCCTCATTGTAACTCGCCTAGGCTTGTAGGCCGGCTGAATACATCTCTTCTCGTGAGATAGCTACTGGCCGCCTCAGTTTTATTCTCCATCTGGCCTGCCACTTCTTACTGATATTAATGAAATGAAGTGTTATTTCCGCTGCATCTCTGTATTTATGTTTATATGTTTATTCTGTTGCGTTCCTGCATAAATCCGGATCAGCGGTATCAGAGCGGTCTGCTTTTTCTCGATCCTTCTTTGCATGTCCCCAACGAGGTCGAGGTATAAGGAGCTAGGGCTCGATCTGGTGGAACCTTTGCAAGATCATCCTCGCAAACCTCGACGGACGCCCATGGGGGACGAAAAGAAAGATGAGGGAGCAGGAGATCCTATCAAAATATTGCTCGAGGAGGCCCTCTAAAAACAAAGGAACGCGATGATGGATAGCTTTGCTCAGATCCTTCAACGGCTGCCCACCGGCGGCGCATCTGCATCCAGTAGCCACTCTGGAGTTGCGACTCCCTTTAAGGTACAAGTAAATTTGACATTCCCATATTTGAGGGTCAAATAGACGCAGATGCCGTAGATAGATGGTTGAATCTATTAGAAGGATATTTCTCTGTTCATGACTTTTCAGACCTGGAGAAGATTATTTTTGCACTCCTCAAAGCTACCTCCCATGTTAAGGACTGGTGGGAAACCTACTGTGAGAACAAGGACCAGACAGAACCCTCTCTGTTCTCGGCCGTACCAACTTGGAATTCTTTCCGAGACGTCGTCAAGGAACAGTACTATCCTGTGGGGAGCTATGAGGACAAGTACATACAATGGACCACGCTGCGACAACAAAGGGATCAAGATGTGCACGAGCTGACGAATCTGTTCCATACCCTGCGCACAAAGTTGGGTATCAAAGATTCAGAGAAACATTTGGTGCTAAAGTATCGCAGTTGTCTGCACAGATACATTCAGGAGGAAATGGAGTTCCTCGACATCTCCTCGCTTGGTACGGCATACCGGTATGCTACCAAGATTGAGCAGAAATTCAAACAGAAGAAGCGAGACTTTGGATCTGCGAATCAAAAGCAAGGGAAAGGTGCTTCCAAACCGTAGAACAAAGGACAGAGCCAAGGCATGGCGGCTAAAGACAACCTGTCAAAGCCACAAGAAAAGAACAACACCGCAAAGCCAAATAAGGACACGGGAAAGTGGTGTGAGTTCCATAAGAGCTCCACTCACAACACAAGTGAGTGTCGGGCCAAGCAGTCGCTAGTGGCCGAGATGAGGGCTTCTGAGTCAGATGCATGCTCTGACTCCGAATCAGAACCTGAAAAGGGGAATGAAAAGGGAAATGTATTATTGATTCCCGCCCAACGCCATCGTTATTAATCTTAAGATTCGTATGAGGAACTCTAAGATCCAGAGGAGGAACGCTTCTTCCACTACCAGAGTGGGTGTTGGTTCCACATGTTCATTGTCGAAATGGGAGCCAAAAGAACCTCATTTCAAGAGACACCGAGATGGTTATTATTAAGGAAATTCATCAGACATCCATCACACCACGAAGGCACCGTCCAGGACGACCTCACAACTGAGCAAGCCACCATCTCCTAGGCATCGCCTACGGATGAGGTATACATGTCGTTGCCTCATTGATGCTTTCTGAAGGTATTCAGGACACCAGCTACTTGTGGAAGTCATGCTATGTATGAGTCTCGGCCTCGCGCTGTTATTGTTACTTTGGGAAATAAGTTGTACAGGATACCAGAGGTACCACCTCCTGCCGCTATCTCTTTGGTTACTGCAAAACAATGCAGTAAGCTCATTTCCCAAACCAGGAAATTCATTTTTTTGATGATTCGCCCCCAGGGCAAGAAGAACACTGTGGCCACGACCTCCAGACAAGGCTCCTCTGCATGAAAACAACAAATGGATAAGGTTGTGGAGGAGTACGGGGACATCTTCACCTCACCCACAGGGGTTCCTCTGCACTGTCAGGTCAAGCACCCGATTGATCTAACCCCAGGTGTGCCGCTATCCAATGGACTGATATATCAGCGCTCTGTTCTGGAGAACGATGAAATCAAGAGGCAGATTCAGGAGCTGCTGCAGAAAGGTCACATCCGACCAAGTTCATCGCCCTATGGGAGCCCGATCGTGTTGGTAAAGAAGAAGGATGAGACGTGGAGACTCTGTATTGACTATCGGGCGCTGAACGAGATCACTATCCGAAATAGGTACCCGATCCCACTGATTGATGACCTTCTGGACCAACTCAAAGGTGCAAAATATTTCAGCAAGATTGACTTGAAGTCGGGGTATCACCAGGTACCGACTGAACCCTCCGATGTGTGGAAGACTGCCTTCAAAGCCAAGGAAGGCCTTTTAAAATGGCTGGTCATGCATTTCGGGTTGACGAATGCTCCCATAACCTTCAAGAGGATGATGGAAGACATCTTGCGACCATTCACCAACTCATTTGTAGTGGTGTACTTTTTTTTTTACCACACCGGTGCTATGTCATCTTGAATGCACCAGTGCGTTTTTAGGTGATAAAAGCACCGGATGAAATACATCCGCAAAAACCTCCCCCCGCTAACGTCCTCTAGGAACCTCTGCTAGAAATGGATGTCTGGGGTATTTTTATAAGGGGTTCCTCAAAAACATCTGCTAGAGGGTATTTTCCTTGTAGTGATGGAAGATGAGTGCATTATGGCCAGCCAAAGGAGATGGAAGAACCTCCCTCACAGCCTCAAGAATAGGGAGTACCATACTCCAGAAAGACTGAGGGGTGCATTGGAAAGGGCACCATTATACAAGAGGGCCATGCAGACCAAAAATTTCAAATGGTTGGGACTAAAGCTCAACCTACCTTTGTCGCTGGGGTTGAATGATGAAAATGACACAACTGCACAAGATAGAGAATGGGAGAGTGCAGAAAAGAATAATGGTTTTTATCCCCTTGGGGAAACTCCCACACTTCTTCCTCAGGAAATCAAGGGGGCTATCAAAGGCTTGAAGGAAATTCATGAGGAGGATTAGTTGCTAAGAGGATGAGAAACCATTCAGTAAGGGGGTGTTGGAGCAGGGCTCCCTAAGATGCGAATTTTGTATATTTTTGTATTAGGTAGTCTAATGCAGGGGTTTTGGGGTGGGTCAAAGCCTCGAACGCATTGTAATGGGTCAAAGAGTAGAGCTAGCCACAAGATAACGTAGGCTATATCGATATAAATAGATGAATAGTTCGAGTCTAGAGGTAGGCATGAATTGGGACTAATACTACGTGTCAACTGTCAGATCTATTTTGGGTTGTTTTGGGTAAGGACTCCTGCTGGCTATGTGCGTGGAGATCCTTAGTCCTACTATGTGCGGACCCTGCTGGCTGTGTGCGCAGGCTATGTTTTCGGTTGTAACTGGGTTTTTGGATGCTAATATATGCGTATATAGTTGAAATATCTCTGTGTTATCTGGATCTATTGTGTTACTATTGATGCAAATATTTGGAATCTGTTTGGTGCTGTGAATACATCTGTGCTATATGTTTATGCTATGAATATATCTGTGTTATGGTATAAAGTATATCTGTGATCTGCTATAGATGTGTTTATGATAGTATGTGCTAGTAATTGCTAATACACACATGGATGCGAAGGTATTGACTAGATTTGTGCATGGTAATAGCTCCATTATGATTAATTATGGATCATACTGTTCACGAACCTGCGAATAGACCTGGTCTGTGCGAATCCGAGCGGTTGTGAACACAAATCTTCCTTGATTACCTACTCTCTCACAGGGTGCAGAAACCTAGTTCGAGCACCCTCCCATACTACTTCGGGTGAGACCTTGGCCTGCGCAAGTAGGTCATTTCCGAAAGGTCCAGTAGTATAGGGGTTTGTTGGCAAACGTTAACCTCTGAACCTGGGTCAGGACCCCGCAAGCCAAAAAATGGTTCCGTTGTCGAGACCATGAGCATTTTGAGAGAGAGATCGGGTAATGCCATGAGGTCATTGGAGACCCGAGAAGGCAGAAATTGAAGAGTGGTTCGAAAGGCAGGTTCAAGAATTTGCTGTGAAAGAGAATCGCAGCGCGAAGCTAACAGTTGAGAGGTGGAAAAACAAGTACATTTTTACTGAAGTATATGAAATTTTCTTTGTAACCTTTGCACATGAGCTGCAGGAGTGGCTAGCTAGGCTCATAGATTTCCAGACGTGTTGGAAGGATGAGCGGGTCATGCAATGGACTCCAGAGTTGATCCAATAGTTGGAGAATATTGACAACACCATCACCTGTACGGTAGATCACTGGGTGGATAGCGTGCTGGGAGGATTTGTGACAGAATTCACGATCAATCAGTTGGTATCCTATTTTGAAGTAGAATGTAGGTTCTTCAAAGTTTTCTGGGGTAAGTTCTTGAAAAAATTTCCATTGCTAATTAAAATATTATTGTGCGAAATGGGCATTCTGTGCAGCCACACCGAGTGAATGAGCTCTGATCAGAGCGAGGGTACAACTCGAAGCGGTAAGTACTATAGAGTCAATCAACAAGGGGACAAATCCATCTACAATCCGTTAAGAGAACCGGTTGCGTATGCAGGAAATAGCCCTCCTATGACACCACCTTCTAATCCACATAAGGGCAAGAGCTCCCCCACACCCCTGCCACCGTTTCCAACCCCATAAGAAGATATGGCCATGCACATGAAGCTACCCACCTTCAAAGGTGTAGGAGACAAAGATATGCAGTGATTCTGGTTTGTGGTTGAGTCAGTATGGACTGCGCAAAATGTGGCCAGCGATGTTGTAAAAAGGGCGCAGCTATCCCTCCTGTTCGAAGGAAGAGCCCTGGACTGGTATATGGGATACATACCTTAGCATGCGAATTCAAATATTCAAGAGGTTAAGGATGCCCTAAAACAACAGTTTGGGAAGCCTAAGTCCTACTCTCAGATAGTGAATGACCTAAAATATTTCAAACAAGGGCCCTCTAAGTTTGTGTGGGAGGCTGACCAACGATTAAAGAAGGTGATCAGAGAGGGGTAATTTCTATATGATAGCAGACATCACAAGGAATGGTTCATCGCTATGTTACTGCCTCACCTGCACGGACCTATGGGTCAACAAGCCATTGAATCGCAGGAAAAACCCTTGGAGATTGCTATGAAGTTAGAAGCTTCACCAAGAGATGATGCTCAGTTGGGGGTACAACAGATCCAAGGGTATCTGCAAGCCATGCATCTCGAAATATAGAACTTGTGCAAGGAGCGAGGGAAAGAAGGCAGTCGAGATGTATGGTGCATAAGATGCAGGGTGTCGGGGCACACCAAGGATTAGTGCCCTCTATTAGCAGAGTACATGCAGGCCGGGGGACCCAGCTCGTTACGCCCTAGAGAAGCTGTGGGACCAAGTTGTCTGACCTTATGGTGCACTAACTGCCGCGTAGCGGGATTTCATGATACCAACCACTGCCCTCGTCTGGCTACTTATGTGCCAAAGTTGAAGCAACAATGGTGTCGATTTTACTCATCTATGGGACATGATGAACATAATTGTTGGTCATATGACCTAATGATTGATTGAGGTAACCTATATCGGATGCAGGCTGACCCTTCGTCACCTCTATCTTCCTTGAGCAGAGGAGGCTCCCCATCCAAGGGTAGAGGAGGGGGGAGGGGTGGAGACATAGGTCGGGGAAGAGGAAAACTGATTTGTTATAACTTCAGAGAAGTAGGGCACTTTGCAAGGGACTGTCTGAACCCCACAAGACAATCTTGTAGGTATTGTAGACAGATGGACCATGTGATTGAAGACTATCCAATTCTGATAGCCAAAATGCAGGAAAAGCAGCATACACCTACGTAGAATGTGCAGAGGGTTAAGGCTGAACCACGTGACGAAGGCCCAAGCATTAATGTCATAACGCGTAGCGGCATGGCTATTGGGGGAGCTGAGGAGAAAGCTACGACTGAACCTCTTATCCAAAAAGCAACTGTCAAACAATAAGGTTTTTACCTACAAAAGTAAAATGAAACCTTTGTCACAGCTTGCAAAGAATTTACTAAGGCTGACGCATCTACTTCTCAGGCTCCCACAAACCTCAAAACAGATGATGAGGTCAAACCATTTTTGCAGGCATGTATGACGCTTCTTTGCAACCAAAAGGCAATAGAAAATCTTCAAGCACTAATAGACAGCTGCACAGAAAAATTCAACCCCTTCATGGAAGTTAAGGATGTAAACAAACTTTACAAGCATAAGAAACACACTGGTCGAGAAACGCAACTTACTACGCAGATTGGCGACTATGAGATGGATCAGGTCATCTTGGACCTAGGGTCGGATGTGAATGTCCTACCTAAGAAGACATGGCAGCAGATGGGAGAACCGAAGCTCGAATGGTCCACTATAAAGTTGCGCATGGCTAACCAGCAAAAGATCATACCATTAGGGAGCCTATCGAAAATTATGGTAGACATTGCAAGACTTAAGCTATGTAACGACTTTGAAGTAATCTAGATTGTGGACGATGCAGATCCTTACCCTGCACTTCTAGGGCTAGATTGGGCTATAGATATGGGAGGTATTATCAACCTAAAGAAAAGAAGCATAGTGTTTGATAACGAAGGTACACGAGTGATAGTTCTGCTAGATCATGTGGAAGGAGAGCGATATACAGAAACGGTGTGCGAAGAAGAGGATGTGGATCACATCTATAAATTGACCGCTCAAGACGAATATTGGATCAATCCTACAGCCGAGGGTGTGCTCTGCTGGGAGAAGGACAACGAATTTTTCTCTGACTCCAATGGGGAGGTAGAAAATTGGTAGAATAGGCTACATGATGTCTCTGCGCTACGCTGTCTTAGGATCACGAAGAGCTTTCAATGTATTTCCTCAGAGGTAAGAGACTTGCCCTACTTTGATGGTTCTTGTAGCATTAAGGAGTTTTTGCGAACATTTGAAGCTGAAGTCCCAACGGAACGAAGGCTATGGGCCCTTAATCTCGCCGTGCATGCAACTCCTGCGAGGTTGTGGGACACGCATAAGGGGGCATTCTATGATTGGGAGGAATGTCGTGACATGATGATCTTATGATTTGAATCTCCAGCTCACCTACGCATAAATAATTTCTTGGGACTAGGGAAACCGAGCACTTATCTGCATGGATGAAAGAATGGGGAGAAAGGACTACAGAGGAATGGGTCCATCTGTTCATTCATGCCTTGGGTGCGATCCCGACCGCATGGTATCTAGATGCAGAATTACACCAGCGCACCCACCACTGGGAAACCCTGAAGGATGAGTTTGTAGGGACATTCGGGTTGATAGGAGGAATGGAGGCACTCGATGAGGCTCTACAGGACATTGATGCCTTAGTATTTGATGAATCACGCCTGTGCACAACACATGGGGCACTAACATGGGAAACACAGATGTGGGATATTGTCAACTGCCGTAATTTATCAATCGAAGAGTGTGATGACGACCCACGAAATGTCTCTATCTCGAAGTTGGTGGGAGAGCGTGCAGTTTCTAGACCCCCACTATAGACTGTCGATGTCACTAAGCCTCTGGAGCTACGAGAATTCAACATTGGAACGGAATCGCAACCCAAGTTAGCTAAAATTGGGGACTACTGGGATGATGATACTGTGGGAAAAGTTGCAAACTCCTCATGGAATACCAAGACTTATTCCCAAAGAAATTTTCGGAGCTCAAGGGGATCACAGGGGACCTAGGAGTCATGCGTATCATTCTAAAACTAGATCCGTGCCCGAAGTAGCGCCCTTATCGGTTGAACCCCAAGTATAAACAGAAAGTCAAGGAAGAAATTGACAAAATGCTCGCCGCAGGTATCATTGAACCGGTCGAACAGTCAGATTGGGTAAGTCCTATGGTGGTTCAAGAGAAAAAGACTAAGGGAGAAATACGGATCTGTGTTGACTTGCACAAATTGAATGATGCTTGCGTACATGATCCCTTTCCTACGCCGACATTCTTAGATGAAATCCTTGATAACATAGGGGGCAGAAGGCATACTCATTCACTGACGGGTTCTTGGGCTATCATAAAATTAAGATCGCACCTGAATATCGTAGAAAAACCACGTTCACCACTAAATGGGGTTCGTTTTAGTACACCGTTATTCTATTTGGACTCAAGAATGCCCCTACCATCTTTTCATGGGTAGTGGTTGCAGTATTTAAGGAATTTATCCACAAGTTCTTGGAAGTATATTTTGATGATTGGACTATATTTGGGTTAGTAAAGAGTCATGTCTCGAACCTGCACATGATGTTGGACGCCTGCAGAAAACATCAAATCTCCCTAAATATCAAGAAGTGCATATTCTGTGTACCATTTGGGATCTTATTGGGTCTCATAGTTTGTCGACAAGGGCTGATGGTCGACTCTGCCAAGGTGGTAGTTATCATCAACCTGGCAGTTCCTACAACTGAGAAGCAGCTGTGCTCTATCCTCGGACACACAGGCTACTACAGGAAGTTTATTTAAGGGCACACACTAATCACTGCACCTATGGAAAAATTGTTGAAAAAAGAGGTATGATTCTGCTGGGACGAAGAGTGTCAGAAAAGATTTGAGTTACTCAAGGAGAAGATGGTCTATGCACCTATCCTCATATTTACTGATTGGGCGAAGGTGTTTCCTGTCCATGTCGATGCTTTAGGGATTGCCCTGGGAGCTATCTTGACGTAGCCAGGGGAAGGGGACATTGACCATCCAGTTGCGTTTTACAGTAGGAAGCTCTCTAGTACGGAGCATAACTACTCCACTACTAAGCAGGAAGGGTTAGCCATGGTGTACGCCTTGCAGAAATATCGGCATTACCTATTGGGTGGGCACTTCAAGATGTTCACCAATCACTCAGATTTGAAGTACCTAGTGAATAATACTGTGTTGGGGGGGAAATATGCCAATGGCTCCTGCTGTTTCAAGAGTGTGACTTTGAGATCATAGTAAAGACAGGAAATTTGAACGCTGGACCAGATCACCTATCCCGGATTGAAAATGGCGAAGAGCTGACCAACCTAGAGGAAGGACCACTGGATGCGCAACTATTCACTATTAAGGTAGTGGATGTGCACTTCACCGACATCATTCACTTCTTGACTATGGGGACGACACCTGCAGAGTATTCAGTACAACAGAAGAAAGAGTTGGTAACTCGCACTATAGATTTTACCATTATCGCAGGTCACCTGTATAAGCTGGGAGTTGACGAAGTGTTGCGAAGATACGTCTTGGAGCATGAGCGGCACACCATCTTAGCAGAATCTCACGGGGGCGTAGCAGGAGGTCACTACGTAGGAAAGGCGACAACGCATAAGATCCTAAGAGTCGGGATATGGTGGCCTACGTTGCATAGTGACTCTCACGATTATTCCAAAGCTTGCGATACGTGCCAAAGGATGGGAAGGCCCTCGCGCAGGGAAGAAATGCCCTTACAACTGCAGATGGCCCTGCAAGCGTTTGAAAAATGGGCCATCAATTTCGTCGGGCCCATCAATTTGCCAGGGAAGAATACAGGTGCGCGCTACATCATCACCGCCACTGATTATGTAACCAGATGGGTCGAAGTGCAAGCTGTGAAGGATTGCACTACAGACACCATTATGCACTTCATTTTTGAGCAGATTCTGACCAGGTTTGGTTGTTCTAAGATCTTAATGAGTGATAGAGGTACGCATTTTGTTAATGAAACAATATAGGCCTTGAATAAAGAATTTTGGATCCACCACGCGAAAATCACCCCGTATCATCTACAAGAAAATGGGGTTGTAGAAGATTTTAATAAAATCTTGGAGCAGGCACTGACCAAGGTCTGTATTCCCGATCATAGCGACTGGGACGTGCGCATCTCGTTAGTTATTTGGGCCTACCTAACCACCTGCAAGAAGTTGATAGGGAAGACACCATTTCGGATGGTCTATGGCAAGGAGGCCATTATGCCCATGGAGTATATTGTTCCTAGCCTGCGCATCACAACCTTTACGAACATGGTGGAGCCTAATATCATGGAGGAGTGTTTAGCGCAACTTGTGGCTTTGGAGGAAGATCGTTTCATTGCCAATTTCCATCAGCAGGTTCAGAGGCTCGGGATAAGGCATGGCATGATCAACATATTCGGAAAAATACATTTGCAGAGGGTGAATTGGTCTTGTTCTATGATAGCTAGTTTGCGAAACACCCAGGTAAGTTTCTACAGCACTGGCTAGGTCCCTATATGGTAAAAGAAATCAATGATGGAGGATCTGTTCGGCTAGCTACCCTGCACAATGATATGGTACAAGGATATGTGAATGGCAGCCAGCTCAAACCATATCGGATCAAATGAATATATGGCTGGAGTAGTTGTATGGGGCAGAATAAGCGCACAAAGGAAGGCTGTTGTAGGTAGGACCAAGGCACGCACAAGGATAGATCGCAGGTTTGGAGGCCAAGGGAGGTGTGCTGGGAGCGCAGGGGTGTTTTCAGAGCACAGAAGGTGTGTTGGGAGTGTAGGGGTGTGCTGGGAGTGCAGGAGGTACACTGGGAGCACAGGGGTGCGCTGGGAGTGAAGGAGGTACACTGGGAGCACGGGGGTGCGCTAGGGACACAGGAGGTGCGAAAACTAGCCATTGGCACTGTAAGTATGGGTAAAAAGAAAATTTTACCATTGAAAGGAGCAAGAGACTGGAAATTAATGAGGTGATTTCAGAAGTTTTTTTACTTTTTACTTGATGGTAAGTTACGGATCAATTTCACTGAACCATTGGTTGATCTCCCAGGCTATAAAAGTAGAAGGATAGCTCAGAAGAGGGTTCCGTGTATCTTGAGTAGTTGGTGTTTGTGCGAATTTGTGATTATTGCGCCTTGTTCATGTCTGAGCGTGCTTCCCCCTCAGATAGTAGCCACCAGAGTTCATTTTTTGCACCAGAATGACTGCAAATAATCCTGCCAAGTCTTCCCAGCCCGTGACTTTGACAGAACAAGAATCTGAGGAAGTACTGTAAGTCCACCCCAAAGTTGAAGAGGTTATGTCTACGCCAAGCAAGGGCAAGCAGAAGGTGAAAGAAAAAGCGCAAGGTCGAGGAAACCCACGAAATGGGCTAGGGTAAAGCCTCGTAATTCTCCTCGAAATGTGAATTCCCCATGGGTGGTGCCCTAGGCATGCTTGCCTAACCCAATAAAGAGACCTCTGTCTGCTCAGGAAGAGGCCCAGATAGCCGAACCAATCAATTGGCTACCACCCTTTGTTCGGCCCCGCAGGCTCTCGACGTGCACAACGAAGAATATCGATGGCCTGTGCACCTATCTGCAGATGCCACTGACTTTGGTTGAGGTCCTCGTCATTGGAGAACCCTTTGGCAAGCTCCATGAGGTAAAATTCAACGACCAAGACTTGGCCAATTTGGAGGCCTTCCTCGAGTTGGCACCCGAGCTATTTCTCGAAAGAATATTGGAATACGACGGGATAAAGATAGTCCCCATGCGCTGGGTGCATGGATTCGTGGGTTCCAGGCTCTTAAACCTGCTAAGGATGCTGCATTTTTGCCACTACAATATTATAGACTGACTTGTGCACCAGTTGGTTGCTTTGATCCATGATGGCAACTTGTGGATCCAGGATCTAATCCCCATTGATGTCGAGCTTATTCACCAAATTAATGGTCTACCCATGGAAGGGCTAGACCCTATGCTGAGCGTTGACAAGAAGTATGAACAAAATATTGTTGAGAAGGTGCGCGAGGATTATCATGTGGAGCGGAACACTCAAGGATTCATGATCAACACCATCATCGACCCCGGTACGCAAATGGGTACCTTGTTGCTGGCATGCAAGATGATGCGCAAATGCCAGGTTGACACCGTCCTTGCATATGTGATTCAGCTAGCAGGACTATGAAAAAAGGGGGTTTGCTTCAATGGGTCCTAGTACTTGTGCAACGAATTTCTGGAAAATGTCCGTGAATCCCAGGATCAAGGCTGAGCATTCTGCTACTTGTAGTTGCTACTTCTCATTACGTTGGTCGCATGGGAAGCCCCTGATGACTCGGTCCTCCCTAAGCTCACCCTAGATATGTGTGAGGGGGCGAGGTATGTAAATTTGTGGGACTCAAGGGACGCACAACGCATTGAGGACAATCAAGTCTTCTGGTTTCAGAGCGGGCTCACAACAGCCATCAATTCCCGACCACGCTTGTCGCCAGCTGTTTATGATAAATAAAAAAGCATCATGGCGTTTTAATTTACCATGCATAACGTACAGATCATAGGCCGCAAGGATCCAGCGTGGGTCTCACTCCCATACATGGTTTCTGATGAGGAAATTGACTGCTTAATTGTGACTTGGCCTCCACACTGGAAGCTGAGCTTCAAGTCCGATGTGAAGGAAACTGTAGGGACCAGCATTGAGAAGGTTACCCTTCCCAACACCACCAAATAAACCGGAGGATAGGGAAAAAGTATTGGGAAGGGCGTGCAATCGACATCATAGAAGGGTTCGCAGCAGGGAAAAAGTACAGGGAAGGGCACGGAAACAACATCGCAGAAGGATTTGCAGTAGGATCTGGGTGCAGAAGGTGTTGACTCCCCTCGAGGAACAAAGTGAACTGCTGACCCTTTTAAAGGGCCACGAAAGAAGAAACGTGCTCAAAGACCTGAATGTGACACCAGAGTTACGTTGATAGAAGAGGACTTAGAGCAGATCGTAGATGCGATCACCTTGGCCGCCAAAGAGAAATGAATGGCTCTGGAGAAACAAAAGAAATCCACAGTTGAGACATTCCAGGCTGAGCTCCGGGCTTTGTAGATCAAAGCTGATACCTTGTATACAAGTATGATTGAGGCCAGATCGACCCCAAAAACAAGTAGCGTAGTCATCAGTACGCCGGAAAGCTGCCTCTTCCCTCTACCGGTGCAACCCTCATACTAAGTCCACACAACTTAGGAGTGCAAGTCCAGGCCTGCGCAAAAGCACAGTTGGATCTCGCCACCTTTCTGCATGAACCACTACGAATCCTTCATGCATCCTTGTTCAAAGAGATTCAACACAGAGACCGGAAAGTGCACCAGCAACTCAGCATAGCTGAGCAAACAATTGAGGAGAAAATCATCAAAGTGTCTCAAGCCCAGGCTACATGTACCCTCGCCACCACGAACAGACAGAGCTGGAGCACCTAATTAGTAGGATCTAGCGGATGTCACAGAAGATATCTCAGCTACTGCCACCCCCCAAGCCAAGATTGAGGGGTTGGTTGTTGCGCTAAAAGCCTCAAGGATCGAGATTCAAGCAGTCAATACACAGATGGAACAATATATTGCGGACTTACAGGCCAAGTTGTAGCCAGAAACACCACCATAAATAAGGGTCCAGCGAGCCGCGATGGTTACAGAGGCTACAAATGTTATTACAGGTCAAATCGCTCAAGGTGCAGAATTGTTGGAAACAACTATGCAACTGTGCACCAAGGTGCAGCGTGACCCTCTCCTGTGCGAAATCAACTAAGTGTTGTGCCAAAAAGAAGAAGAGTTTGGCCAGATGGAGGCTACACTGACCACTCTGGTCCCAGGTCAGAGATTGGTCCGACTGCGCACCAACCATGCGATCAGGGATGACCTGGAAGCTCTTCAACAGAGGAAGAAGACTTTGAGTGATCACCTTAAGCCATGGGCCGATGAGGCCCTCAAGCTATCCTAGGATGTTGATATTGCAGTAAAGCAGCTAAACAAAACTCTGGAAAGCTTCACTGCTGCTACATAGGGTCTCACATCGTAGAAATTGGTGGAGATTTCTCAGAATGCGGCTGCACAAAGTGAAGGAGTGTTGCTCCCTCTAGTGGATGCGATTAAGCAGTTGCAAGTGAAGATGGAGAACCCACAACCATAGTGACTTAGGACAAGTCACAAGATTGTGTTGGGGGCCTGTTGGAATGGGGCTCCATAAGCTGCGAATTTTGTATATTTTTGTATTAAGTAGTCTAACGCAGGGGTTTTGGGGTGGGTCAAAGCCCTGAACACATTGTAATGGGTCAAAGAGTAGACCTAGAGTTCGCAAACCACAGTTTGCAGACCACAGGATAGCATAGGCTATATCGATATAAATAGATGAATAGTTTGAGACTAGAGGTAGGCATGAATTAGGACTGATGCTATGTGCGAATTGTTAGATTTTTTTTGGGTTGTTTTGGGTAAGGACTCTTGTTGGCTGTGTGCACGGAGATCCTCAGTCCTGCTGTCTACGGACCCTATAGGCTGTGTGTGCGTAGGCTATGTTTTGGGTTGTAACTAGGGTTTTGGATGCTAATATATGCATATATAGTTGAAATATCTCTGTGTTATCTGGATCTATTGTGTTACTGTTGATGCGAATCTTTGGAATCTGTTTGGTGCTACGAATACATCTGTGTTACTTGTTTATGCTAAGAATATATCTGTGTTATGGTATAAAGTATATCTGTGATCTGTTATAGATGAATTTATGATATTTTGTGCTGGTAATCGCTGATACGCACGTGGATGCAAAGGTACTAACTAGATTTATGCATGGTAATATCTCTGTTATGATTCATTTTGGATCGTACTGTTAATGAACTTGCGAATAGACCTGGTCTGTGCAAATTTGAGAGTTTGTGAACACATATCTGCCTTGATTACCTACTCTCTCCCAGGGTGTGGAAACCTAGTTCCAGCACCCTCCCATACTACTTCGGGTGAGACCTTGGCCTGCGCAAGTAGGTCATTGCCGAAAGGGCCAGTAGTATAGGGGTTTATTGGCAAATCTTAACCTCCGAACCTGGGTCAGGACCCCTCAAGCCAACAGGGGGTGATGATGAGCTCCATCATTAGACATATTTGGAGGGGTTAATGGTCACATTTTTTCCTTCTTAGATCTCTTTTTCTTGCATTTTTATTATTATTTGGTTTTATGATGCTAGTATAGGTGATGATTAAGGCTAACATACTCTGAGTGCCTATGAGGTGGAGTGCAGAAAATCATGATTTATTAAGCATTTTTATCAGGATTTTATCATAAATACTTGGAGGAGACAACAAGGAGAAATTATTGGAGGATTTTCCACCATCCTTAACTCTCAAAGGTAGCCAAAGGATCCCAAATATTCTCTCTAGCAATTTGAATTCCAAAGGTAGCCAAAGGATACCCAAGGATTCTCTCCAGAGGCAACCAAGCAACTCAATATTTGTTTACTTGGATTCAAGTGGACTCAATCACTGTTTTATAGGGAGTTGTTGGTAGCTTCCCTGTAGAATAAATAGAGCAGAGCTAGAGCTAGGAAGAGTTAGCAGATTCTAGTTGAAACTTTGTTGCAAGCTATTGAGCTTTTTACTCAATGATAAAAATTTCAGGGATGTATGAGGTTATTCTTTTATGAAATGAGAAGACTGATTTCATTCACTTGATTTAAGTTTCAAAGAGCTAGGCTCGTGGGTTAGGGCCCAATCCATGCGCCTCAGCTTCGTTTTTGTTACTATCTTTTCCTTTATGCCATTAAGCTAGTTTTCTTTCTGTCATTCAATTAGTCTTGCTTCTCATAGTTTCATCGATGCTTAGTTTTTGCTTTAAGTGTGATGCTATAGTTTTTTATTTCCTTGTGAGTGATATAACAGAGGAGAAAAACCAAGAAATTTTTTGGATCAAGACCCCCTTCTCATCTCTTTCAATAGAGCTCCAGGAGGGCGAACCTTCCCACAGGACCAAAAAACTACTTTTTGTTCACTATTTTGTCAGATGTTTCCTCTATTTTTCGTACATGAATCCATAGCTTTGTTTGCATTAATAAGCATCCAAATCCCCAGGAAGATCATGAAGCCACCCTGCTTCATTTCACTGCTCTGTTTTCATGCCTGAGCACTGCTGTTGTGCCTCCATTTCCCTCCTTTTTCTCTTATTTGTATCCATCACCCCTTTTCATTCCCAAAACGCTTAAAAGGCATTAGAATTAGACCTTTTCCCTTTCTCCTCGAAACTCCTGCTCGACATACCTCGCTCCATCACAAATCGCAAATCGCTTATGATCTTTGTTAACGCTCTCCCATTCCAAGCTTGAATGCGATATCCCTTTCTACTTCTCTTTGCTGCTTTTTTATTAAAAACAGTAAAAAACATTAGAAATTGCATTTTTTTCCCTTTGGACTTACCATCGCTCCTTTTCACAATCATATTTCCCATTGGGTCCTTGTTAACAACTTCCGCTTCTAGACTCCAATTGCGATATTCATTTTTCCCTCCTTTCTCCTTCACTCCTCATTTCTATGTCAAAAACCTTTGAAAGAACCTTACTCCACCTTTTTTCTGAAAATCCCATCACTTTATCGCAATTCGCAATTCCTGTTGGCCTTCGTTAACACTTACCGCTCCTACCTGCTGATTGTGATATTGCGATCACGCTCTGCCATTGGTCCCACCACCATGTCACCCATCGCAATCACACTTCGGAACTTCTTTCCCTTTTCTTTTAAACACTTACCGCTCATTTTCGCTGATGCGATATTACCGCCACATTGCAAATCGAAAACCACAATTCTTTCCCTCTTCTTTTAAACACTTGCCACTCACTTTCCCTGATTGTGATATTACGAAATTGCAACGTCGCAGCTTTTACCCCATCGCACTTCGCAATTCACACTTCAGAGGTTTTACCTCATCGCATTTCACACTTCGTTCCTACTCCCAAACAACACTTCTACTATCCCTTTAATTTTGCGATATTCCGATATCGCATATTGTAGATTTTAACTCCATCGCATCTCTGCCATCGAATATTTCAAATTATTCCTCTCCAAAGCATCTTTGTGCCATATTATAAGGTTTTATAAGGTTTAAACCCTTGCTTTCCACTTCTAAGCCCTGTTTCATGTGTTAAGCCCTCCATTAGCCTCTTTAGCTCTTTTCTTTTCTCCAAGCTGCAAAATCAACACTTCAATTAGGATTAAGTCATGGATAGATTAGTTGCATGGCTAGAAGCATGGTATACACCATAGGATAAATCGAGTGCATTTAGCCATTTGGCCAAGTTAAGTGTGGTTTAGAATTAGTTTCCTTTTTGTCATTTCTTTCCTGCAAATTAAATTAGTTTGATTCCTATCATTTATTTTTAGCAGTATAGTTTAGTTTCTTTTCAGTCATTTCCTTTTCTGAAAATCAAATTAGTTTCATTCTTGTCATTCCTTTCCAAAAATTTAGTTTAGTTTCCTTTCTGTCATTTCCTTCCAGCAATTTACTTTCCAGTCCTTATCATAGTTTAAGAAATATCACCCTTTCGTAAAGCAGAAAAGGATGACATGAGCAGAATGCATCTGCTATGTATATAGAACTGTCACCTCCAAGTTTGTACAAACCCCGGGTTGATAAGGTAAAGTAGGGTAGCCCCTGGGAGTTGCAGCACTCTTGGTGCAATACCAGGGCTCACCAGTCTCCTTCTTCGAGGTGATGACTGATTAATGTTTCCAAGAATGCTTCAAGTGAAGAATCCTTCTTTGAGTGAACTAGGGTTTTGATACTTCCTTCAAGATGATGATTTAGTCCTTTTCATTGAAATGCATTTGATATGAGAGGATATTCTTGGTTCTTTGATGCCCTTGATAATATTCTAGAACTTTTATCCTTGAATTTCCTTTATTGAGCCGCCCTTCCTTCACTTGTCACCTTGGCTTTGATACCATGTTGGGAAATCTAGAGGTAACAAGTGTAGATGATTTCTCTTATAATGATAATTGATTGTGAAGACTTTTTACTTTTATTAATTAGGTTCTTCTTTAGCTTTATCAATATTGTTTTTTCTTCATAAAAAAAATACCAATCCATAAAATAACAATGAGATAAAGGACACATGATATAGGCGATCATATAGGGCCAAAACCTCTCCAATATTAAGAGGAAAACCCACACAAATTATTCTTCTTATAGAATCTTCAATTGGTGAATTGAAACACCTAGACCCTTGACCAAAAACCCCTCCAAGATCAAGTCAATGCTTCTTCTGGATGTAATTATTATTCTCCAAGTCAACACTAGTCAAAATTATGGCACAACTTCAAATTTCGACCCTGACTTAGAATTTTTTCTAGTCGCTGCAGACTTGCAAAATCAACCTCTTTTGCAGAAATCCTAGGTAACACTAGTGGCTGGAATATAGACATATTTGCCTCCTTTTGACTTCGCTTGACCTTGAATCCTTATTTTCATAATTCAACTTTCTAAATAGGCCAGCTTTGACCCAAACTTTGTCCCCCTTAAGTGACTGAAACTTTCAGCTTCTACTGTAGCAAGATGGTGCCCTAATCTTTGCACGTGTGGAAGTCACCCAAAACAAATTGTAAATGTTTTTGTCTTTGTCTCCTTCCTTCCCTATGTATTAATCTCCTGTCTTCTTCTTGATCAAATTATTCTTGGTGTGTGAGTGAGTGTCGCTCAAGTGAAGCCAAGCTCACCTTTATATAGGCTCTTATTCCATGCTATTATGTCGACTTGTAGTCTTTCCTAGGCCAACATGTCCTTCTAGATAGGTTGATTTCTCCTTTGTAGGCCGACTTGATAATTAGCACTTGACTTGATCTTGGAGAATTATCTGACTTGAATTTGACTCAAATAATTTTACTTTACAATATGTAACATGCCCAAATGGGTCTTTCATACATGACAATGATTCATAATCCCTAGAATCTCTTAATAGGACCTTGACTTATAAAATAAATTCCTCTTGAGGATGAAAACCATGCCTCAAGAAAAAAATAAAACAATTATTTTTATTATTACATAAAATACATAACATCATGATTACATATGTCATTATGAAGACTGAACGTAGTTACATATTTCAACATCATGGAGTATGAACAAGATCTGAAAACAATCAACGTATTCAAAATCTATGAACTATATAGTACATAAAACACCATGACTTTGAGTTAAAATTCAATCGAGAGTTACTCAATCGAGAGCCAAGGTAACGAACTATATAAGAACACAATCAAACATAAATTTTACATGTAGACTTGATTCAATAGGTTTTCAATGTTATGAGGTTTATTAAAAGGGGTGTGATATGTATAAATTCACAAAGATGAAGAAGTATTATCTAAGTACTAAAAAAATCATTGGTCAATTACGATTAGGATTTGGAATATTCCTTTCTATTCTTTGGAGATTCTCATCAAACCATATGTCAGTGAAAAGAGAACCATGTCAAATTCTAGCATGAAATATTTTCTTTGGAATCTTAGTTTCCATTCTAGATCATTCAAAAAGGATAAAAAATCTAAAATAAGTAAGAACATAAAAGGAGGGGTCCATTTCATCTTAAAAATGTAAGGGGAGTTTGTTGGGTGGCCAACTAATTGGCGACTTATTGGACAAACCAGTTGTCTCTAATTGAAATACCATATAATATTAAGGAAATAAAATAAGATGTTGGATAAAAAAAAATGGCCAAACATACTGATAATTGATTGTTCTGATTAAACCCAAAACTGATTAAATATGCTACTAAAAAATACTTGTACGTAACATTCATCACTATACAAAACTAGAATAAAATCCATCATTATTGATATAAATTCATGGAATTTATAAACAACAAATGAAAGTACTAATTTTTTCCATCTAAGTAGTGTAAACATGACTTAACTACCATAGGCATTGCCTCTTTTTCTAGCAGGCATCTATAGGATCAAAAGGGATTCCATTTAAATTGAATTCAAATGCTTTTATCCCAACTATTAGGAATAATTATTTATAGATTTGTTTAATTTATTTTCCATTTTCATGGTTTGGCTAAAGATGAATGTCCTACTTTGATGGCCAGATGGTGATGTCTCCATTCATGGAAGATTATGGAATGAACGAATTGGCTCATGATGATACCTCTTGTTTTACAATCGTTCATGTTACACGTTATTTTGCCGCCATGACATTTGATTGCCTATATAGGTCTATCACTACCTATATTGTGCTCCCTTAGAAGTCAAAAACCCTAATGTTCCTAAACCAAGTCTTGGAATTGGAGAAAAGCTCATTAAAACCCTTAAAAGTCTAACTCCACACTTTTCCTAGCCTTTTCCTGCGGGTTTGCGGATATTTGTTCTATAGCCTGTGACATATCCCACATGTTCTGCTAATAAAACCCACGGACCCCTGTAAAAAGTCAAATAAAGGAAAAAGTAAGTTCTAGAAGCCCAGCTGGTCGAATATTCTCCCAACTGGAAGCTTCTAGAGGTGCGATCAGTTCGAGCTTTATCCCTCCACTCATGGATCTTATCCATTGGTCTATGTAGCTCAAATCCCTTCATGAGAGGAATCCATCTCCCTCTTCATGGAACTGAAACAACCTCCATTTTCCTATAAATTGAGCTCATGTTTCAGTCTCAAGGGTAGCTTGCATAAGGTAATTGCTGAAGAAATTCCCAAGAGTGCATACTCTCTACACTAGTTGTTGTTGGCATGAGAATGATCACACCCTTCTGTTCATAACTCTATGCTAGTATCAGAGAGGAAGACTTGTCAAACTAAAGGAGGAATGATTTTTCAGGACCCCAGGAAAAACTTGTATGACATCAAGGCATCAGGTTGTAAAGTTACTCTTTTCATTAAAGATAATACATATGGATCTATTTTGCTCATCGAGTTTTTCTTGTGCTTATTCGAATAATTCAATACTTAGACTCCTTGATCACTAAGTTAGATTAGCTATTATTAATTATTATATGTTACAGGTTCTTTTAATTTTTTTGTCTGTCTTTTATTGCAGGTTATACTTACTGGAGAAGCCTCTTTGGAGCGACTAGATAAAATACTTCATAGAACGTTGGATTTCAAGGTAGGGGCATGTCCTCTTTCCTTGTTTATAATAATTCTAAATTGCAAATAATCTAGAGAAAATGATTTACAAATGGATGTTTGTTTCTAGCTATTCGTAGAATACTCGAGAGTTCGCTCTTGTCCGCAAGAGGGATTAATCCGCAGAACAAAATGGCGACTACACTAGGGATTAGAACTTAGTTTTCCTTTTTTATTTTCAGTTTGAATTTTGAGAGTTTTCTGATTTTGATTTTTCTGAGATTGGATTGGGTAGATAAATTTTAATAATCCTGGAAAAGAAAAGCTGAATATTTATTTTTTCTTTACTTTTCCTTGCCTCCGCGGTTTTCATTTGAAAACAGTGCGGTAGCCTCCGCAGCCTTTAGTTTAGAACAATGTGGTACCACTCTATTCTCCATTAGAAACTGTGGACCTGTGGAAAATTTAAAAAACAAATAAATTTCTCTTTTTAGGAGCTAGATTACCCGATTCTTTTTTTTTGCCCCAGTCTACCTTAGCTGTCAAATCTTATGTGTGAATTTATTTTCAACAAATTTTGCGTTTGTGTGATTTTTCATCTCATTTGCATTTTAGGAGTGAGTGTTTGCCCTACTTTCTTACTGCTCTATACAAGATACCTTCATATACCTCATCTTACTGGTATGATGATATTCTCTTTCTGAGCCATTAAGATCATTCCATTTTCATTTGTAAATTTGGAAGAGCTTTTTAGCTTACTAAAGCCTGATTTTCACACCAAACCATTTTTGGATGTTTTCATTTATGCTGAGATAAGTAGAAATTCTTCTTAGTTCGATCATAAACTAGGAGAAAAAGTCCTCAAACTTTTTAGATAGACTTCAAAATTAGATTTTTATTTGATTTTGAAATTTATGTTTTTAGATTTTTAGATATTGTTTTCTTTTTGGAAATATTTTGTTTATTGATTTGTAGTTTCTAATCTGATATATAAAGAAATTTCACTTAAAAGGAGCAATTAATCATTTTTGCAAAATTGAGTTCTCAAAGAAATCGTCTTCTTCTCAAATATTTTGTTTATGAATGAAATAATTGGTGTTTTGAAAGTTGTTAAATCTCTCAATCTTTCCCTTAAATAAGATTGATTGAAAAGAAAAGGGTTGCATTCTCATTTAGATGCATTTAGCATATTTTTGAGTCGGGTCACAAACACCATTGAAGTTTCACTTCCATACCTTCTATCTTAAGCAACATCCAAATTAAAAACAACGCTTTAAAAAATCAATCTAGATCTTTTACATTTTCTAGGGCTCTTTTCCACCAACATATCTTAGGCTAGTGTCTTGGAATAGGTTGTAATTCACATTCCAAGACAATTCAAACAAACAAGTAGCAATATTGCGGTAGGAAAATTCGATTGTAGAATTTGTGCTCTGGGAAGCTCTTCTTAAAAGAGTCAAGCATGAGATCATGTTGGAACCAGTGAGGTAATCGTACCTATCTCATTGGGAAAGATATCATATTTGCATGTACTAAAAACGACAAACCTCAGATAGACCATTGTCGAGGAGCCTAGGGTCACTTGTTGGTAAACCTTGGATCATATCAAGGAGCCTTCAAGGGGATTGAGCTTGTTGCTCTGCCCTTATGTGTATATCGGATCATAGGCTGTTCCCCAAGGTACAATTTTTCCCATTGGTGATCTTAGCGACTATAAACTTTAGGATTTTTTTCCCAAGGTGACGGTGGAGGGAAGGTCCCACTGTACCTGGAGCAGACGTCGACTAGACTCACTTGGACTTTCTGGAGGGTACTCTTCGCTTCGAGATGGTATAAGTGGAGAGACTTGCACTGGACTGTTTCATTAAGCAGGTTGTCAGGGTAACTGTTGTAATCGCCATTTCCACATTAAAATTTTATGACGTTGGATTTCATCACCAACTAGTGTTTTTAGTGTGGGAACATACTATTTGTGTGTGGATTGATATCTTAGATTTTGTAGGCGTGTGATCAATTTGATTGTTTCCTTAGAGACTTTAGGATATTTTGTTGAAATTTTCTTTGATTTCGCGTGTTAAATTTTTAATCGTGGCTAAATTACCTAGGCAATCACGTAGAATGCAAGGGAAACCCCTTGAGTACACACCAAGCTAGTTAGAAAATCTTAAATATGAGAAAGGAAAACCATCAAGTACTGGATCAATTGAACAAGAGGAAACATCAGTAATTATACATCCTTATTACAAAGTAGATCAACCTCAAACAACAAAAAGTTCTCAAAGGAAAATATCAATTTCTGAACTAGTTGAACTTGCTTCCACAACTAGTGAATTATCAGCTATTGGGCCTAAAATTTCAGAACCATAAACTAAACCTGCTACATCTGAGCCTGCTTTAGAGTTCATCACTGCAAACCCTGGTCGTCCTCATTCACCATGAGTGAAGTTTCACATCACCGAGAACCTTCCTCCTGGCCTCATTAGCATTGAAGAAATTACTAACACCAAAGAAGAAGTTATTCTTCCTTCACATCAGGAATCTTTAGATCTTAGGTCAAGTGAATCGATTTACTATTATAGCCCTTTCAAACAAGATCCTTGGTATTCTCAGTTAACCAAATTTCTACACAATTTTGGTCTAAAATATTTGCCACCCCGAATTCCTTTTTACGCCATACCAAGAGGTAAATACAGACCTTCATTTAACATGTCTGGTGAGTCATCCATGTTTTCTACATCGCCATAATCATATTTGTATATTGGTCTGTCTGTTCCTCTAGGACACCAGTTGCTTTCTGGTACTTTCTCAGGAGTAGATCCTTCTCTCGAAAAACTTATACAATCACCTAGTCCAAATGAATCACATACCGAAAATTTGAACGTGGAACAAGTTTACATGATGTCTAGAAACATTCCTAACCCTGACCCTCAAAGTAGTAGCTTAATGCCTAGGGGGAATCCTCAAGGTTGTAATTTACCGCATGGAGGCAACCTCAAGGACAATACACACCTCAAGGAAAGTACCTACCGCAAGGACAATACACATCTCAAGGGCAGTACTCTATTCAGGGTCTGCAACCTCTTCAAGGACATTACCCTATGCCAGGGCAACATTCTTTCCAAGGACATCAACCTCCTTTAGGGCCACATTTATATCAGGAACAACAATTGTTTCAGGGAGGTCAATATTTTAGTGGAAATTATCCAGCCACCTATCAAGCTTACGTTCCAAATTATCAACCTGGTTATGGTCCATCTTACGCAACACAACCTTCAATGGGAGCTCCATATCCTAGAGTAAACATGGTGTGGAATCCATCACCGAATCAATATAATTTTCAACCTAATGTGCAAGTGCCTTATAATCAACCTGGTCAGCTAATTGGTTATAGTCAAATCCAACAACCTGTCTAACCTACGCTTCAAGTTATACCACAAGCATCTGCACCTAGTAATGTTCAGCAACCTGGTTTGATTACACCTAGAACTCCACCTCAAACTGCTGCACCAACTTCTGTAAATTGAGCTCAGCTCAATTTGACAGCTAAGGTAGACTGGGGCAAACATACATGGTAATTGCTGAAGAAATTCCCAAGAATGCATACTCTCTACACTAGTTGTTGTTGGCATGAGAATGATCACACCCTTATGTTCATAACTCCATGCTAGTATTCAGAGAGGAAGGTTTGTCAAACTGAAGGAGGAACAATTGTTCAGGACCCCGGGAGAAACTTGTACGACATCAAGGCATCAGGTTGTAAAGTTACTCTTTTCATTCAAGATAATACATATGGATCTCTTTTTCTCATTGATTTGTTTTAACTTCTTGTGCTTATTCGAATAATTCAATACTTAGACTCCTTGGTCACTAAGTTAGATTAGTTGTTCTTAATTATTATATGTTTCAGGTGCTATTAATTTTTTTTTTTTTTTTTTTTTGTTGTCTTTGATTGCAGGTTCTACTTAGTGGAGAAGCCTCTTTGGATCGAATGGATAAAAGACTGCATCGAACGTTGGATTTCAAGGTAGGGGCATGTCCTCTTTCTTTGTTTATAATAATTCTAAATTGCAAATAATCTAGAGAAAATGATTTACAAATGAATGTTTATTTCTAGCTATTCGTAGAATACTAGGGAGATCGCTCTTGTCCGCAAGAGGGATTAATCTGCATAGCAGTTCATGGATCGAAATCCATCACCCTGGCTTGGTGACCAGATATGGTGATGTTAGTACCCAATGATCTGTGATCATGGTAGGCTAACTCATGGTGAGACCTCATATCCTTTAGCCAACTATAAAAAATAAATTTTGTTATAGTTGGTTAGTAACCTTGAAAGGGATCTTCTAACAGGTGGGGAGGTAGTCCTAAGTAAAAAAATCCTTAAGAGTAGAGGATGGCGTAAGAATTTAATCATCGATAAATTTTCACCAATTAGACTATTTATTAGAGTCCATTGAATAAAACAAAATGAATTCCATCATTAAAATATGACCCAATTTAAAATTAATTTTTGTAGTGAGGATATAAATTACCATGTATTCTGAGCAATGAATCATTTTATATTCAGTGAAAATCAGAAGAAAATAATTATATTAGTTGGAACATTAGTGGCAAAAGGAACATATGCTCAAAATTTCCCTTCAAAAATATTTTCAGTCAGAAATTTAGGTTTAATAGCGGCTTGTCAAAACAAACTTTTAAAACCAAAAATCAGGAAATTGAACTCAAAATATAAATGCATAGAAAATAAGGCAATATTTATAAAATAAAATTTCCCCGGAGGGAATCAAGAAAAATATTTTTTGATGAGCTTCCCATTAACTAGAAAGGATTCTTACTATCCCTCCAGATTTTGTAGACATAATTTTCTAGGGCCAATCTTTTCTGTAATAATTAAAGGCCCAAGCCATAACTTCTAAAAATTTCTATGCTCCCCATTCTTCTTGTAGGATTTGATCCATTTAAGAACCAGGTCACCTACTTCAAAGTTTTGATTAGAATAATATTTTCTGTCAAACCAAAATTTTACAATTTGTTGATGTTGATGTAATTTATTTTTAGATTTATCTCTTTCTTCTTTTAACTTAAGTAAGACACTAATATTGTTTTGCATAGCTAAACATTCAACTTCTTGTACCTTTTGAGATAGTTGTAAATAAGGAAAAAATATATTTGGAGGGAGTACTACTTCCCTACCATACACAAGCAAAAATGGAGAGTTACTAATCACAACTTTGGGAGTGACCCTATTAGCCTATAATGCGTTAAATAAAGAAATATGCCATTTTTTTAGATGATCAGACACTGTTCTTTTCATAATTTTTAACAAATTTTTATTCGAAGACTCAGCGAGATCATTACCCAGAGGGTAATATTTTGTTGAGTAATTAATTTTAATTCCTTTATATAAGGAAAATGCATCTAGATCATAAGAAGAAACATAAGACACATTATAAAAAGCTAGTGATTCTAGAACACCAAAAAAAGTGAGCATATTAGAGTCCAAGAAGGATATTACCTATTTAGAATTTCCCACTTGTAAAGGGTTGCCTCTACCCATCTCGTGAAATAATTTGTAATTTTTATTAAGTATTATGTTGTTGAGATGAGGAAAGGTTCACAAGATCAACTATGTCTAAGCCCCATCATTGAAAATGATCTTCGACATTGACGAGCCGAAGAGGAAAGACATGATTTATGACCCTACTAGCAACCTTTTGTGGCAAGTTTCATGTTTTTGGATTAGAGCACAGGAATATTGAAATAAAGTGGGCCAATAATACCTAGCTCTTAGTACTTTATGAGTAGTGGTATCCCCACCAAAGTGACCTCTAGCTAGACCAGAATGGAGTTCTTGCAAGATTTCTTGAGAATCCCCCTATTCTAAGCAATGAAGTGATACCTCATCATAGTTTTTACAAAAAAAATGTTGGTTATTAGCTGAAAGGAAACTTCCCTAAGCCTTAATGCTCTTCTTTCATCTTCCTTAAGAAGAGGTGGAGAGGTACCTATAACACCCTTCTGCCACATCTACCCTAGTAACCAACCAAACGGGGTAAACATGTGACGAGAGGATACTATGATCTGATTAAAATCCCCATGTACAGTTAAGGAAGTGGAACTGACACAACACAATCAATCTGACCTTCCAAACATGCAACATAACCCCCAAGATCCATCCAACCCTTCCAAGTGACCAATCCCTGAGACAACCTGACACTTTATTGCATTGAAGCTTCAGTCGCTCCCTTCACTCAGGTATGCATGCGACTAGGACCCTCTAGTAGTTCCCACAACAAGGAATGGATGCATCTGGGGACTTTGCTAGGTAGTTATGTGCCAACGACTCCGTATTTTGAGCCAATTTTTCAGGGCCAAGACTCAAGACACTCCCCAGAACTCCATGAAACTTCTAGAAATGAAAAGTAACATCAAAATAATGATGAAAATGCAAATACTTGAACAAGGATTTTACTGAAACCCTACTAGCCATGATAGGAATTTCATCTAGTATGTCACAAATATGCATTCTGTAGGTTTAAACAACATATTTGAGCATACAAGTCTTATACTTATCTGAGAATCACTGAGAAGTGTTCATGCCTTATAACATTATCTGTATTATAATATATTAAGTTATACATTCATTGCTCATTCATTTACAAAAAAAACACGATGATAACCATACATTTTCAGTGTCATAAAACATATTCATAACCAACATATAAACAATATATATAATTAGGATACAACAACCATAAGTGCCACACAAGAAATAATACATTTACACATAAAATACCAAGGAAATGAATTCTTATTGATGAATGCAAAAGCAAACCCTGTATGGAACTACCAAGCTCCTACCAAACATATATTGGTTGAGCCAAATCTCTCTCCAGGCAATCACCCCCATGCCATATTCCAAGCATGAATGTGGGAATAAAAAAAAAGAATCAACTAGGGCTTCCTAAGGCTAAACCACCTCACCCTCATCAAT
This sequence comes from Pinus albicaulis, assembly GCA_034641835.2. Classification (NCBI taxonomy): domain Eukaryota; kingdom Viridiplantae; phylum Streptophyta; class Pinopsida; order Pinales; family Pinaceae; genus Pinus; species Pinus albicaulis. The sequence goes on from CM076577.1 coordinate 1,092,878,117, forward strand.
AGAATCAGGCTTTACTGTAATCATCACCGGATCACTAGGCCATAAAAAAGCATGGATTCCACCGTATTTCTTTAACTACATCGCGAGGAATTTTCCTATCTCCTAATCTTTAGAATTTTCCAAAACCCACAGTCCTATCTAGGGATCACTAGGCCAGAATCGAGACACTAGCCTCCAATATTTACCCTATATCCTGCCATTCACCGACAAGGATTCCTAGGCCTGATCAAGGGAAACAACCTCTAGGATTTACTGTATATCCTTACATTCACCGGTTGTGGATTAATCCTAGGCCCATCGAGGCACGTAAGAACTAGATTTTCCGCAACCCACAATCCAGTTCAGGAGTCACTAGGCCAGTGGCTTTACCGCAATCCATGGTCCGGTTCAAGGATTACTAGGCCATGTTTTCTTTCATTTAGAGATCCACCTCACTCTATTTCGAATCCATCTGGAAATCCAGCTCAACCAAAAAATGAGAACCCCATCACACCATGGCCATCCAAAAATGGAAAGGAAAGGTTGAAGAACACTGTCACACCTGGAAAAACCCATGCCAATGACAACAAGAGAACCAAGAACAAACATGCATAACCATGCATTCCAAATGTGTTGAGGAAATCACACATGCAAATTGAAACATGCAAATAAACCCGTTGTAGGTGCTTGATCCTTCTCTTCCTTTCCTGGTCTTTTTGATCCAATGCTGAAATGCTCCAAGAAAACTCTAAGTTTCCAAGAGCATGAGAGAGAGAGAATAGAGAGAGAGCTCCACAATCGAACTAACCAAATGCCATGAACTAATCCTCAGAAGGATTTTTATTAATGTAGCTTCTATTTTGTCCATTTTCCATTATTTTCCTTCATTTTCCTCCTCACATGCAACCTGTGACCTTTCACTTTCCTTTTATCCTAATTTCTATTATTTTCATAAATAAATTGCCAAAAATTCCATGTTTCCTTTCCAAATCCTTTCCAATTTCCTTTGCCAATTTCCCTAGCCATAATAACTGAAATGAACACCAACACTAGGATTTATTTCTCAACATTCAACTTGGAATAAGTACCCCATAATTGTGGTTATTATTTTGCCTTTATTAACTTTATTTACATGGAATTTTCACCAGGGATGTTACTGAACCCTCCCCCTTGGGGAAACATCATCCTTGGTGTTCAATGACACCCACAACCAATAAGACTGCTGAAAGCAAAACATACTACCCATGGAGATTTATAGCTTACATCGTTGCAATATCTACAATGATCGACCTACTAAGAAGAAAATCTACATGAAAACATAACAACATGAAAACCATAATGAAATGACACCCATAACACTTATTGGAGCTTAATAGCATAATTCAAGGAGGTATTTACATCCACATACATATTTACATATACCAAAACATCATACCAAATCACATACCAAAAATATTTATCAAGGAAATTCACTCAACCATCAAATAGAGAAGGATACATAAGCGACATCTGATCCTCCATCTCCGATGTAGCATCATTGGGCCCAAAGTGCTTCCACTGCAGTTTAACTTGCTTGATTGCTCGGTTCCAGAGCATTAGCACCTTTATCTGAAATATACACTAAGGTTTCGACTGGAATTATACATATGGCTCGACATGCAATACAGACCAATCAATCACATTATCAACATCTTTAACATTCTTCTTAAGAAACAACACATGGAAAACATCATGGAATTTCACTGTTGAAGGCAAAGCAAGTCGATAGGCTATTGGCCCAATCCTTTTAATAATATTGAAAGGTCCACAAAACTGGGGTGCCATATTGGCACACAAACCAATCTGCAAGGAGCTCTTCTTGGGCTTGACGCGCAAGTACACCTGTTCCCCAACCTAAAACTCCTTAAACAACCTTTTCCGATCTTCATATCTTTTATGTCTATCCTGTGCTGCCTTTAGATTGTTTTGGATCACCTGAATTTCCTATTTCATCTATGCTAACATGTATGGTCCAATCAATACCCTATTCACTGAGTCCCTCAAACTGATGGGAATATTAAAAATCCACCCATAAAATGCCTCAAGCATGCTGATCCTCAATGAATCCTAGTAACCACTGTTATAAGAGAACTCAACCAATGAAAGGTAGTACTCTTCATACTTTCACTGCTGATGCATCACGTACATCCTCAACATGTCCTCTAGAATCTCGTTGACCCTCTTTGTACGTCCATTTGTCTGTGGATGATAAGTTGTTCTGAAGGCCAACTGTATACCTAAACCCTCAAAAAAATCCTTCCAAAACTTGGAAGTGAAATTTGCATCCCTGTTTGACACTATATTCTTTGGAACACCATGAATTCTAACCACATCTCTGATGAACACCTGTGCCACATCACAAGTTGAGTACGTATTCTTAACTGGAATGAAGTGTTCTACCTTAGTCAACATGTCCACCAACCATGATGTAATCATGCTGTCTAGATGTCCTCAAAAAACCTGTGATGAAATTCATGAAAATGACCTCCCATTTCCACTCTGGAATCAAAATCGGTTGTAGTAGTTCATTTGGGTGCTTACATTCTACCTTTACCTGTTGAAAATCCAAGCATCTAGCATTAAAATCTGCCACATCAATTTTCAAATTTGACCAATAGTAAAATTTATTCACTGATGTCAATGTTTTTTGGTATCCTAGGTGACCTGAAAATGGTTTATCATGAAACTCCCTCAATATAATCTTCTTTAGCTCACCATTGTCTGGAACATATATCCTATCCCTAAATATTATCAATTCATCTATTAAGAGATGATATTCCCCATCCAGTGTACCTGCACCTACACCTAACATGTACCTGTAATCTGTTGTAATATATTCCTAAGCTCTCTATACCTTCCATCCTGCTGAACTGTCTGCAAAATATGATCCTGCAATTCTTTCCCATAAGAACTCATATATTCTATATGATTCACCTATATTCGCCTTCTAGAAGCATATGTAACCCTGTTCTCTTTACCCTTGATGTACCTGATCTCAAAGTAAAACTCGCTAATCATGGCCAACCATCTAGCTTTCCTGGCATTCAGAGTTAGTTGGTAAAACAAATACCTCAACCCACAGTACAAATATCCTACCAAGAAGAGAGTGCCTCCACATATTCAATGCATGAATGATCGTTGCCAACTCAAGATCATGTGTCATATAGTTCTGCTCGTGCTCATTCAGTTTTCGTGACTCATAGCATACTACATATCCTTCCTACATAAGAAATCCACCAAGTCTTATCTTGAAAGAATTTGTGCATTCCACAAACTCTTTTTCCGGATCCACAATATTTAACACTGGAGCATTTTTCAACACCTGCTTCAACTGTTCAAAACTTGTTACACATTCATCTATCCATTCAAATTTCTTACCTTTCCTCTGCAGTGACGTAATAGGATATGTAATGCGATAGAAGATCATGATGAACATCCTATAATATCCTGTAGCCTCATGAATGATCTTACCTCATCCACATTTCTAGGAGCTTCCCAATCCATGATAGCTCTTATATTCTTTTGATCCACTTCTATGCCTTTCTTGGAGACCACATGCCCCAAGTAATGTATCTCTTTCTGAAAGAAACTACATTTACTGAGCTTAGCATACAGTTGATGCTCTCTCAACAGTCTCAAAACTGCTGCTAAATGATCGGTGTGCTCTTCCTCATTATTAGAATATATCAAGATGTCATAAAATAACAAAATAAAAAAATTGTCGAGAGAAGGATGCAACACATTATTCATCAAGCACCTAAAGGTAGCTGGAGCATTAGTAAAACCAAATGGAACTACAAAAAACTCATAATGCCCATACTTGGTCTGGAAATTTGTCTTGTAGATATCCTCTTCCTTGATGCGTACATGATGATACCCGGATCTCAAATCAATCTTTGAGAACATTGTTGTTGCATTCAATTGATAAAATAAGTCTTCAATTCTAGACAATGGATACTTGTCCTTGATGGTCACCTTGTTCAACTACCTATAATCAATGCATAACCTGAGAGTACCATTCTTCTTCTTCACAAACAATAATGATGCACCCCACGATGATACACATGGCCTAATGTATCCTTTGTCAAGAATTTCCTTCAATTGCAACTTCAACTCTACTAACTCTCGAGTGCTCATCCTCTATGGTGCCTTTGATTCCGGTGCTTCCCCTGGTACCAACTAAATAGAAAATTCCACTTCTTTATGAGGTGGAAAATCTGATATCTCTGTTCGAAACACATCCTGAAATCACTGTAAGATCGGGTACCTGCTTAATATCTTTACATCCTCATCCTCCTTACATTTATCACTAGAAATGTGTACCTCAAATAAAAAACACCCTTTTCTGTGACTATGCTTTTCCTGCATAGCCATCACCATCCTAATTGATGTTTCTTTCTTCTTACCCTGTAACATTATTTGTTCTCCATTGTCATCCAAGCACTCAATGGTTTTTTCATAACAATCCACTTTTCTCCTATGAAGATATATCTAGTCCATACCCAAAAGCATATTATATGACCCCAACGATAATCAATTCATATGTGCTAATGTAGGGATACCATTCAACTCAAATGCACAAGATTTTACCCAATGCTGAACTCTCTTCTTGGTACTTGTAGCCAACTACACTAACCGAGATTCTGCATGCACTTCTTTATTCAAACCACACTTATTCACCAAGTTAGGGTTAACATAACTATAATTATATCCAGGTTCAATCAAAATAGAAACAAATTAATCACAAATTCTACCTTCCATCTCAATAATAGATGCTTGATGATCTACCTTCCTTTTATCCAGTGCCCCATAGATACAAGGAATGTTCTGCCTAACATCCCCAACAGTCTGCGCATCCTGTGAACTATAGATCTAAGGCCTATCACCCTTATTATGTGGAAAATCCCTCTTAATATGCTCCTTACCACATGTCCAACACTCCAAATGTCTTGTACCATCACCTCTATTCTGTTGTTGTGAACCATGTCCTTTTCTAGCTGCACTAAACTTCTTAGGTGGTGCAACATTCTCTTTCTCTTCTGCATTCTAATGTCTTGTTCTTTTTGGCTACCATTTATGTTTACGTTTATCTTTCCCTTTCCATCCTTGCTGATATTCATTCTTACACTTTGAATACTCATAACAATGCTTCAATTTTCCAATAATTTCCTCAAGTGGCCGAGGCTCATCATACTCATTCCAATCTCTAAATGCTAATGGAAATCCACTGACAAATATCAAAATTTTAGCCTTTTCATATTTAAGATACGATACATACCTCAATATCTCCAGGAACTTGGTCGTATACTACTCATCTGTCATCGATCCCATTTTAAGCTCATAGAATTCCTTGGCTTTGCTATTGTAGTACCTTTCTGACAAGTACTTCTTTCTGAAGTGTATTTTGAATTCATGCCAAATAAAATCCTCTGTATTGATGTCTCTGATGTATAAATTATACAAACAATATGTATATTGTGGATTCAATCCAATCCAACAATGTACTAAAGCTAGATATTGAATCACTTCTACAAATCAATTGCGGAAATTAAACACAATCACCAATCACATGAAGTAAAGAAGAATCAAATCAAACCACAACACAGATAATTTCTCGGGCAAATCTTGCTGCTCAAAACCCCACTATCTTCTATTTTATATTCAGCATGGGTAAATGAAACAATTACAATACACTTATTCTCACAAGAGTCTCCAGTACTCAGCTAATTGTCTGACACTGTCCTAGACAAAACTGGCCAACACTTAGCCAATTCTCAGCCTCGAAATAGCCTACCTTGCTTGCACAATTTCTGATGAATGCAATCCCTATTATTTAGGAATTTTGGCCTTCCTAAAATGCACAAGGATCTTGGGAAATCAAATTTCTGTTTGGTTGCATGGGTGCAACCCAATAATCCTACAACCGATAGTTAACATCCCTTTCACATTTGTCTCAACTGGGTCTCCACTGGAACTGACATGCATGCAACTAATAATAGTAAATCATCAGTTGCATGTTAGATCACTGATTGTGAATTAAATAATATTTAATTCACTTGATCTCTCACTAGTGCAACAAACATTTACAACTAGTCCAACTGAATTTAACTCGCCTAACTGAGTTAACTGATTACTCATGCATTAAACTAATGCACCAACTACACTTCGAACTCTGTTACAACTAGAATTACTTTACATGCCTCACCAACTACCCTCAACTCGAATTTCATGAGCTAACTTCATTTATCACACTCAGTTAACTATTACAAGTGATAATGAGATAAGATTACATTTTATTGTCCATTTTAATTAAAGGAAAATTAAAATATACTTTGCACCAAATTTATCCCACACCAGTGTAGGTGCTACTAAAACCTGTTGGTCCCACAGTAGTGTAGGTGATGCTTGGACCCATTGGTCCCACACTAGTGTAGGTGTTGCAATTTCTTGTTGGAATTCAACACTCCCTCTCAACAAGAAAGGGATTATCTACCACCCCGATCTTGCCTCTATGGTATTCAAATTTTCTCTTGGTGAGCGCCTTTTTCAAAATATCTGCATCCTGATCTTCCGTGGGAATGTACTAAAGTAACATTATGCGCCTCTAAACACAATATATGAGATGGTGGTACCAGATGTCTATGTGCTTGGACCTATCATGAAACACAGGATTAACCGAGAGTTTAATGCAACTTTGGTTATCACAATGTATCATTTTTGGATCCATATGAGAACCAAACAAACCAACCAGGATCTTTCTCATCCAGATGGCCTCACATGCAGCTTGACTTGCTGCCATGTACTCTGCCTCCACTGAACTGAGTGCCACATATCGTTGCTTCCTGTTGTACCAAGAAACTATTGTCGATCCTATGCTGAAGATCCCTCCTAATGTGTTCTTTCTATCTGATGGACTGCTTTCCCAATCTGAATTTGTGAAGCCTTGAAGCTTCACTCTCACCGTGCTTTTGTACCATAATACATACTCTGTAGTGCCCATTAGATATCTCAAAACATGCTTCCCTACCTTCCAAAAGAGCTTGTTCGTCTTAACCATAGCTTGAATCGGTTGGTTAACTATGTAGAAAATGTCTGGTATGGTGTTCACCAAGTACATCAGTGTACCTACTAGCTGCCTATAGACAGTAGCATCCACTACTTCTCCAGAAGTAGCATCTTCTTTCCTCCAATTTCCTGGAAGAGGGGCATCCATGGGTTTACAACTCTGCATGTGAAACTTACCCAGTATATCTTTGGCATACTTTCCTTGAGAAAAAAAAATTTCACCATCCCACTGCCATATTTCCAAACCAAGGAAATAATGAAAGAGTCCCATGTCCTTCATTTTGAACTCCCTTGCAAGATCCTCCTTGCATGAGTGTATCAGCTTCTCATCACCTATCAAAATTAGATCATCAACATAAAGTATGATAATAAAGAGCTTACCATCAACCACATTCAAGTACAGGTTTGCATCTGATTCACTTTTGGTGAAGCCCAACCCGGTGAAATAGCTGTTAATCCGAGTGTACCATGCACGAGGTGCTTGCTTCAGCCCATACAGTGCTCTCTTGAGTTGGCACACATGTGAATCACTGTCAAAGATCTAAAAACCTTATGGCTACTCTATGTGCACTTATTCCTCAATAACTCCATTGAGAAATACAATTTTCACATCCATCTGATGGATGCGCCACCCCATCTACGTTGAGAGTGCAAAGATAGATCTAATGGAATATTACCTCGTGTCTGGTGCGAAAGTCTCACCATAGTTGATCCCTTCAATCTGTGAGAATCCCCAGGCCATAAATATGGCCTTGTACTTATCCCTACTCCCATCAGTAGCTTTCTTTACCTTGTAGATCCATCTAGATCCAACCACTGATTTGTCGACCGGTCTTGGGACAATCTCCCATGCATTGTTCTTGACAATGGAGTCATAGTCCTCTACCATTTCATCAACCCAAATTGGTCGTTGCACTGCCTCCTGAAAGGAATATGGTTCCGTTACAATACACTTGCTCATAAGAGCCATGTATCCAGTAAACCTGTCTGGAGACTGTCTTTTTCTGCACAGTGAAGTAAGGGCTCCTACATTCTTTGCTGCATCAAGTCTCAATCTATCAGCTTCCGTGGTGCGCTTTCTACCATTTCTGGTGGATGGATCTGAATGAGTGTTTTCTGCAACTCCATGATCCTTTGCATGTGGCTTCTTCACATCTTGGGGTTCATTCTTTGGAACCAAGAGTTCCTCCTTTGCATGCAAATACAACTCCCTCTCAAGGGACAATCGCATGGCTTTCTCCTCATCAAATTTTATATCTCGTCGCACAACAATCATTCTGTTGTTCGGAAAATACACCCTATAGTTGTGGGCAGTTTCAATGTACCCCACAAATATCCCAATCTCAGCTGTTGGTTCCTGCTTCTTCCTTGCGTCTTTGGTCACATGCACATAAACATATGAGCCAAAAATCTTAAAATGTGAAACATCAGATTTCTTACCAGTAAAAACCTCTTCTAGTGTAATCATGTCAAGTATCTGATGAGGACAACGATTATGCACAAATACCATTGTGTTGCATGCTTCCACCCACAGATGCAACAGTAGGCCCTGATCATGCAACATCGCTCTTGCTCCACCCACAATTGTTCTGTTCTTTCTTTCTGTGACCCCATTCTGCTGTGGGTTATGAGGAGCAATCAATTATCTCTGAATTCCTTCTTTTCTACATAAGTTATTGAATTCATTGGAGATGTACTCACCACCATTGTTTCTCCTAAGATCCTTCACATACTTCCCCATGTCTTTCTCCACCAGTGATTTGAACTCAAGAAACTTTGAGAACATCTGATATTTCTTCTACATGAAGTAGATCCAACACTTTCGAGAAAAGTCATCAACAAATATCACATAGTACTTATGCTTTGCTGTCAAAGCTATAGAGAATTGTCCACACACATCTGAGTGAACTCTCTCAAGTATTTTCAAAGCTCGGTTCTCCTTATCATGAAAGGTGGACTTTGCATATTTTCCCATAGTACATCCCTTGCATGTGTCTGATTGTGCAAGAGTAACATAGGGAAGACCCGTAGAAATCTGTTGCATGACCTTCAAGGCTCCGTGGTGAAGATGGCCCAAACTCATGTGCCATAAATCACCCTCATCTCGGCTTACCACTTTGTCCGCCTTACCCATCAATGTTGCACAACCATCTACATCAATTTTATAGAGATTATTAACTGGAATCCCAATATTCTTGGCTTGTCTTTTTGTTTTGTGTCGCAGGAAAGCTTTTCCTTCACTGAAAACAACATCATAGTCTTTATCCTCCAACATTGAAACTGAGACTAAATTTTTCTCTAAGGCTGGTATATGCATTACATATTTTAATTGAAAGGGTTTACTTGTCTGTCTCTAGAAGGTAATGGTACCAATCTCGGTAGCACTGTATCGCCCATTATCACCCATTTCGATATGCATGTGGAGGTCCTTCTCCTCCAAGCTACTGAAAAGTTATTTGTCTCTCGTCATGTGAAAGGATGCACCACTACCGATCCCATTGCACTTGACACCGTGCATGCAATGAGTGAGAAGTCAAGCTCAAATTGCGAGGCCAAAGCCTCACCAGCTGCAGATCCTGAAGCCTTCTTGTTCTTCTTCTTTTGTGGATAGTTAGTGGCATAATGTCCATGCTTGTGACAGTGAAAATACTTCACTTTGGAAATGTCACGCTTGTTTCCATCTTTACTGGACTTAGATTTGGAATGAAATTTCTTTCCTTTCCATTTATTCGCCTTCGAAGCCAAAGCAAAATATTCTTCATATTCATTCTTAGATGAAGATCCATCTCTGGTATTCCGTCTAAACTGTTCTTACACCAAATCTGACCAAAGTTGTTCCCAATCTGGCATCTTTTCCCTTCCATTAACAGAGTCCTAATAACTTTTCCAACTCTTGGGAAATCCTAGTAGAAGAGCTAGGCTCACAAAATCATCATCAGTTACAATAATACTAATGCTCCCAATCTCATCCCGACATTGGACAAACTTTGTTAAATATTTTGGTATGGAGTCACCTTTCTCCATTTTGATACTCCCTCCAGTAAGATCCTCCTCTCCTTTGCAACTTTCTTTTTCCATGCATCAAGATGTGAAACATATGTCACAACGGGTTTAGGAACATCATTGTCAATGAATTCCTTCAATCCATTGTCCTCTAATACTGCCTCCATTCTGTCTTTCCAAGCAATGTAGTTAGAGCTGCCCTCGAGTGTATACTCCAATCTCAAGCCATTGAAAGCCATTTCGATCTTGAATCATCTGTAGCACCAAGAAAGTATTTTGCAAATTTGAATTCTATTCAGTCACAAACTCATATTCTCCTCCACTATACTGATTTCTTGTGCTCTGATACCATGTAAAAATTATACAAACAATATGTATATCATGGATTCAATATGATCTAACAATGTACTATTTCTAGATACTGAATGACTTCTACAAATCAATTGTGCAAATTAAACACAATCACCAATCACATGAAGCAAAGAAGAATAAAATCAAACCACAACACAGATAATTTCTCGGGGAAAGCTTGCTACTGAAAACCCCACTATATTCTATTGCATATTTAGCATGGATACATGAAACAATAACAATACACTTCTTCTCACAAGAGTCTATTGTACTCAGCTAATTATCTCACACTGTCCTGGACAAAACTGGCCAACACTTAGCCAATTCTCAACCTCTAAACAACCTGCCTTGCTTGTGCAATTCTTGATGAATGCAATCCCGATTATTTAGGAATTTTGGCCTTCTTAAATTGTGCAAGGATCACGGGAAATCCAATGTGTGTTTGGTTGCATGGGTGCAACCCAATAATCATCAGTTGCATGTTAGACCACTGATTGTGAATTAAATAATAGTTAATTCACTTGATCTCTCACTAGTGCAACAAACAGTTACAGCAAGTCCAACTGAATTTAACTCGCCTAACTGAGTTAACTGATTACTCATGCATTAAACTAATGCACCAACTACACTTCGAACTCTATTACAACTAGAATTACTCTGCATGCCTCAACAACTACCCTCAACTCTAAATTCATGAGCTAAATGAGTTTATCACACTTAGTTAACTATTAAAAGTGATAATGAGATAATATTACATTTTATCGTCCATTTTAATTAAGGGAAATTTAAAATAGACACTGCACCAAATTTAGCCCACACTAGTGTAGGTGCTACTAAGACCTATTGGTCCCACCCTAGTGTAGGTGCTGCTTGGACCCATTGGTCCCACACTAGTGTAGGTGTTGCAATTTCTTGTTGGACTTCAACATATGACCCGTTTTACATCTTCCCACCAAATGTTTTCTTTACCTTTCAGGATGAAGATAGCTATTCTGGCCTTCATATTCTCTATATACTCATGCAGTTCAAAGAACTTATTCATGCCAAGTAACCAAACCTTTGCATCCTCCAAATTATTCAACTCTCCATAAAAATTAGGTGGCTTCACTTTCTTAAACTCAATTGGAAAGTATCGACTATCAGTCCTCCTATAAGGGTGATAAAAATGAATATCATAGTGTCTGTCAGAACTAGAACTAGAATAATACATGTGTCCATCACGTCTCCTATCTAGAGTATCCAATAATCTACCATTTCTGATATTGTCATCTCTATATAATTTGTGCCCACTATGAGAACTACTTTCATATGCCCCATTAGTCCCATCCTTCTGTCCATAACTGATCCAAAGGGGTCCCTATCTCTGCAATTATGAGAAACTCTGAAGAATTAATGCATTGGCTTCTGCTTGTTTCTCCTATTCCTACATGATTATGTCATTATCTGCTTTGAAACTCCTTATTTTTTCCTTCAAACTCCTTAATGTGTCTGACAAGTCAGAAGAGTTCCCAATACCACGTTGTTCATATAATTCATAGGGAAAATATTTGTAGTCTACCATCTTCTTAGTCATCTTTATATCTTCCTGCAAAGCATACTATTTCAGCTAAACCAAATCATAAACAAACCAACATACCTTAGTATAATTTAGGGAGGATATCTCGTCAACAAGACCGACAAAATTAGCACGATATATATATATATATATATATATATATATATATATATATATATAAAGTCAAGATATAATCTTCATTTCAACCATTATCCAGTTATCAATGCATGACCATACCCACCACACATCTTGACCTCATGCATGGAAACTGCAACCATAAATAATGCATAATCCATGCATCACCGACTTACATTCACAAAAATTACATTCAACAACAACACCATCAGTTTTCACATGGCGACACGACTAAAACCATGACCAACACCATGCATACACAACTAATACATATACCACAAACATAAGAACACATATGCAACCGACATGAATGCATGACCAACACAATGCCCATCTAGTCTAAGGGGTGAACCATTCTCTGATACCAGTCTGTAACTCCCTCCTCCCACATCTACCCAAGTAACTCACCAACCATGGTAAACATGTGATGAGAGGATACTATAATATGATTCAACTCCCCATGTATAGTAAAGGAAGTGGAATCGACACAACACAACCAATCTGACCTTCCACGCACATAAAAGAACCCCCAAGAGACATACAACCCTTACAGGTAACCAAACCCTGAGACAAATTGACACTTTGCTACATTAAAGCCTTAGTCGCTCCATGGAGATGGGCATGCATCCGAATGGGACCCTTAAGGTAGTTATGTGCTAGCGACTCTGGATTCTGTGTCAAATTTTTAGGGCCAGGAATCACACCACTACCCAGAACTCCATGAAACTTCAAGAAATGAAAATTAACATCAAAACAATGATACATATTGAAATAATTGAACAAGGACTTGAATGGACCCCTACTAACCATGAAAAACATTTCATCAAGCATGTCACAAATATGCATTCTACAGGTTTAAACAACAAATTTGAGCATAAGGGTGTTATACTTATTTGATAATTGCTTAGAAGCATTGATGCCTTATCACATTAGTTGCATTATCATCTATTAGGTCATATATTCATTGTTCATTCATTTACAAATCAAAACATGATGAAAACCATACATTTTCACTATCATAAAATATATTCATAACCAACATATAAACAACATAAATAATGAGGATACAAGAACCATAAGTGCCACATAAGAACCAATACATTTACACATAAAATACCATGAAAAGGAATTCTTATTGATGAATTCAAAAGCCAACCTAGTATGGGACTACCACGTTCCACCCGACCATAGATTGGTTAAGAGAAATATCTCTTTAGCCAATCACCCCTGTGTCATATTCCAAGCATGAATGTGGGACTCAAAACTAAAAGAATCAACCAGGTCTTCCCAAGGTTAAACCAACTCACCCTCATCAACAAAAACAAGTTTTACTGCAATCCTCACTGGATTACTAGGCCATAAACAAGCATGTATGCCACCAAATTTCTCCACCTACACCATGAGGAATTTTATTGTCCCCTAATCTCTATGCTTTACCACAATCCACAGTCCGATCCAGAGATCACTAGGCCATAATTGAGACATCGCCCTCCAGGCTTTACCGTATATCCTACCATTCAATAGTAAATATTCCTAGGCCTGATCAAGGGAAACCACCTCTAGGATTTATCATATATCCTTCCATTCACTGGTCGAGGATTCCTAGGTCCATTGAGGTGCACAATATATGGATTTACCACAACCCAAATTTTGATTCTGGGGTCACCAGGCCAATGGATTTACCACAATCCATAGACAGGTTCAAATATTACTAGGCCATGTGTTCTTTCATTTAGAGATCCACCTCACTAAATTTCAAATCCATCCGAAAATATAGCTCAACTGAAACATGAGAACCCCATCACACTGTGGCTATATGGAAATGGAAAAGCAAGGCTGATGAACACTGTCACACATAGAAAAACCCATGCCAATTATATAAAGAGAACCAAGAACACACATGCATAACCATGCATGCCAAATCTAGTGAGAAAATCACACATGAAAATCGATAACTGCAAGTAAACGCATTGTAGTTACTTGATCATGCTCTTCCTTGCCTGATATTTTTGACCCAATGTTGAAATTCTCCAAGAAAACTCAAAGTGTCCAAGAGTGAGAGAGAGAGATAAGAGAGAGAAAGCTCCAAAACTGAACTAACCAAAAGCCATGAACTAATCCTCATAAGCCTTTTTATTAATGTGGCCTTTATTTTCTTCATTTTCCATTATTTTCCTTCATTTTCATCCTCACATGAAACTTGTGACATTTCACCTTCCTTTTCTCCTAATTTCCATTATTTTCATAAATAAATTTCCAAACATGGCATTTTTCCTTTCCAAATCCTTTGCCTTGCCTTTGCCAATTTCCTTATCCATAATAACTGAAATAAACACCCACACTAGGATTTTTTTCCCAACATTCAGCTTGCAATAAGTGTCCCATAACCATGGTTATTGTTTTTCCTTTATTAACTTTATTTACGTGGAATTTTCACCAGGCCTATTATAGTACCATTCAACAAATAAAATCTGATGTCAAAATACCATGAATTGGGGTTATAAGGTACACAAAAACTTCATTTTTCATTAAACATACTTCATCAATAGAACATGTATCTTGATTAGGTATATTAAAAGATTTCACGGTAAGCTTGCAGAGATGTTGACCCTTGAAAATTTATGTAGGCTTTATTTCCAAGTCATACCCTTAAAGGGTTGTTATCCAATGTGCCCTTTTCTCTCCTTCTGTACTAGAAGCTTTCTACCTGATGGATAGGGAACATTGATCTTAGTTCTAGATTTAAGTAGATGGGACTTGAAGTGTTTCATTTCCTTGAAGACACTGAAGGCTTGCTTATCCACTGTTGAGTAATTCAATTATTCTCCCTTAAAGTAAAAGCTAATAAAAGAAATTGGGATTTCATTTCCAAACTCGTTTTTTGACTAATTACAACATCATACACAATATAAAAGGAAAACTTATATAGTGTAAAGTCTTTGGAGAAGTCTAATATCATCAGAGTAGGGGCTTCAAAAATAGCCTTTTTTATTGTACAAAAAACTTGTTTTTACTGATCTCCCCATTTAAAGTAGATTTTTTCTTCACTAAGTCCTGAAGTGGTTTGATTTTTTTTTTTTTTAAATAGGGATAAAACACTAGAAAAAGTTGATTTTAATAAGAAATGATTTCATGGCCTTTTTAGTGGTAGGTGGTGCTAGGCTATCTAGGGCTTTAGTTCTTTCAGGATTGATCATTATGCTATTTTTAGAAACAATACAACCAAGTAGTTTTACTTCAGTTACAGTGCAAATAGAATTCTTGGGGTTCGATGAAATATGTAATCTTTTGCAACTTTTGAATACATTCCTAAGGTGGGAAACATGGTCAGATCTTTGTTTGGAGTAAACAATTACATCCTTTAATTATATGAAAATAAATTCGTTTGTTAAGCCCATAAAATCAATGTTCATTTCTCGTTGAAAGTTTCCCCAACATTGATCAAACCAAAGGGAATTTTCCTGTAGGAAAAGGTTGCCCATGGAGTTATGAAGGAAATTTTCAATTAGTCAGTGGGGGTGACCATAAATTCGTTGTAGCATGGAAAATTATCAAAGAGAGACAACCTTTAATATACTGAGACCCGATGTAATATGTGCTCCATGGGAGGAACGAGGTAGTTGTCCTCATTAGAGGCTTTGTTTAGGTTTCTAAAGTCAACACAAAGATGAATGCGTCTGTTCTTATTGCTTACTAGAACTAAGTTTGCAACCCATTGTGTGTGGTGAATAAGGAAAATTATTTTGGCTACCAAAATTTTATTAATCTCACTTTTGATAGCGGGTTCGAGATTGGGATGGATCTTCCTAAGCTTTTGTTGCAAGGGCTTGCTTTGTGGTTTTATGGGGATCACATGTTACATTGTCTTGGGGTCAAATGTTTTCAATTTTTCATATGTCCAAGCGAATACATCTTTGTATTCCTTGAATAAATGAATTACATGTAATTTTTTTTAAGGCGTACAATATATTCCCAAGTTTATGTTTTGCGGGTTATTATCAATCCCAAAATTAATGACTTTGTATCTCATAGAATAAATATTAGTTTTACAATTAATGACTCCTCTATATTTATCACATATGTCATAAAAATTCTCTGGCCTTACAACGTATTTAGGGATAGGGTTTACCAGCTTGAACAGTTCATGCATTGGCCATTGTTTAGGTACTTGTGAGAAATTGCGAAGATTCTCCTCATGATTCAGTTCATCGATCAAAATATCCTAGAAGGTATCTTATGAATGTAGGAAATCAATTATCTGTTGATCATCATTAAATACACATTAGTTAACAATATTGTCTGGAACAGATGGTCAAAAAATCAGTTCAACAAAAAAAGAATTTGGCTCAAATCCTTTAGCGGGAATACGCCTAGATGTTATATTGGCCAACAAATCAACTTCTTGATTGAGAGATATAGAAATAGAAGTAATATTAATATCTAAAAACTTTGAAATTAGATCCCAAACCTCATCTATGATAGCTCCTTAAGTGAGTTGAAACAAAATGTATAGCATTACGAACCTACTTAAAAATATTTTCCGAGTCGCCATATACCTTCAAGCACTGATTTCGATGGTCGATAGCCTTTTTAATTCCCTATATAAGTTCTTCATATTTTTCAATATTATTAGTGCATTCAAATTCCAATCTACAAACAATGGAAGTTTTATTACCTTTCGTGTGAAGGAGCAAACAACCAGTACCAACAACTTATTTTGACTTAGATCCATCAAAATATAATGAACATAGTTCATTCTCTGATTGACCTTTAACAATATTGATATCAAGTATTTTATTATCAGTTGTCACCAATTTATTGACTGATATAAGTTAAGATTTCAACTATGAATTTGTGAAAGGATAAGTTTCAGTAGCAGCATTTCCGAAAAATGAATCGATATTTAAAGAATCATTAAACATGTCTGGTTCATTAGGGCTATCAAGATTTATAATGTTATGTTTCATATAAGGTTCTCTTTTAACTCTTATCTTATTTAGTTCACCTTTTTAGGGTAACAATAGAGGATTCAAATTTGTGTGAAGATATACTTTTAAGTGTTTCATCTAATATTAGCTTAAGAATAAAACATAAGCCTCTGGTATATCTGTAATCACTATATAAATTATTTAATGAACTCTGTGATCAGACGATAACCTAATCAAAACATAAATTAATACTCCTACCACCTGGACATTAGTTCTATCAAGCTGAACAATTTTTACCTTAGATGGTTTCGTATGAGCATTAAATTTATTATAAACATAATGGGGTATGACATTGGAGGAGGCTCCACTGTCAATCATGCAATTATCCACATCCTAGTTAAAAATTCAAAAGTGAGAAATAAAGGCAAAGAATTATTCTTTTGTGATGGAGAATTATCTGAAGGGCGCTTCATGATATGAACATGATAGAATGAAGATTTATCAAAATTAACCATATTTCCAGTAGGATCAAACTTATTTTTCTTAGAATATTTAGAAATATGTTGCTAAATTTTCTGTTGAATTACATGAAATTTAAGTAACTCATAAAGGGAAATATTATCCTTTAATTTTTTAAGGCCTTCAATTGGATCATATTATAGATCTAAAATAGGAAATTTCTATGCATTTCCTCTTCATTTTTTAGAATTTTTTTCCCTTATATGAAGTGGGGGGAAACTGATTATCAACCCGACCTTTTCTGTGTGTATTATAAGGATGCTGGTTTGCAAAAACATACTTAGAATAATCTTCAAACAAATTATGTGTTAAGTCTGAAAAATGGAAAAAATTAGGGCGTGGTTGATTTTCATCTCTTGTTTGATTATTATCTTCAGCCTCCTCTCACTCATTTTCATTTGCATGTGATTATGTTTCTATTAAAGTGCTTGTAAGATGTTTCTCAATCCTTCAACACTAAGACCTTCATTAGGAGAGGTAGATTTATTTTAAATTTGCTTCTTAAAATATGGCCTAAAGTTCATCCTATTGGAAGTTCATTTTGTTGATTTTTTCTTGAGATCAATGATTTCATTAGTCAACTTATTAAGGAATTTTTGAATGCTTTGAAGATCAAAAGATGATTGCTCTTTCTTTTTTGCAAGTGGTTTAGACATTGTTTCAGTCTTCTTATTAGAGGAAGGAGCCTAATCACTTTGTATGTCAATATTAGTCTTTAAGCATTAGTATTTAAACTATGGATGTATTTTTCGACAACCATGGCTTCATCAAATTCTTCTTGGAGAGTAGCCTTTTGGCTCTTTCGACCCACATGGAAATCTTAGTATGAAAATAATTAACGTAATAAGCAACTGTAAGGTTTTCAACATGCATGGAATCATTATGATTTTTTTTATTCAACTCAAGAAACCTTACATTGAACTCTTTAATTATTTCCTTAATTTCCATTTCCATACTAATAATATCTATGGAGGTTTTTCATCCCAAAAAGTTTCCAAGAAGGCATTCTCAAATTGGGCCCATGATGTGATGCTTTGGGGATGTTGTGCAAAATATCAAGTTGTATCCTTTCCTTCAAAGGTAAATGGGAACAACCTACTAACAAAATCTGTGTGCCACACATTCTTTTTCGTTATGGCTAGCACAAAGGCCTTTATGTGGTCATTTGTTCATTGTTTTCAGTTTGGATCAAACTTGTGAAGATATTTGTGAGGGTTCTGTTGGGTAATTAAATTGGTAGTTAAATTAATTCATTAATTATCAACCAATGTTCATGTACTTATGAAGTGCATGTACCTCAAGAGAGCACCACGTCACTTTCTCCTCATCAAATTTTACATCCCTTCGCACAACTATCATTCTGAGGGATGGAAAGTACACATGGTAGTTGTGGGGAGTTTTAGTGTAACCCACAAATACCCCCAATTATATTGTCGGCTCTATATTCTTCCTTGCATATTTGGAGACATGGAAGTAGATATAGGTTCCAAAAATACTGAAGCGCAACACATCCCAATTCCTTCTCGAGAAATCCTCCTCCAATGTAATCATTCCTGAAATCTGACGAGGACTTCGATTCTGCAAATATATTGTTGTGTTTCATGATTCGACCCACAAGTGCATAGGTAGGCCTTGGTCATGCAACATCACCCTCACTGCTCCAATAATGCTACATTTATTTCTCTTAACCACCCCATTCTGTTGTGGGTTGTGGGGTGTTGTCAACTCTCGTCAAATTACTTCTTTTGCACATAAATTTTTAAACTCATTTGACATGTACTCACCTCCATTAGTGCTCCTAAGAGCCTTCACCTTCTTGTCGATTTCTTTCTCAAATATTGCCTTGAATTCTATGAACTTGGAGAACGTCTCATCTTTCTTCCGCATGAAGAAGATCTAGCACTTCCATGAGAAGTCATCAATAAAAATGACAAAATATTGAATGGAGGTTTTCAAGAAAGGTCCACAGACATTAGAATGGATCCTTTCCAGGACTGGATCTTCTTTGTTGTCCCCACCAAATTACATCCTTTGCATACATGCTGCTGCTAAGGTGCTCCTTTGGGAAGTCATGTGGTTATCTGTTGCATGATATTAAACGCACCATGATGTTAAATTTCCAAGTCTTCTATTCCAAATTTTGACTGACATTGTGGCTTTGCACATTCTCCGCCTTTCTACTCAATGCAGCACAATCCTCCACATCTAGTTTATACAGGTTCTTCACACAAACCCCGATATGCTTTACCTATACCATGGCTATGTGTCCCAGGTTCCTTTCCTTTGCTAAACATAACATCATAACCATGGTCTTACAAAACTTCAATAGAGAGGATAATTTTCTTTAGGCATGAAATAAACATGACATCGTTGAGCCTAAGGGGGGAGCCTGACTCCCTCTGAAAGTTAACTGTACCAACCCCAGATGTGTTGTACCTTTTGTCGTCCCCCATCTCATTGTGCATCTACAATTATTTCTCGTCCAGGTCACTGAAAAAATATCTATTCCTTTTCATGTGGAATGATGCACTTGAGTCCAAGTACCACACACTCCCCATCATTGTGTTGGCCATGCATGCAATGAGGGTAAAGTCAAGCTCGAACTGTGATACCAAGGCTTCACCTGATGCTCCTTTTGAGGTATTCTTAGTTGTCTTCTTGTGCGGAAACTTTGTGGAATAATGCCTAAATTCATGAAAATGGAAGCATTTAGTTTTTGAAAAAAAAACTTCTTGCCCCCTTGACTTGATTATGGTTCGGATTGGGATTTCTTCAATTTTTCCTTCTTTTCCTTTTCTTTCAATGCAATTTTTTGTTCATCCTTGCCCTTGGATGAAGTCCCATCTCTGGTATTCTATATTATTTCCTCTTGTTCCAAATCAAACCATAAGCGCTCCCAATTTAGTTATTTCTCCCTCCCATTCACCGAATCTTGATAGCTATGCCAACTCTTAGGAAGGCCCAAAAGGGCGAGGCTTACCAATTCTTCTTTAGGGTAATTAACACTGACCCCACCAAGTTCATCATGAAATTATGTAAACTTGATTAGATACTGTGGAATTGTGTCATTCTTCTGCATCTTGATACTTCAAAGTTTATCCTTAAGCGCCAGCTTCCTGTGATCACTATTATTATTGAAAAATTCTACCAGTGCTTTCCACATCATGAACAAAGTTTCTTTTTTTGTGAATATTTGAGACAATGCGATCTCGTACTCCCTCCAATATGATTATCCTCACTTTGGATACATATTTCTTTTGCTTAGCATGGTTCCAGGCATCAAATTTTGGTGGTTGTCCAACATTTGTCTTGATGTATTATAGCATTCCATTGTCATCCAATACCACCTCCATGTGATCCTTCCATGAAACAAAATTAGAGGTTCCTTCCAAGGCATACTATAGCCTTAGTCCATTGAAGGCCATCTTCTCAGCTTTGAAGAAATCCTGCTACACTGATCTACAAATTCAAACTTATGAGAAACAACTTCAAATTTATGCTCTAATGTGAATCGTGCTATGATACCATGTAGAAATTATGTTGTATATTTTCAACTTCTCATGGATTTTTAATCAAAATCACAAGAAACAAACCTACACTATTGTTCTGCGGACATTATTTCACAATTTAGAACGAAAAAATCATAAATGCACGAAGAAATAACACACACGAAACACGTATTTTTATCTTGGGAAAGAAATATTCTAAAAGCCCCAATTCCTCTTGCATTAATCAGATGAATAGAGAAGTACTACAGTTTCTTTTATCAACTAAGCTCACCTTGTAAGTGCACAACCTATCTCTCTTCTCACTGAAGGCCTCTGACCCAGACTTATTCAAAATTTTCCTCTGCATGAGATCCTATTTCCTTGTGTTGTTCCTTGAGGAACTGGGCCCCTATTATTTAGGAAATTCCTCAAATTGAATTGCGCAATTCCTTAGGCCGATCGTCTGACTGCATGCAACACCTATATAGTCAAGACTAGTCTACAACTGATGTTACATTTACTTTGGATCTCCACCAATCCTGAGGAACTCGAATTCTTTGCATGCACTAGATATTTTGGGATGATTGATCATTTAATTGAATAATCACTAAGTTTAACTAAAGTCCCACTGCAAAACTTGACCCTCCACTAGTTTTTCCAACATTTGGAAGTAGTGTAACTGAAAACAACCTTAGATAACTGAACTTGATTGCTACAAATTAGAAATCACACATGCTTAATTGAACTCTAACTCCTCCAACTCGAATTTATTGAGTAAACTGGGTGACAAAATCCATGTCACACAAGTTAACATCATTTAAGTTGTCTGCTGATGTGGAAATTCAATTTTTCTCAATTTAATCAAGGCAAAATCAAATTGAGAATTTCTTACTTCATTTTTCAACATCTTCCTCTAAGAGATCATAAAATCATGAGTAGAATTCAATGGTAAGACCATTAGGATATGGGATTTACTCTGTATTGGAGGAATACATAGTGGAGATGATATATTCTTCTATAATGTCAGCTTCTAAAGAGCATTATTTCTTCTAAAACAACCCTTGAGAAGATGTTGATAACCTTTAGAATTTATTCTATATGATAGCTTGGGGTATTTGAAAAAAATCTACTAATGTCTACTAAAGTGGCAACAACCAACCTAAGTGTTATAATTAGGAAAGTACTTGACCATTTCCCCTTCTTGAATTTTTATTTCCCAAAATGTATTCAAACTCTTATGGTAATTTGAGAAGTGATGGGCATGAATTTGTGTTGTTGTCATCCTCTTCCAAATAGATGACCCTACTCTTTAAAAGCTAGGAAATATATTCTTTGGCCAAACGGTCCCACATTTGAGATTCCATATATTTTAAACTTACAATCTCCTCTTTTGACAAAACACCTTTCTCATTTTCCTCAAATAGTAAGATATTTTTTTTCCCGTCTCCTTAAGGAGAATCTATGAGCCTGATATATATATATATATATATATATATATATATATATATATATATATATATATATATATATATTACCTTTATCAAATTTTCAACAAATTGTGGCATGTATGAAATGCATATTCCTTCCTAAAAGTGTGTCCAAGTTGAGGAGATCAAAACCTTACAGTCCTCTTCAAGCAACTATGTATGGTTGAACTTTAACAAAGAAGAAGGTCTCCACTTTCTCCGATTTAAAGAGAATCGGAAAATGATGTGAAATTCCCCCCAATCCTACCCAATACTTTATTATCCAAGCAATATCAACATGGAATTTGAAGTCATGAATCATTCTTATGTAATCCTTAATATATAATATTAATAAATTGTGTCCTTAAAAAAAAGGCATGACCTATCACCCATTATCTATATTTATACATAAATATTGTACTCAATGAATCATGAGTTAGATTATATTTTTATAATAAAAATTGTTATTGAATGTGGATTACTTTGTGTATTCATGATTTTCTTATGAAATGGACTATCAAGCTTGATTCAAGTGATATACTAGCTAGGTTATTTCCATTGGCCCATGATCGTTTATATCAAATTATTTTTCTAGTGGCATTAAAAATATATATATTTAAAAAAAACTGTAATGCCTCCAAGTTGGCGGCCCAATCTTATTTGTGTAATAAAGAAAAAATAAAAATAAGTAAAATAGTGAAAGTTATACAAATAATTCCAATCCCGTGCCCAAAATTATTTTATTTTTTATTTTTTACCATGGTGAATTAGTAACTCTTTGGAGTATTCTTGCAAGGCCCAATATCAAACCTAACCATTGCCACTATAACTCCAAGAGTATATCCAATAGAATGTAAGCAAGATATACCAGGAATTTAAGACTTAACAAGAACTAAGGGTGGGGGAGCCTACTTTTTTAGCATTACAAAAATGGGCCAAATATGTCCCCATGTGGGATTTGATACCAGGTGGAGTGGATAACATCCACATCCCATTGTACCAATCACTTTGTCATCGCACAAGGAGACCCGTGACAAAAATTATTCATGATGATAATAATAATAATAAGGTCACGACCAAGCTAGACACCAAATTGGTAGACAAGACCCTCTTATTTGTGGTGTTATCACTCATTAGTTTTTTTTTTTTTTTGAGAGGGTCTTACATATCAATCACCTAGGTTCCATGTTGTTTACATAGTAAAATTAATGAAATTTATAAAAAACACATGTGATAAGGTTTACCCTAAGTCTAAACCCACCATGAGTCTTGTCATATCAGTCAAATCCATCCCATATCATTTAGTTTTCACACCCATGCCTTCAAATTAAAAAATGAGCCACTTATCAGTTTTTCATCGTTTCATAGTGAAAATAATGGAAAAACAACAAATTTAGCTACGAAACTACCTGACAATTCCATAGCGGATCTATAAGAAATTTAATTGTTTTTGCTACGAAACTGGGTTTTTCTGTAGAAAAGACAGAGTAGTGTGAGATGTCAAGTTTTCTATGGCCAAAGATAGAGGTTAGGTCAGCAAATTAGTTATCATGATCACTAAGCATGCAAGATCATATTTTCTATAATCATTTCTTTTTGTGGTCACGTGTGTCATCATTCTCCCTCAAGTTGTTGAATTACATTTTAAATCACCCAAGCTAATCTTTGTCATTAACCCTTCAACCTTTGCATGTATCAGTCATTTTTTACCTCAGAAGAGTCTAGCTTTGTGGAAAACAACTTTCTGTCCAATTTGTTTCTTTGTAGGTGTCCCATTTTTAAGAGGGTAGCTTGGTTATAAAGGGAGATGGCCAAGAAGAATAAAGCATACAAAGGAGGTTATGAGGTTATATAGGAGCCCATGGACCTTAAGATATTCATGGAGGAACCTATCTTTGTTGAAGCATTCACCAATTCAGGTTTGCTTGAATTTCTACTGGAGCTACAAGGGGATTTACTATGTTTTTTGGAATGTGTGAGAAATCAACTTCAAGAGAACATTCTGGGTGAACAAATATGAATTATTCAATACTGAGAGAGGTTATTGTCAAGAAAAAAACAAGTAAGAATAACCTCTTTCACTTTTCTCGCAGGTTCTACCAATTTGAATATTCAAAGACGTCTTTGGGACCGATTTTTAGAATTCATAACTTTCTTGTTTTATACATGTTTTTCTAATGCAGATTCAGACAACTGGAGATGGTTTTCAAAAAACCAAGAGATGTTTTTATTAATAACATTATTATTTACACAAACCTCCTTCAGTTTTGAAAAATATATCAAGAATTCGGAGATATGAGCTCATTTATAAGCCCTATTTTCTAGAAAAAATAGGAAAAATCTGCACTTTCAACCAAGTCAGGCAGTTTCATAGCGAGGTCTAGGCTTGAGGGCCAAAATTCGCTACAAAATTCCTATAAGATGTCTTTTACCTCATAAATCAGTTTTGATGGAAATTGAAGAGGGAAAATGTTTGTATTTAGCCCATATGGCCTAACAAACATGTCTTGATCTGAAAAAGAATAAAAAAAGGAGTTTGGATGGCTGAAACAAGAATGCTACTAAACTATGCTACGGAACTGCCCAAGGGTACTCTGTTTTTTCAGCGAATTATTTTTAATAGTTTTTGGAGGTTTGAAAGATGTTTTGAAGAACAACCAGCCACGTGGAAACATTCAAGAGGACAGTTGGCCACCTCAACACAAATTCACTACTTGACAAAGAGTGTCACTTATCCAGATCAACATGAAGACAAAGATTAAAATAGTGTTTATCTTTTCCTAAAAGATAGGACTGTTGTTTCTTAAATATTGGGGTACATTCATATCTTATTGATGGAGAATTCCACTCGAGCATCTCATCCTTATCCATGTAATTGTCCCACTACTGAAGAAGTGAATGAAATAAATGTTAAGTAGAGTCCTATTAGAAGTGTAAGTCTTTAGAGACTAGGTGTCCTTTTCAGTTCCAAAAATGTAGTTTTTAGTTATGATTAGGTGTCAAAGTCAAAAGTTCGATGGTCATGCCATGTAGGTAGATCCTCTGTAATGGACAAAATCCTATTAATAGGCAAATCTGCGAAGGAAATAAAGGTGGTGAGATGATTACTTGACACTACTACTGTTGTAATTTTTTTTATATCATAATATACAGTCGCAACAGCCTATTTCAAATCTAAGATTCTTCTCTGTATTCTTATGTATGTTTGTTCTATCAGTATTTTAATTTGTCTCCAATATTCTGGTTGTATAATCACTTGGAATTCATGATTACATGCTCCAACTTCCTGTATACACCTAATTTGTTGTAAATGTCATGTTTTATTAGTATTCTTATGTATAATCACTTAGAATTCATGGTGACATGCTCCAACTTCCTGTATACATATAGCTTGTTGTTTTTTCCTTCATGTGTGGTTTGATAGGAATATAATTGCCTCAGCTTCCATGAGATAAGTTGACTTGTGACTGAGTTTTCATATTGACTCCATAAGCCCAATGGTATTTATTGGTTTACATCTTTCACCTACACAAAAACACATTCAATCCAATTTAGAGTTAGAAATCTTCTTTCAATTTATTCATTGAATATTCTTTATCCTTTTGAGAGATCCCTCTCAAGCTGGAAAGGCTAATTTCCAGTTGCAAGTGGTTTGAAATAGTTACTCCAAGTTGACCATTGAAGCAGCTCATCAGGACTCAATTTGGTGATAACATTTTGGCACCGTTGCCGGGGAACGAAGGTGTAAATTTTCTCCGGGAAGAACAACAAAGTTCAGATTTGACTTCTGATGGTGAACAAAAGCCAAACACAGAAAGGTTTTATGATTCACCTGGCGACTCCATTGTTCAAGATCCCGAGCTTCAAAGTTCAGAGAAACTTCATTGCCAAAGAATCTAGATTTCAAAACATTGATGGTGATCCAAGATGACAGGGTATGTGGAAAACCCTTTATATGATGAAATGTTACAAAATGTAATGGATGAGTTAGCAAAATTTTCGATAGATGAACATTTCCCAACAATAGTATTCCGTTGTTTGAAATCCAGTCGAATCACACCTGAAAATAAAATTTATTTTCTTGGTTTAGTTGCTGAAAGATTAGAAAATGAAATTGAACTATTGGATGTTGAAATTGAATCATATGGTTTCCAAGATCCTAAACAGTTCTTGGAAAGTCTTCTTCCTCCAAAAAATGAGGAAATAGTTATACCATTTGACTTGACGATAGAGGAAGACTATGGTTATGAGCTTGATATTGTAGAGTTGGAATCAAGGTTCAACCTTGATGAATAAAATGAAAAGGATATCTAGGATCAAATTTTCATTTAGAGCTTAAAAGGAATATCAATAAATTATGTCTTCTATGATCCCATAGCTGATTACATGGAAGAGTTCTATAGTCCAAATTTTCATTTATTTTTTCACTATGAAAAACATAACCATTTTCTGTTACATTTATTGTTTCAGAATATAGTTTTCTTTCGGTTTAATCACAATCAAGGAGTTCAAGTATCATATCAACTCATTGTCTGGCTTTATTGGAGGTTTCATGTCGCTTGAATCAAACATAAAGATTGAAGTTGTTAGGGTAGGTAGGATTGTGTGTGAATAAGCTCAAGTAGTCTATGCATCTTTTCAACATATACAGATTTGGTTTTTCAACAGTTTTCATCAAGCTTGAGCCTAAGGAGAAGGCCATAAGATCTTGGCAAAGTCTTCATCAATTTCAAAAAAAATTCAGTTTTTCAAGAGAGGCACTGGAACTACATATTATTTGTTGTACCGTAGGGGAACAACATCCTCAGTGGAGCCACTGTTATCACTCATTATTTTTAACATTTTCATTGATAGGGTCTTATATATCACTCACCTAGGTTCTAGGTTGTTTTCATAGTCAAATTTATGAAATTTATAAAAAAACACATGTGATAAGGTTTACCTTAAGTCTAAACCCACCATGAGTCTAGCCATATCAGTCAAATCCATCCCATATCATTTAGTTTTCGCACCCATGCCTTCAAATTAAAAAAATGAGCCACTTGTCAGTTTTTTACTGTTTTGTAGCAAATACAATGGCAAAACAATAGATTTCACTATGAAAATACCTGACAATTCCATAGTGAATCTGCCACAAATTTAACCGTTTTCACTATGAAACTGAGTTTTTCTGCAGAAAATATAGAGCAGCGTGAGATTTCAAATTTTTGATGGCCAAATATAGAGGTGAGGTTAGCAAATTAGTTATCATGATCACTACGCATGCAAGATCATATTTTCTCTAATCATTGCTTTTTGTGGTCACATGTTTCATCATTCTCCCTCAAGTTGTTGAATTACAATTTAAATAAACCAATCTCCTCTCTGTCATTAACCCTTCAGCCTTTGCATGTATCAGTCATTTTTCACCTTAGAAGAGTCTAGATTTGTGGCAAACAACTTGATGTCCAATTTGTTTCTTTACAGGTGTCACATTTTAAAGAAGGCAACATGGTTATAAAGGGAGATGGCCAAGAAAAGGAAAGCATAAAAAGGAGGCTATGTGCTTATATAGGAGCCCATGGACCTTAACATATTCATGGAGGACCCTATCTTTGCTGAAGCATTCACCAATTCAGGTTTGCATGAATTTCTACTAGAGCTGCAAGGGGATTTCCTGCGTTTTTTGGAATGTGTGAGAAATAAACTTCAAGGGAAAATTATGGGTGACAAAAGATGAATTATGCAATACTAAGAGAGGTTATTGTCAAGAAAAAAACAAGGAACAATAACCTCTTTCACTCTTCTCATAGGTGCTACCAATTTGGAGATTCGAAGATGTCTTTGGGACAAATTTTCAGAATTCAGAATTTTCCTTTTTTATATATATTTTTATAATGCAGATTCTGGATAGCTGGAGATGGTTTTCAAAAAACCAAGAGAGGTTTTTCTTCAAAACTTTCTGATTTACAAAAACCGCCTCCCGGTTTTCAAAATATATCAAGGATGCAGAGATATGATCTAATTTCTAATTCCTATTTTTAAGAAAAAATAGGAAAAATATGCACTTTCATCCAAGTCAGGCAGTTTCGTAGCGAGGTCCATGCTTGAGGGCCGAAATTTGCTACAAAATTCTTATAGGATTTTTTTTACCTCATCACTCAGTTCTTATGGAAATAAAAGGAGGGAAAATTATTTTATTTAGCCCATATGGCCTAACAAACACGTCTTGATTTGAAAAAGAGTAAAAAAGGGAGTTTTGATGGATGAAACAAGAATGCTACTAAACTACGCTACGAAACTTCCTAAGGGTACTCTGTTTTTGTAGCGAAGTATTTTTAATTGTTTTTGGAGGTTTGAAATATGTTTTGAAGAACAACCAACCACGTGTAAACATTCAAGAGGACAGTGGGCCACCTCATCACAAATTCACTACTCAACAAAGAGTGTCACTTATCCAGATCAGCATGAAGACAAAGATTAAAATAGTGTTTATCTTTTCCTAAAAATTAGGGTTGTTGTTTCTTAAATATTGGGGTACATTCATGTCTTAGTGATGAAGAATGCCACTCGTGCATCTCATCCTTATCCATGTAATTGTCCCACTACTGAAGAAGTGAATGAAATGTAAAGTAGGGTCATATTAGAAGTGTAAGTCTTTAGAGACTAGGTGTCCTTTTCATTTCCAAAAATGTAGTTTTTAGTTATGATTATGTGTCAAAGTCAAAATTTCAATGGTCATGCCATGTAGGAAGATCCTATTTAGTGGAAAAAATCCTATTAATAGGCAGAACTATGAAGGAAATAAAGGTGGGGAGATGATTACTTGACACTACCACTGTTGTAATTTTTTTTATATCATAATATACAATTGCAGGAGCCTATTTCAGACTTGAAATTCTTCTCTGTATTCTTAAATGTATGTTTGTTATATCAGTATTTTACTTTGCCTCCATTATTCTAGTTGTATAATCACTTGGAATTCATGATTACATGCTCCAACTTCTTGTATACACCTAGTATGCTGTAAATGTCATGTTTTATTAGTTTGCTTATGTATAATCACTTGGAATTCATGGTGACATGCTCCAACTTCTATACATATAGCTTGTTGTTTTTTCCTTCATGTGTGGTTCGATAAGAATACAATTGTCTCAGCTTCCATGAGATAAGTTGACTTGTGACTGAGTTTTCATATTGACTCCATAAGCCCAATGGTAGTTATTGGTTTACATCTTTCACCTACACAAAAACACATTCAATCCAATTCAGAGTTATCCATATGATTTCAATTTGTTCATGGAATATCCTTTATCCTTTTGAGAGAGCCCTCTCAAACTGGAAAGGCTAATTTGCAGTTGCAAGTGGTTTGAAATAGTTACTCCAAGTTGACCATTGAAGCTGCCCATCAGGACTCAATTTGGTGATAACTTGTGGGATAGGGGACCCTCTTAAAGATGCATGTGAAAAACTAAACAGATAAATTTCCAAGTATTTTATCAAGTTAACTATTATGCAACCAACTCACAAAACAAAACAAAAGATAGATAAACGACTTAAAATTATCCTCTTCGAGGGGGAAACCTCCTTCACATTACCTAAATGAACAATTTTGGATGATACAAATGATAATACCTCCTTGGTATATATTTTTTAGGATTCATAATATAATCAGAGCCTACATAACAATAATAATGTAAGGGACCATCAATAACAATAGTGGGCTTCTATGGGGCAAAAAAATATTAATATGGGGGTGAATTGGCACAATGATAACAATATGGGGTACATGGGGACACCGATAACAATAGGGGGCTAAAGTAATAATAAAAATAAGGGGGATACACTAGTATTATAGGGACCTAACATGCATCTCTCCTTTAAAAAAGTGTTGTCCTAAACTCTTGGGTAGTTATGGATGCTTCTGTATAAAAATATCATCCTCCCATTTGGAATATTTAGCGGTAAGTTCTTCTACTTAATGAGATACTCTAAAATTATTTGGTTTTGTAGTTGTCGAGTTCTTGTTTCCATGATTGATTTAGGATCAAATATTATTTTTCCTTCTTCGTCAATTTCTGGAAACACTGTTTGAACTGGGATATTGTCACCGATAACCTTCTTTAAGCATGAAGCATGGAAAATTGGGTGTACATGAGAACATGCAGACAACTCCAATTTTTATTCCATAGTACCAATATTTTGCAACACCTTGTATGGACCATAGTAATTGGGTGATAATTTATTATTCTTCTTAGCTTGCTTGAGGGAAATTTGTTTTTATGGTTGTAGTCGTAAAAATACCCAATCGCCTAAACTTCTTTCACTGCGATGTTGATATTATTTTTGTTTCATTCGATTCTGCACCAGAGTGATGCCATCCTTTAAGAGTTGGATAAATTGTTGTTGATGCTCGTTGTGATCTTCCACTAGTTGAACCTTAGATTTTCTCTTAAAGATGATGTGATGGATGGTGGATGATATCCATAAAGTGCCATAAATAGGGTATTTTTTTCTACAGTATTGAAAGAAGTGTTATACCAGCATTCAACTAGAGGTAACCACCTGACCCATTGTGTCTTTTTATCAGATACAAAGCAACACAAATATCCTTCCAAACATTTGTTCACTATCTCAATTTTCTTGTTAGCTTGAGGATGATATGATGAGCTATGAGCTAATTGAGTATACAGAAAGTAAATTAATTCCATCCAACAATTTTCAGTGTAAATGGGATCTCTGTCACTTACAATAATATTTGGGTTTCCATGTAGCTTTTGAATTATTTCCCTAAGTTCAATAGAAACCATACTAACTTTAAAAGGATTAGATAATGAACAAAAGTGTGCATACTTTGTAAGTCTATTAATTACCACCATGATGATACTCTTTCCTTCAAACTTGGGTAAACTTGTGATAAAATTCATTGACACCTCCTCCCAACGCTGACTTAGAATGGATAAAGGTTGTAAAATACGTATTAATTGCCTCAACTTTATTTTTTTGGCATACCAAAAATTCTTCCACAAAATTATGAATATCTGATTTAAGGCCATCCAAAAAAAAATACTTCTTGACCATGTGGTAATATTTATAAAATCTTGAGTGCCCTCTTAAGGGTGAGGTGTGCAATTCCAAAATAATCTTTTGTTTGAGTTGGAAATTATTAGAAAGATATAAGCAATATTTTTACCATAGTGAATCAATTTTCTAACTAAATTTATCAAATGTATTGGGATCTTGTTGCAACTTTTGAATGAGTGTTTGCACCTCTTCATCATTCTTCCATTCATACCTTTCTTTGGTTATCCAATTAGGTTGGATAATAGAAATGGAACAAAGAAATTCTTCCAAATCCTCATCCTTTTCTGAGAGTAGATTTACAACAACATTTTGTTTCATTCTTTTGTATATGATTTCAAAGTTATAACCCAACATCTTTGTGACCCAATTTTTCTACTGTTTTAAAGATAATATTTGTTCCAAAAATTATTTAAGGCTGTCATGATCTATTTTTACCTTGAAGGGTCTTCCCATCAAGTAAGGTCGCCATTGCTTTAGTGCATGTAGTATTGCCAACATTTCCCTCTCATAAATAGGCTTTTGTAAATACTTTTCTTTGATTGGGTGACTTTCAAAAGAAATGGGTCTTCCTTCTTGCATTAACACAACACCAATTCCATTTCCTGAGGCATCACATTCCACAATAAATGTTTTTGTGAAGTCTGGCATAACTAATATTGGTGCTTGGCACATTTCCTCTTCAAGATGTTAAAATTCCTTAGCTTCTTCTAGAGTCCAAGGAAATGTATCTTTCTTCAGTAATGTTGTTAGAGGTGTTTCTATTCTCCCATAATTCTTAAAAAATTTGTGATACTACCCTATCAACCCGAGAAATACTCGAAGATGCATTATGGTTGTGGGGATTTTCCATTCCTTAACGACTTTAATTTTATTAGGGTCTACCTTAATTCCGTCATGAGATACAATATGACCCAAATATTCCAACTCTTATACTCCAAAGAACAATTTGGAGGTTTTTTCATATAATTGTTTCTCCAATAGTGTGAGCCCCCTGTAGATATGTTGAACATGATCCTTCCAAGAATTTCTATAGATTAGTATATCATCACAAAATACTAACTCAAATGTTCTAAGGAAGAGTTTGAAAATGTAATTCATCAAACCTTGAAATGTGGAAGGTGCATTGGTAAGGCCAAAAGGCATGGCCAAAAATTCATAATCAAACTTCATTAGTTTTTAATGTTTTTTTTTTTCGGAATGTCTTCAGTTTTCATTATAATTTGATGATATCCTGAACAAAGATCCAACTTGGTGAAGTAAATTGCTTCATGTAATTCATCCAAAAATTTATCAATGACATGAATGGGAAATTTATCTTTAATAGTGAGCTTGTTGATATCCCTATAATCTGGACACATACATCATGATCCATCCTTCTTGTGCACCAATACTACTGGAGCATAGAAATAAATTTTACTATTTTGAGTTATATCGACCTCTAGAAGTTCTTGTTATCTTTTCAAATGAGTGTGTGAAGTCGTGATTGATAATTGATCCTACACTCCATAAGCCCCCCCTGTGAGCTCTGAAGTTTTCATTTTAAGTTTTTGAACTAGTTCAATTTATGTTTTCTAGAAGTTCATTTTTGTTAAAAATTACATTTATGGTTATTTTATTCTTATCATAAGAGTACTCATAAAAGAGAAAATATCAAAAAGTTTTAATGATTCAATGCATCTTTTATTTCCTATACTTAGTTTTTTATTGTTTCATGATAGTATTAATTGGTTGTTTTAGCCTTTAAATTTCAATTTTGTTAGTCATTTTGAAGTTTTGTTATGCTAGATTGGAAATAGACTTTAGAAGTTAATACACACACTAGTAATATATATTGAGTTATATTTTCATTCATGTTATCATATTTCATTGTAATTTATTTTTAAAGAAATTTACCTTTCATAGATTAAGATTTTGTCTTGAGTTTTCCAATAGCAGTTAGATTAAATTCGATTCAATTTCAATTGAGTTTGAAGATTTTCTTTTCAGTAATTAGTGCAAAATAAGTTCACTTCCGCAGCAGTAGAACTAGGTTATTTTACTTCTATGTTTTGATTTTGAAGCATTTATTTTTGTTGATTTTTTCAATATTAGATAGTTCTTTACCTATAAAATCTCAATTTAGTCAGTTAGTACTCTAGATTGAAAAAACATGTGTGTCGTTAGTTTATGTTCATTTTACATTTTTTTTAGTCATTCTTGCAATTAGTCTTGTTATTAGAATAAATCCTATCATATATAGTGCACATACATTTCACAAGTGCATGGATCTTGGTTAACATTTAATAAAGTAAATAAATATAATTAATTTGCCAAATATTTTGGTGTTGTTGTCGGGGAAGTGTATATAGGATTTATTCTTAGGAGCCTTTTTAATTTTAATAAAATTGATTGAAAAATGATAAAAAAATATGTATGCATAGAGAAAGATATTCTAGGGGTATATTTGTAATTAGAGGTAGAAGTTCGATTCCAACATCACCACTCACTTCACCTAGAACTCGTAGTGCCACACCATCCACCAATACTTGCATTCCATCACTAACAAGCATGCATAGAATTCCTGAGGTGATTAGACCAACCAAATCTACCAAATTTGTAGTTGAAAATCCTACATCCCCAATAGAAGGAGTGGTTTTCCTTTCTTCAACTAGAGAACTGTAATATTCCCAATGGGAAAACTCAGCAATACATGCAGTAAAAACACATTTTTCAGAAATGTGTGCAATAATAGTTAAATGCAGCCCATGGATCCATTCATTTATACATTATTACAGCCAAATATAAAAGGAGATCTGAAACAAATCATGGTAGCTTAGTTAAACAAGCCTCCCAAGCCATTATTGCTCAAAAATCATGCAAAAAGAGGGGTTGCAACCATGAAATAAGCTGGAAATACCCTGACAGCGTTATTTTATTACTCCTGCAATAGAACTATGTTTTATATCAGATCTAGAGCTGCTATGTGCACAAAATTCAGATCTATATCAGATCCATGCACTATACAGGCTCCTCTAATGAACCCCCTTGGGGTTTTCAGCAAAACACCATGTACAAAGTGTAGATATGAGATCTAAGACTGCAGATCTATGGAAATATTCAGATCTAGAAAGTGGATATGATATGATATGAACAATAAAATGATCACCTTCAAAAGATCTTCAAAGTGAAGGGCAGATCCCCAACACTTAGAAAATCAGCTTTCCAAATGGTGCACTGAATCACCCTACAACTGCTCCTTCAAAAATTACGTAGATCTGGATCAATACTGCACTGTAGGGGACAAAATATATTTGGCTTGCAGCCAAGATATGCCAATCAATCTCAATACCTTCAATACTGTCCCTCCAATGGATTAGAACCCTCCTCCACTGAAAAGAAGCACTGAAATGGACTAGATTTGAAGATCTAGGTTCCACTTGCTGCAGCTTACTGAAACAGACAAACCCTCAACGTGATCTGCGCTGTCAAAGGAAGATGAAGCTTGGCCTTTAGCTAGATAGTGGAGAATATGGTGCAAGGCTCCTCCAAGAGCTACTCAATGGAAGAGGTGGGATTCCCGATCAAGAACACCCTGTGCTAAACAACACTCTATCTCAGCTAAACAACCAGAGAAAGAAATATGTCTAAACAGACCATATATTAGAAAATCATAATCATAAGCTAACCCCATATGGATTCCATCCTCTTCCTTATAAACAATGTGAGCCTTCTCACTTTGGGTCCCACTCATTAGGGTTTACATCTTCATGCAATGAATATCCCTCCAAAACTGCGTTGTCCCATCATCAATACCACTCCTCCATAACAATGTTGATGGATTTGGTCAATATTGACTAGATCTCCATGCATTGTCTTCTTCCACACTCAAGGTGGCTTTATTCTAACTATCTAAACTCATCCATATCCCCACTGGGTTATCTCCATTAATGTTCCACATCCTCCATACTAGCTTAGTTGACTTGGTCAAAATTGACTTTGTCCACATGCATTTAGCTCTTGTTCACACATGAAGGTGTTTTATCCAGCTGTGAATATGATCCCTTTCCCATTAAGAGGGATTTTATTGCTGCTAAAAAGATTTTATGGGCCTCCCTACCCATTTATTCATCTAACTATGTGTTTGGAGAAAAATTTATATTCCAATTAGCTGTATGCTAATTTAGGAATATTATAGTCCTCCCCTCCCAAATTTTGCTTGTCCTTAAGAAAATGAAAGGATAGAACTTAAGAGCCTCTCCTCTTCCTCCTGTAGCATCCTCAAGTGATAAGTTCCTCCAAAGAACAAGATGCTCTTCCAACAATATGTCCTCAACTTGTTCCTCCCATGTGTAAAAGTATGCCTTTGGTGAAAAATCCAAATGGCTTTCATCATGAAAAAGTGGGATATCCATGGAAACAACTATGTGTGGTCTAGAGGCCTTCTTAAGGCATGGAATCTGAAATATATTGGGAATCATCATCCCCATTTGAAGCCTCCATCCCCAAGCTATCATCCACAAAAAGTGAGTCACCCTCCAACATGGTAACTCCTGAAACATCTCCTCTAACTTAGGCTCCTGCAAAGAAGGTGGGTTGCATAGCTGAATACGTGGGATCAAAATTTCCATCCCACTCTGTTTCTCTCTCCACTTATGATATGTATGGGGATGTTTTTGATCTTGGGCTGAAATATTACGGCCTCCAAGAATGAGCCAAGTTACTCCATCAATCAAAACATACATGAAGTGCCTCTCCCAAGAACTTGAGTTCTCCAAATGGCTCCTTCCACATGAAGACAAGGGGTGTACGGTGGAAATCATGATTTGGCCATTGTTTCTCCTGAAATATGCAACATATGAAGT
This sequence comes from Pinus albicaulis, assembly GCA_034641835.2. NCBI lineage: Eukaryota > Viridiplantae > Streptophyta > Pinopsida > Pinales > Pinaceae > Pinus > Pinus albicaulis. Next base: position 1,092,914,549 of record CM076577.1, read on the forward strand.
ATGGAGAATCATATTCCCAATGGGCACCTCCAACTCTGTGCCATCCTCCCAACAAAGCTTCCCATAAGAACAAGAACATCATCAATATATGGAAGCAAAAGAAAAACAAGCTGCCATATGACAACCAGGAGGTGGATCATAGTTCCATATGTGGAACCAGCGTAGTGCATCCCATGCCTGCCTCAAAACAAAGTGTAACAAGTGTCTTTTTAGCCACTTGTTTGCTGCCACAATCATCCTACAAGATAGGATCATGAAAGTAAAATTTGGTGCCAATGGTACACACCAAAAATCATGTGGCATCCCCCACAAACCACAAATAGAATGGCCAACATGAATGCTGCAAATTGCCTCAACTACATCACAATACAATATGCAAGAAGGGATGATCGTCCTTGGTACAATATGCTGCTCACAAAAATAAAAGGAGTGCAAATCATAATGCATAAATATACATCCTCTACTATGTACCCTAGTCATTGAGCTGAAATGGCTCAACTGAAAGTTCTCCCTCACTCTCAATGAGTAGGGAAGTGGTTGTGACAACCTCTCCATCATCATCCGGGCTATGCATCTCTACATATGTTGATATACATCTTGTTGGATGCCCTCCCAAGTGAACTTCTCCATCAAGGAATGATATGCATCAAGGTGCATGGAAAGAAAGCCCACATGTGCTGCATGTAACAACTTCTCTTGGAGTTCAGAAGCTCTAGTCAAGAAGAATCTGCCATAAGAATAAATGACCCCATCATCCACCATGTATCTATAATCTCCCTTCGGGTCCTCAAGAATCATACAAGCACCAAGATCCTTGGAGTACTCTACCAAAAGTTGAGATCTCCAATATGGATCAATCCTCCTAAGAGACAGTGCTGAAGATCTGAAATGTGAGGATCCCCACATGCTGTTGTCTTTTCCTTTGACATCCCCCATGCCAAAGTCATCAATCATAATGCTGCTATATGTGGGAGATTCCTTCCAAAGTGGAAGTACCTCTTGATTCTCCAAGGTTGAGTAGCCCCTTTGCACCATGATAGTGCCATCCCCTACTCCTGCAACATCATGCAAATTATGGGAGAAGATCAGCCCATACTCTCTCAATAAAAACCAAAGCAACAATAGCTCTAGTTTCCTCCCCACACCATCATCATATAAATCATGGAGCAACAACATGATAGTTGATATGAAAGATATCACATCACCCCAATACATCCAAACTCCTTGACACCATATGATGTAAGTGTCATGCCAAGTTCCATCCACCAACATACCTCGTGAAGAAGGATATGTCACATGATGGCCAAACTCTTTCAAGAGTAGCCAACGCATTATTTCCTCCTGCTACCCGGTATCATAAATCTTCAAGTAGCTTTCCAACCTCTTGCTCATCAAAATCACCCATCCAACCCATGGCGAGTGTCTATCATCATGTCCAAAAGTGGCATCCCTCCAATGGAGAACACCATCCTCCCAAATCAGCTTTCTGCCTTTGCATTTCATGGGATGTTGAAATGCAATATCCTGGAGATCTCCAAATGAATACCACTCATCAATGATCAAGTTGACCCCATAAGGATCTAAATAGGTGGTAGGCAAAAACCTCCCATCATGATGTGAAAGATTCATCAAGAAATATCCATCACAACCATGAGATATGTTATCCATCATAAGATGTCCCCCAACAACTATTTTCCCATCCTCTGTCATACATATGGGAAGGTCATTGGAGTGCTCCAACAATGGTTGGGCCCCCAACTCATCACTGCTGCTAATTGATAGTGCTGCTGATACACTAGGATACAATGATACACTAGGATGATTGTATATCTCTTCCTTGAGTAAATCAAGGCTACCCAACACAGTGAAAGTATGCTACTCCAAATCAGCAATATTTTTTGACCCTTGGTCATGCAATGGCATATTCCCACAATCTTCCATATGATGTGCTGAAATAACAGGAAATGGAAACATGTGCATACCTTGGTAAAACTTGGGAACATCTTGTACTGCTACAAGGGTTCCTTCCTTCGGTGTGATGGCTTCCAAAACTATTTATGATTATGGCTGCTCCTCCATGGCTTAATCAGCGTTGGTATAAGTCTCCTCTTCCTCATGCATCTCCAGAATAGTGCATGGGATTCTAGATGTCAAGAGATCAAGACTACTTTGCAAAGGTGCAAGTATTATTTCTCCTGATGTAAGTGCTCTTGCATCAAGTGGTGGTGAAGGCTTATTATCCTCTGATTTCTTGTTATCATACTTCTTGATCAACCTTTGAGTAAAATATGCAATTGAAGTCACTCTTTCATGACTCAAATGGTTGAACCACCAATTGTTTGCTTCACCCTCAAGGTGAAGCGTTGCAATCTCAACAACTTCTTTTTCTACTACTGGATGTAGCAGAAAAAATGCATCCAATCTCTTTCCCCAAGCCCTTGATGTGCATGAGGTTGACCTATCAATGGTAGACAATATAAATCTATTGCCCTTATTCCTTCTATTATTGCAAGGCCTCCTTTCTTCTTTGAGTTGAATGAACTGTGGGAGAGTTAGATTCTCCTTGAAAGCTCTAGGTTGAGACTTATATTCTGCAAGATGCTCACTTAGAATCTCATGATCTAAGTGTTCTCCATATCTATGCCTCTTATCTTCAAAAGAAAAGGCCATAGTATGTTTCTTTGGAGCTCTATGCAATACTGGATCTTCTTTTTGCTGATAGGAAGTACATGGACCTTCCTCATCTTGAAACCCTAATGTGGTTTCACTTCTTTTCTCCATTTTTCTTTGCTTGACCTCCATAGTGAGGTCCTTCTTAGATCTTAACAGAGATGAGATAAAACTCATTCCTCCCATCATTCTGATCTCTTTCTCCTTTTCTTATTCTTCTTATAGCATATTGGCTGAAAACTCACAAGCTAAGCCAAAGATCATGCTCTGATACCACTGTAATATTACCAAATGGGAAAACTTAGTAATACATGCAGTAAAAACACATTTTTCAAAAATGTGTGCAATAATAGTTAAATGCAGCCCATGGTTCCATTCATTTATACATTATTACAGCCAAATACAAAATGAGATCTGAAACAAATCATGGTATCTTAGTTAAACAAGCCTCCCAAGCCATTATTGCTCAAAAATCATGCAAAAATAGGGGTTGCAACCATGAAATAAGCTGGAAATACCCTGACAACGTTATTTTATTACTCATGCAATACAATTAAGTTGTACATAAGATCTAGAACTGCTATATGCACAAAAATTCAGATCTACATCAGATCCATGCACTATACAGGCTCCTCTAATGAACCCCCTTAGGGTTTTCAGCAAAACACCATGTACAAAGTGTAGATATAAGATCTAAGACTACAGATCTATCGAAATATTTAGATTTGGAAAGTGGATCTGATTTGATATGAACAGTAAAATGATATCCTCCAAAACATCTCCAAAGTGAAGGGCAGATCCCCAACACTCAGAAAATAAACTCCCCAAATGGTGCACTGAATCACCCGGCAACCGCTCCTTCAGAAATTACACAGATATGGATCAATACTGAGTTGTAGGGGACAAAATATAGTTGGCCTATAGCCAAGATATTACAATGAAGCTCAATACCTTCAATACTGTCCCTCAAATGGATTAGAACCCTCCTCCACTGAAAAGAAGCACTGAAATGGACTAGATCTGAATATCTAGCTTCCACTTGCTACAGCCTGAAACAGACAAACCCTCAACAGGATCCGTGCTGTCAATAGAATATGAAGCTTGGGCTTCAGCCAGATAGTGGACGATATGGTGCAAGGCTCCTCCAAGAGCTACTCAATGGAAGAGGTGGGATTCTCGATTAGGAACACCCTGTGCTAAACATCACTCTATCTCAGCTAAAAAACCAGAGAAATAAATATGTCTAAACAGACCATATATCAGAAAATCATAATCATAAGCTAACCCCATATGGATTCCATCCTCTTCCTTATAAACAATGTGAGCCTTCTCACCTTGGGTCCCACTCATTAGGGTTTACATCTTCCTGCAATGAATCTCCCTCCAAAACTGCGTTGTCCCATCATCAATATCACTCCTCCATAACAACGTTGATGGATTTGGTCAATCTTGAATGGATCTCCATGCATTTTCTTCTTCCACACTCAAGGTGGCTTTATTCTAACTATCTAAACTGATCCATATCCCCACTGGGTTATGTCCATTAATGTTCCACATCCTCCATACTAGCTTAGTTGACTTGGTCAAACTTGACTTTGTCTACATTCATTTAGCTCTTGTTCACACATGAAGGTGTTTTATCCAACTGTGAATATGATCCCTTTCCCATTAACAGGGATTTTATTGTTGCTAAAAAGATTTTATGGGCCTCCCTACCCATTTATTCATCTAACTATCTGTTTGGAGAAAAATTTATATTCCAATTAGCTGTATGCTAATTTAGGAATATTACAATAACAACTTGTATGAAAAGAACGAGAAGTACCTAGTGGAGAAGCAGAATAAACGTATTTTAATATTCCATTAGTAGAAGAGCTAGAAGAAGAGCTATAAAATCCAATCATAGAACCTTATATTATCTCTGAAGAATCTATAATGGCAGGGGAAGGAGAAGGAGACGTACATAATGTGAATGGTGAACTTAGGATTGGAGGTGAAATAGGAAGAGGAGGAGATAGAGGATAAGGTGGAGGAAGAGGAGGAAGAGGTGCTAGAGGAGGACCGTAACCTTTTTTATTTCCCATCTTTGATGATGATACCACAACAACATTGAAAAATATCTCACCTTCTATCCTCCCTAACTTCAATGGATTAAGGCATGAGAATCCTGAAACATTTCTTTTTGAGTTTTACGTGTTGTGTAGATCTTATGATTACTTGATTCTCAAAAATAAAAATTGTTTCCAGCTATTCTTAAAGATGGAGCACTTAAATGGTTTATGGGTTTAGGAACACATATTATCAGAACATGAGAGGAAATGAAATATGTTTCCTTTGACAAATATAAAGATTATCTTTTTCCCCATAACCTTAGATATGAAGTATTTAATATGATGCAAAAAGAGGATGAAAATCTTGAAGATTTAGTTGAAATATTTTCCTATAATGTTAAAAGGGCTAAGTTTCATAATCTAGAAGATGAAACTTTGAAAGATATTTTGCTGAAATATATTAGAGATGAGTGGATTGATCTCCAAAATTTAATGCGAAAAGTATATGTTTCTCATCTTTCATTTAGAGACATTTGTGAACTATGTACGCATATTTCAAGAGGCAAGGCTAGAACTGGGAAAAATCCAAGAGACCCTGTCATGATCATAATTAATAAATTTGCAATTGGGACAGTAATTAGAGCTGAAATGGGTAATTTTCTTGAAAACTTTAAAACATATATTTTATGGACTCTTAGTGAAAAACTATATAAACTTAAAATACAAAATAAGCAAAATGTTGAAAATGATGCACTATTTATATTTTTTCTAAGATGTAGAAAGAAACATGCCTTGAGAGAATGTCCTCTTGATAGTGTAGAAATTTGTGTCATATGTGTTGATTATCATAATACTAAAGAGTGTCCTTCAATACCTGGTCTTAAATCCATCTTTCAAGATGAATTTGGAACAATCCAAGCTGAATCTCTATGTTTTTTTGCTAAAAGAGCATGGAAAAATTCATAGCCAAATATGACTCAGGGTTTTAACATTCAATCATATGCAAAAACATAGAATAATTGGAATGTACCTATGCCTTGGCAACCTTGGCCTCCACAATCTCAAAATCCATCTTGGGCACAAGGTTGGAAAAACCCTTATGGTAAATATCCTAAATATCCTCAATTACAACAACCTTATTCTTCTTTTCCATCACCATATTTTCCTCATCCCACTCAACCTTCTCAATTTCAAAATCCAAACCAACAACTTTTATTACCATTTCCTAAAAAATCAAATCAACTGCCTTCTCAACCACTCACTAACCCAAATAATAAAAATCAACAAGATATTTAATGTTGAAGGACAAAATTTTCAAGCTTGTATGATAACACCACTAGGTTTAAATTGTGTTCAACTTAGATTTGGTAGAGTTTTACAAAAGAAGTCGCCAACAATTATCATCCAAGAATCAAAAGAGGGCGAGATTCACAAAAAAATATGAAAATATTGATCAAGAAAGTACTCCTCTAAGAGAATAAATTTCTATATAATCAAAGAATGATCAAGTAGAAGAATCTCCTACAGTTCCTCTAGCAGTGCAACCTTCTATTTATTTACGAGAACCACCTTTTCACGAAAGACTTAAAATTGATAAAGGAATAGAATGGAAAATTATTTTACTAGACTATGACATGTTAGATGAACTTAAGAATGTTTACATCAAAATTCCTTTACTACAATCAATAAACGAAATATGAATATTTTGAAAAACCATCAAGGAGCTATGTATTAGAAAACTAGGAAGAAAAAGAAAAAAACATTAAAAATATTGAATTGGTGGGAAAAAATGTTAATATTATGATGGGGAAAACTATTGTCCAAAATTATTTAGATCCGAGAAGCCCCATCGTAAAAATCCATATCAATGGTATTGAGATCCCAAATACTCTAATTGATCTATGAGTTTCCATCAAATATTCAATATACTCCAACATGATTACAATTAGTAGAAAAATATGTTATTAAGCTAGATGGAGTATTAGAAGATGTGTATGTGTCTCTAGATTCTTGGGAATATTCTGCATATTTTATGATTTTAACTCCCAAAAATAAGCTAGGAGGCAATCCATTGATTTTAGTTAGACCTTGGCTAACTACAACAGATGCATTCATAAGTTGTATATCGGGAGATATGTATATATATGATGGAAATTACACTAAGAAATTCACACTATATCCTCCTGTAAAAACTATAACTGAAATAGAAAGTGAAGTGTGGATAGATGATGATGAAGACTTTGAAAACATGCAATCAATTTATACTTTTGCATAATTAGACGAATAAAATTAGTTAATTAATTTATTGAATAATAATGATTCTTCTTCTTAATGTGAACAAAATCAAAGTTTTGAGGAACAATGTAATATTTAAAATTTATTATCACATTAAATTTCTTTACATTCTATGGCAAAATTTGGCAATTCTCAAGTAGAGGTCTTTCGAGGTAAAACATTAAATATTAACAATAATCTCGAGGGACTTCAAAAGAGAAAATTAAAAATGATTCTACAAAAACATTCTTCGGCTTATGCACGGGAATACACCGGTATGAAAGGAATTGATCCTAAAACTTGTATGCATCACATTTATATTCAAGAAAATTCCAAACAAGTTAGATAGCCCCAAAGGAGAATGCATCCAAATCTAATGGAAATTGTTAAAGAGGAGTTACAAAAACTGTTGAATGTGAATTTCATTTATCCTATATTAGATAGTCAATGGGTATCATCTCTAGTGATTGTTCTAAAGAAGAATGGAAAATGGACAATATGTATTGATTATAGAAAATTAAACAAATCCACTTTGAAGGATCATTTTCCACTACCCTTTATAGATCAAGTATTAGATACCCTACTAGGGAAAAAGTGTTTTTCATTCTTAGATGGTTTTAGTGGATACAATCAAATCCAACTAGCACTAGAAGATCAATATAAAACTAATTTTGCATGTCCTTGGGGAACATATGCCTATAGGGTACTTCCTTTTGGATTATGTAATGCACCTACCACATTTCAAAGAGGAGTCTTGGGTATTTTATCTCATCTAATTCATGATTGTGTGGAAGTATACATGGATGATTTTACTGTGTATGGAAATTCTTTTAAAGAAGCTATGGAAAATTTAGAAAAAGTTCTTATTAGATGTAAAGAATAAAATCTTTCACTAATCCATGAAAAATGTTTTATGATGTTTAATGAAGGTATTGTTTTAGGTCACCATATTTCAGAAGATGGAATTAAGGTAGACACATATAAGGTAGAAGTTATTTCTAAAATTTCAATTATTGTTTGTCAAAGAGATGTCAGAATTTTTCTTGGATTTACAGGATACTATAGAAGATTCATATAAAACTTCAAAAAAATAACCTCTCCACTTTTCAAACTTCTTACAAAATATTGTGAATTTGCATGGAATTCTGATTGCCAAAAAGCATTTGAAACATTGAAACAAAGAATCATTGAAGCACCAATTTTAAGAGGACCAAATTGGTCACTCCATTGATGCTTTAGACACAACCTTAGGGGTTGTATTGGGACAAAAGGATTTAACTCCTTATGCTATCTATTACACAAGTCAGAAATTGGCTCCAACAGAGTTAAATTATAATATTATAAATGAAAATGAGTTTTTAGCTGTTGTTCATGCCATCAAAATTTTTTTCCATTACATTATTGGCTACGAAACTTTTATCCATACATATCATTATGCCATTAGATACTTAATGAATAAACCGATTAATAATGGAATAATTACAAGATGGTTGTTACTATTACAAGAATTCAATATCACTATTCTTGATAGACCTGGAAAAGAAAACATAGTTGTTGATTTCCTTTCTAGAGTTCAAAATGATAATATTGATGTTCCTGTAAAAGACAATGTCCTGATGAATATATTTTTGCAGTATCTACTAAATTTCCTTGGATTGCAAATATTGCCAATTATTTAGCTATAGGAAAATTTCCACCACAATTGTCAACAAAATAAAAGAAAAAAGTTATCGAAACCAGTGCATCATATTCATGGATAGATGGGGAATTACACAAAACTGGACCAAATCTGATCATTTGAAGGTGTTTCTAAGATGACGAAGTACCAGAAATATTAAACTATTTCCATGATGAACCATGTGGAGATCATTTTTCTGGAAAATGAACTACATACAAAATCATTCTTTTGGGATACTATTGGCCATCTATTTTCAAATATGCTAAATAATATGTCAAAATATGTGATAGCTTTCAGAGAATAGGATAGCTAGTACCTTGAGATGAAATGCCTCTACAACCTCAGGTACTTGCAGAGCCTTTTGAAAAATGGGCTCTAGATTTTTTTGGACCTATAAATCCTCCATCCAAACGGAAAATGTACATATTTTTTTTCATAGATTATGTCACAAAATGGGTAGAATGTCATCCTCTTTTATTTGCAATTGAAAATGTTGTAGTTACATTTATTTTTGAGGATATTTTTACTCATTTTGGTGTTGTAAGAGAAATTGTAATAGATCAAGGTATCCAATTCACATCCAACTCGGTACAGAAGGTTATGGAGCAATATAAAATCAGGCATTGAAATTCTACTCCATATCATCCACAAGCCAATGGAAAGGTGGAATCTACTAACAAGGTTCTTGAAGCAATTATTACCAAAATTGTGCATTTGCATAGAAAGTAGCAGGCAGAAAAAATTCCAGAAGCACTATGGGCATATTGTACCACATGGAGGAAGACAATTGGACATACTCCCAATGAGATTGTATATGGGAAGCAATGTTTGTTACCATTTTAGTTCCAAGTGTAGATCTACAAAACAACTATTAAATTGGGCCTTGACCTATCAAAAGTTCAAAAGAAAAGCCTAGCACAATTGAATTTGCTAGATGAAATCCGACAATATGCTATTCAAAGAACTAGCATAATGCAACAACAACGATCAAAATGGCATGAAAAGTTCATCAAAGATAAAAGTTCAAACAAGGTGACTGGGCACTTATTTTTTATTCCAAGTTTAAATATTTTCAAGGAAATTTTCAGACTCATTGGCTTGGTATTTATGAGATTGATACTATTTTTTACAATGGATCAGTCAAAATCAAGCATATTGATGAAGAAAAAAATTCTTTCCTTGTTAATGGCCATAATTTGAGATTATATCATAAACCATTTACAAACGAGGAATTTTTTAAGTATATATAAGAAAATTCTGAGTTTAAGTTGATTAAGGAAGGAGATTTTCTTCCTCACTTCTCAACTTCATTGTTTATTTTTCAAAAATAGATAAATAATAATAATAATAATAATAATAGTAATAATAATAAATGTATAAAAATGAAAACCAAATATGTTGGCATGTTTATACAAATTTTTTTGATTGAAAACCAATATTTTCTTGGCAGTCAAGATTTTTAGAACTCATTCTCTTATCCCTGTCTCCTTTTATCCTCTTTTTACTCAAACTTTCAGGTGATTAACTATCAACAATAAGGAATTCTTCTCCAATAGATCCGCAAGATAACATACATAATTCCTATCATTCTGTAGCCAATTCACAATTTTGCAACCAAAATCAAATTCAACAACATAAATGTATCAAAAGAAATATTAAGGTATGTAAGAATACTTGAGTTATGTTTCATTTAAGAAATTATATTTTAAGTTATGAATGTGACATTAAAGGGTTAAATATCTCATAAATATTTTTACCGATATGACCTTAACCCCTCATCACTACACACTTGTCACATCAAAGTACGATTAATAAATCAAGTGCATAACACAAGTCCTTTGAAAGAGGATATGGGAAGTTGTGCATGTACAAGTTGGACATAAAAAGAATTCCTTCATCCATACCTTACATCGCCATCATTGCAAATCCGCTCCATATTCATTTCTCATTCCAAATCCTTCGCTCTTCATTTTTCTTCCATTTCACAGTCGAAAAGAGCACTCTAGGTTGAAAACCTTCTCCACACGATGGGTATGCTTGTTCAATATGAACCAAATGGTGAGAAATTTCTCCAAGCTTATTCTAGAGTTAAGGAACAACTACAACATGTGGTGTGGCTCCAGTTCTTCGAGAAGTTTAATGGATATGAACTAAAGGTTACTAAAGCATTTGCTCAGGCCTTTGATGGAGTAGAGGCCAAAATTGGGGACATAAAACTCATTCTCACAGAATAAGTGATAGCATAAGAAATGAGACTCCTAAAGAATGGAAAAATCTGGTTTAAAAATAGAACAATTATGGAGAATGATTGGGTACAATTCTTAAAGGAAAGAGGTATGGACTTATCTATTTTCAAGAAAGGTATTCTTGTCACAACATTAAAAGGAAAATGGAAAAATATTCTATTAGTAATCCATAAATTCATAACATGTGAGGGGATATTTGGAACAATGTTTATTTATCATGCTACGCTTATGATGCACTTTGTTGATGGATTTGCAATAAATTTACCCTACTTCTTACTGAAAAGCTTGAATAAAATAACATTTAGTATTCAAAGAGAATCTAGGTCCATAGATAGTTCTTTGTACCATCATGGACTAATTAATATATTTCAGTAAGCACATTTGCAATCAAAAGGGGATAATTGGCAAGATTTCTTAGTAAGAAATCATTTTGTGGAAGCTCCAGAGAAATAACCAATCAAAAAAATCAAAAGAAGTAGGAGAAAATTAAACCCTAGTTTTGAAAAAGATAAAACCTAAGAAGAAGTTCAAGAAGAAAATGTGACTGAAATTCCAAAAGACTCATTTGAGGAAAATACTCCACTATCCCAATTTCTTGAAAAAATCAAACATAAAGTGACAAACAAGAACTTAGAAGGAATAAATCTAGCCCAAGCCAACCCATGACTAAATTAAAGAAGAAAACAAAAAGTAGTGAAACTGAAAAACAAAATATCAAGAGTTAATGAATGAATGTAAGAAGGAGTAAGAAAATTTCAAAATTATTAACAAATAATCAATCACCAGAGATGATTGATATTGAACATGAAGGTTTTAATACACCTCCTCATAGAATCAACCCAATAAACAATCCAACAGGAAGTCCCATAAGGCAAACCCCAGAAATTGATCCAGCTCAACAAGAGATCTATGACTATGTGGAATCTCTAGAGAAAAAGGCACAATAGAAAGAAAAGTCATCTCAATTTTAAACAGATGATACATCAACAGAAAAATCAAGTACAAAACATGAACAACACATTGAAGAAAATATGAAGCAAGATTTCTATGAATTAGAAATCCTTAACACACATTTGATCCAGGAGAGAGAAGAGGCTAAGGTCCAAAATGATATACTAAGGACTCAAATGACAACATCTTGCTACACCTCTATCATTGGTACAAGAAGAATAAGAAGCTTAAAGCTAGAAATAAGTTTCTTAAAAACAAGGTCAGAGGATTACAAATAAGAGTTCTTATAAAGAAACCATGGTAATCATGAAAAAGAAGAGAAGTAATAGCCTAGATTTACTTGCACAAACATAAGAAATCATTCACTGAAAGGAGAGGATAAGAATAATTTTTGAAATTTCGGCACATGAGGACATGCAAATCCTTTGGTGTGGGAGAATGTTGAAGTCTAAGAATGTCTCTTTTTTACCACCATTTTTTCCATCATATTCCACCTTTATGTTATTTTCTTGTAAAAACTCAGCATATTAAGGTCAAGATAAAATCCTACAAGGTATTAAATCATCCATATTTAATTTATCTATTTTTTATGAAATCTTGAAAAAAAAAGTATCTTTCAATTACTTAATTTTGTACATTTTGCAGCTAATATCCATTTTTGCAGCATAATCCATTATTAGATAGCTTGTAGCGGTTTAGAAGAAGGAAGAAGACTTCCAAAATATGAAATTTGGCCTCCATATGTACAAGCACCTACTAGCATTACTTGGTACTCTGTTAGGTCCCTATAATACTAGTGTATCGCCTTATTATTGTTAGTGTAGTCCCCTTATTGTTATTATTGTGCCCTTACATTATTATTGTTAGGTCCGCTAGGATTAGATTGTGACCCCATGGAATCCTATATATAGAAAGGAGGTCTTGTCATTTGTATCATCTAAGAATTGTTCATTTATGTAATGTAAAGGAGGTTTCCCCCTTGAAGTGGCTTATTTTTAAGGCATTTATCTCTCCTTTATTCTATTTTTGGAGCTGGTTTCATAACATTTGGTATCAATGATTTAGATTCTAGGGTTTTGCTGCTCCAAACAGGTCATCGTGGAATTTTTGATATAATTTTTTTTCTACGAAGGTTCAGAAGCTGAATTTTTACCACATGAAGCCGAAATCTCAAGGATCTCCGTGTAAAAATTTCAGATCTTGGGTTTGCAATATTTTCAGATATATGATCTATGGAATTTAGGGTTTTTGCAGGCTCCCGAATTTCATCTAAAAGAGATGACCTTGGGAAAATAGTCATAACTCTCTCCTTGAGCAACAGATTGGAATTCTATAAGAAGTGGCCAAAATTACATGTATTGTATCTTCCTGTGTATCAATTTTAGAGCCGAAGGAGGAAACAGTGACACGTGGCACGTCGTACAAGTTCGCTCTACTAAACCAGTCCATAATTAGGTAATTGTGAGATATTGGGCATAACTTTGTCTTGAAGCATCAAAATCATATCAGACTTGTGGAACTTGAAAGAATATTCACAGGGCTATGTCAGGACCAAATTTCAGATATTGAAGATCTGAAATCGAGATAATTCAGTTTCAATATCGAGCTTCGCAAAATCAAGAAAAAGGTGTGTAATTTTTTTTCAAATTGCATAAGTCTTGTTTGAAAAATCAGTTTGAAGTGATTCCAAGGGCATATTGAAGAATTTTTATTAGTATTGGATTCTATAATTCCTCCCAAAAATACTTCCACACCCATTGAGACATCAGAAAGCTATACTATGACGCATGAAGAGGAAGAATTGCAGTATCAAATATCAAAATTATGCTACCAAGTGCAACATATTTCGATCTTACAAAGAGCAATCAAAGATGAAATAGATGGTTTAAAATAAAAAATGGAGGCTAATTTGGACGGTGTGAAGGATCAAATGAAAGATAATATGGATGATAAAATAGTGGAATATCACATCGAGCATCAACAACAAGTTCTCCAACTCTCAAAGGATAACCTACCTTTCGTGCAGAATCGAATGAAACAATGCGAAGATCAACATCACAGCGTAAGAAGTTCTGAAGAAGCCACATAAACAAGAACTCGACAACTACCAAATCAATCAATTTCAGAGTATCTCAGCAAGTGGAAGAACTTACCCGTTGAATGTTCCACTTGGGAGGGAATTTTATACATAAGCATCCAGAAATAATCAAGTGTTGAGGGAAACACTGTTTGAAGGAGAGGGGCATGTTAGGTCCCTATAATACTAGTGTATCCCCTTATTGTTTTTAGTGTAGCCCCCTTATTGTTATTATTGTTCCGTTACATTATTATTGTTAAGCCAGCTAGGATTAGATTGTGACCCCATGGACTCATATATATAGAAAGGAGGTCTTGCCATTTGTATCATCCAAGAATTGTTCATTTATGTAATGTAAAGGAGGTTTCCCCCTCGAAGTGTCTTATTTATAAGGCGTTGATCTCTCTTTTTTTCTATTTTTGGAGTTGATTTCATAACATAATCTAAGCGAAGTAAGAGATATTTAAGTCAAAGGATGGGCAAACATGAAAAATTTGTGTTGCAAATTGATAACAGGTAGCAGAGAATCAAGCGGGTGAGGTACTAAGTTGTTAGAACACAAAATATCCTATGAGTTTTTTTTTTCCAATAGAAATTCATAAAGAGATTTGATTCTTAGGATATCAATCTCATAGGTGTCAAGTTTTTTTATGAGTTATCATCTTAAAACTCTTTTTATGTTTTTTTATTATCTATATAAATAACAATGACCGAGATAAAGAACACAATTATGAAGTGGTGGTAATTACTGTTATCAAGTTTTTAATCCTTTCAAGGAAGTAATGATACTATGTTCCTTTAAAACAAGTTATTTTTATCTTTTCAATTGTGAGCATGAAGTGATCGATCATTGATCCTGCACTCCAGGAGGCCCCCCTGCGAACTGTGAGGTTTTCATTTTAATTTTTTTGAACTAGTTCAATTTACGTTTTCTAGAAGTTCATTTTTGTTACAAATTGCATTTCTGGTTATTTTATTCTTATCATAAGAGTACTCATAAAAGAGAAAATATCAAAAAGAGTTAATGATTCAATGCATGATTCATGTTGTATATCTTCCTCTTTTGATGTTTCTTGTTCCTTTTCTTCCTCCTCTTCACAGTATATGTAAAATAATTTCTTCTCAACACACTTATGACCTTTAGATTTTTTCTATCACAACAGTAACAATTTTTTTTTTTCCTCCAAATTTTTTGGTGTCAACCTTGTAGGTTGTGGAAGGCTAGGAGAAGCAACAATTCCATCTTCATAGTTGTGAGTGGTAGACTTCCTTGTTTCCATAAATTTTCTTTCGACTTTTCTTTCCACCATGAATGCCTTCTCCAATGAATCAAGTTCCTAGAGACTAACCTCATGTTGGATGTTATCCTTTAATGTCTATATTAATACATCAATATTATGCTCCTTTGGAATATTGGTTACCCTGATATTCAATTTTTGGAAGTCCTCAATGTGCTCCACCATTGAACCCTTTTGTTTGAGATTTATCAATTGACTAAAAAAGGTGTTGCTCTTTGTATTATCATAATGTTCTATCATTTCATCCATAAAACTTGACAAGTGGTTAAAGTGGTTTATGAGAAGAAAGCTATATATACCATACAAACTGATTGGGTTCTAAATATAACTATGCAATGCATACCTTTTCTGTGTGTTTCACATAAAGTAGATCAAAATATTGCTCCATATATAGTATCCATGTTACATGATCTTTACCATCAAGCTTCATTATATTGATCTTTGGAATGTGGTGGGTCTTAAAACCAAAATTGGAGTCTCTAAAATCATAATTCATATTCGTTTTTTCCTCATCGTGATCTTCATGGATTACCTTGTTACCACTAGGAAGCCTTTCTTATCACAAATTTTACAAACCTTCCTTTAACACTTCTATATTGACATTCATCATTTCTTCCATGTCTGCTTTTAAACCATCATTCAAAAATCCCATGTCCCTTTTTATACCATATATCTTGACATTATTCATGGCTTCCAATTAATTTTTGTTATTTTTTTCGAGAGTGAAACTTGTTGCACTTGGTCTCGTAATTTTGATATATGATGCTGCATTTCTTCCTCTTCTTCATGCGTCATAGTAGAGTTTTATGGTTTCTTACTAGGTGTATCATTTATTTTTTAGGCATTATGGAATTTAAAAATGATATATATGCCTCACTATGCCCTTTTAATCACTTCAAACTAATTTTTCAAACAAAAGATGCAATTTAAAAACAAAAAAATAGAGACGGTTTTCTTGCTTTTAGGAGCTCGATATTGAAACTATTTTATCTCTGTAATTCGGATCTCCAAGCTCTGAAATTTTATCTTGTGGTATCCATTTAAATCTTCTTTCTAATGCCATAAGTCAGACCAAGAATGGATTCTTCAAGATAAATTTATGCCCGATCACCCATGATAACCTGATTATGGACTGGTTCAGTAGAGAGAACTTGTACGAAATGCCACGCCTCCCTGTTTCATCCTTCATCCTTGAAAATTATACACATAAAACTACAGTCCATTCAATTCCAGTCAATTTTTATGAAATTTGAATCCAATTTCTGCAGAGAAAGCTATGATGATTTTCCCTAGGTTTCTTGTTTGAGACTGAATTCTAGAGCATGTAGAAACCCTAACTTCTTCAGACCATATCTCAGACAATATAGCAAATCAATCTTTGAAATTTATGCATGAATTTCACCAAGATTTCGGTTCCACGTGGTCAAAATTTCAGCTTCTGAAGCTTTGTAGAAAAAAAATAGTTATAGCAAAAATTCCATGATGGCCTATTTGAAGTAGTGAAACCCTAGAATCCAAAGATTTGATATCAAATGTTATGCAACCAACTCATAAAACAAAAGAAAATATAGATCAAAGACTTAAAAGTTATCCTCATCAAGGGGGAAACCCCCTTTACATTACAGAAATTAACAATTTTTAGATGATACAAATGATAAGACCTCCTTGGTATATATAGGAGTCTAAGGGGTCACAATATGATCAGGGCCTACATAAAAATAAGAATGTTAGGGCACAAAAATAACAATATGGGGGATACATGGGAATAACAATAACAAGATGGGGCTACACTACCAATAATAATAAAGGGGATACACTAGTATTATAGGGACCTAACATTAACTAAATATTCCATTGTGGCATAATTAATGTGAATTCCATGTACATGGTAGAAAAACAGGTAACTGAAAAGGGGAGATTCCCAAGTGCTAAATTGCATGTGAAGAAATAAAGATTGAATCTGTATGTGGAGGAGCTTTTGCTTGGAGAACTAAAAAAAAAATTATAAATATTTCTTTAATTGGAGGGTATTTTTTTATAATTACTCATGTATAAGTGAAAGGTAAAAATTTTGGTGGCTTGTTAAATTACTTGTACGTGGAATATATCTATACAAAAATTCAAACCATTTTAAAGTTAAACAATATAAAGATACCAACTTAAATGCCAAATTACCTTCTTATCTAGTAGGGAAGAAAAATGAGTGGATAGTAAGTGGATTTATAATTATAAAAATATTAAGGGATTATAGAAGAAATACAAGTCAAGGAAGGTTATTAATTAAAGTGGTAAGTTTATCAATTTGGAATGGAAATTAATGTTCAATCCACTTCTTTATGTGTTTTGTAGCCAAACAATATTTTCATAAGCATTACCTTTGACTTCTCTATCAATTGTAATTTCATTGATACTAAATGAGAAAATACATTATAACTTAAGGAAGAGGAAGTTAAAACATCTTTACACATGAGTATGATGATGAGATTAATAATTTAGAATTGAATATCAATTAGATCTCTAGAAAATGTGATTTTTGTGTCTTACACATAAAGGAAGTTGATATATTCCTTAGGATCTCTTGGTTTAAATGTATTGGTGCTTTTACCATGAATGCTGATAAAAAATACATATCATTCGAGCACCTTATCAAAAAAAATCTTGTTGCAACTAATTAATTCACAAAAATTAATGGCTTTCCACAAAATTGATTCACAAATAGAAGATATCAATATACAATTACAACGTACAATTACAATGTACAACTGATAGGTAGAAATATTATAATGATTTCAAGGGGAAAGATAACTCTTACCTAAAAAATCATATTCAAGAGCTCAACACACAAATCAAGGAATTAAAATACTAAAAACAATACATTCAACAATAAGTTCAAGATCTTGAAAAGAAACTATAAAAAAGAAAGATAACAAAGTTGCGTCATTAGAATATAGAGACCAAATTCAAATTGCGACAATCCAATATCACAAGGAACCACAACAAGGTTATGATAATTTAGAAGGTAAAATTAGAGATTTGAATAACGCCATTATTATCAAAGATGAAAAAATTGTGCACGCTCGAATGAAATCAGGGAAGCAGGATATAGAAATTTGCAAATTTCGACAATAAATAAAAGTGTTGCAACAACAAAATAACAATAATAAAATCACTAAAAAAAGAGATTTTGATAATATCAATAAGAAACTATAATTTGATAAATCATAATAAAAATCTACTTGCAGAAATGAAAAAGTTGAAGAATGATAGGAAGGTACAACAAAAACCCCCAAGGGATGGATAAGGGTACTCGCACCAATACAATCAAACTGAAAAGGCATAATGTTGTTATCAATGAAGTTGTAATAGTTAAAGAACCTTCAATAGTTGAAACTAAAGTTAAAGTAACATCAATATAGAAGATAAAAACTAAAAATCATAGTGACATTACTAAGGAAGTCTTATTAGTGAAAGATTTTCTAGAAGATAATTTCAAGAAACAATTCAAAGATAAAGAGATATGCATAAATTTAGTGAAGAAGTTGAATACAAAGAAGAATTTGCAACAAGAAATACCAAATAAACTTACCAGCACAGAATCATTGGATGATAAAGAAACAATGATAGATTTCGTTCACATAGAGAAGTTAATAGTTACAAAAATCCATATCCTGGAAAAGGAAACCAACACAAATCCAAGTGAAATATTATCAACAACATATCATCATAAATATCAAAAGATGAGGTTTACAAAAATAAGATGCAATATACACGGATTCCTTATTGTTAGAAAATTTATAAAACTCATCACATTATTCGACAAGCTAACCAAGGATGAAAAGCTCAAGTGTGGAATATTATCATTTTCAAATCGCATAAACTATTGCCACACAATATTGCAGAAAAATTGAATTAGGATAGTCTAACCCTTACACAATTAGATAGTTCTTCTAAAATATTGATAATTTATATTGTCTTGTATCATCAACCACAACAACATTGAGAATATAAACTGTGACATGACATTACATTCTAGATCAAAAACATAAATCCCTTCCATAAATATGCTTTGAGAGAAAAATATTTTTAATAGAGAAATACTTGTAATATACCTAAGGTATATTACAACTAATTTTATAATATAGTGATTATTACGTAATAAATAATAAAACTCTTAATAATAGTCATAAGTCTTTGTTATGTCTCCTTCGTGTCTAATAATCATAACTGTGATTTTCAAAAATACATATTCTATCATCCACTACGCATATTTATACATAAGTATTGTACTCAATGAATCATGTTGGATATATATTTTTATAATAAATATTTATTATTTAATATTGATTACTTTGTACATTGATAATGTTCTCATGTTCTCATGAAGTCGACTAGGGGAGAGTCGCCAGTGGTTAAACACGTCGGCGCTGACTGGACCCCGGCCACGTCAACAGATGCGGTGGCATGTACGACAGGTGCCTGGAAGCATGCCGGTCACGTGCCGGTCACGTGCAGCCGGTCACGCGGTCTTGGAACCGGTCCAGCCGGTCTACTCCCGCGCTTTTGTGGAGCTTGGTCGCCATAACGTTCATTTTCGGTCCGGGTCTGGTTGCTGTCTGTTCGGCTCTCCGATTGTTGCAATGGTTGGCTCCAATGCCCGACCATTACGCCGCCACTGTCCGCGCGCTCCCTCCTTGGCGATGGCGCCGCTGCTCTCCTGGGTGGAGCTCCCCTGGCCCTGGTTCGGCTGCAGCAGCTTTGCAATCGTGGGTGGTGGAAAACCGTTGCCTGTTCTTATGAGTTCTGCTGGTGGTTTAGCCTCGGCGGTTTGGTTGTTTTTCTTAGGCGCTGTGTGGTTATGGGTCGGCTGTTTGGTATTTATGCTTGGCGAGGGAGTTGGTTTACCTTCGCCCTGTAGTTGGTTTATTCGGCTCTGTAGTTGTGCGTTAGTTGGTTTATTCGGCTCTGTAGTTGTGCGTTTTTCAGCTCTTGCTTTCAGGTCCGTAAGGGGGTTTTTTTTTGGAAGTTTTTGCATTTTTGTTTAATTTTGGTGCTTGATTGTGTTTTTGTTTTTTTGCAGGTCAGTGGAGAAGGAATGCAAGTCAGTGGAGAAGGAATACAATGCAATGCAGGATTCTGTGGAATGAAAGAGGAAGCCTGGAGGGATAGGAGTTTTAAGGTAGGACTCTGTCCTACCAGTAATATCTCTGTGTTTGTAAACACATTTCACCTTGAGGAGATGTTCTCTTTTGAGTGGTTTTACAATGTTTGATTGGAATGTAGGGTTTTGGGTTTTACAGTGTTTGATTGGAATGTAGGGTTTTGGGTGTGGGACTCAGTTTCCTTCAATTTTGCAATCTAAATAGTTTCAGGACAAAGTTAATCTTGGGCTTCTCTCTGTTTTTGGGCTTCTCTCTGTTTGAGGACGAAACTCTATTTTAGAGGTGGGGTCTCTATTTTATCAATAGCCTTGGTGCATTTGGAGAATAATTATGTATTCATTGGGTTAGAGTGTCTTCAATTCAGAAAGAGACAACTTCACAGTGTTAAATCTAAGGGAACTGCTTGCACGAATTATTCTATCACTTTGATAGGGAACTGCTTGCACGAATTATCTCAAATGGATACCTCTGTGCACGAATTATCTCCTTAGTTATGTTGCAAACCAATTTAGAAATTCCCTAAGGTCACATATGCAGGAGAATCTGGCCCATTCACCAGAAACTCAAACTCACAACTGTATACATTCTCCTATACAGTTAGGGTAAATATCGCTATAATTTAAAAGAAGATTCAGAAATGGGTGGCTTTTATATTAAAAGAAACTGTGGCCAAACTGGATGGTAGTGTACATAACAACAAAGTTTCGGCCAATGCCATCAGAACAAAATATTCCAAAACTCCAAAAAGACTGCTTAAAATGAAACTATACTTGTTGTTCTGTGCCTACGACTGTTAATGCGTCTAGTATGTTGCTTAATATGTTGTTCTAATAACAAAGTTGCCTCACAAAAAATTATAACACTGAGAATTACATAAGAACAAGCTCGCTTTGAGTTTCTTCCTTGACACAAACCTGGTATTTTGCTCCCAGCAAAAATGGTTGCCTGAACTTTGTGAATGAAAATTCTGAATTGACCATGCCTAATATGAAGTTTTGAGTGGGAAGAGTGAGGTAATGAGCCACAGTATTTTCCTCTTTCAGCTGAGATGAGAAAGGATGAAAAGAGCCAACAGAAAATTTTGGAAATTGGGTAAGGATTGTGATGGCTCCATAGGACGGAAAGGGATTGTGCAATTTTGGCCACTAAAGTATACAAAGTGTCCATTTTAGCCTCCATATCTTCTTACTTTTGATGAATACTTTTCATGAATAAACTCCATCTCTCTCTCTCTTGAACTTCAGACAATTGAGCAGCAAGAACTGATGCCTTTTGGGCTCAATGCTCACTTGTCCAGAATCCATGTACTATATCTTTTGCTGGTGCGACTAATTAGTGGAAGTGTTGATTAGCTTCACTTGCAGCTCTGACACGTACCCCTTCCCTTCTATCCTATGCTAGCTTACACCACACATATTAACAAGGTTGACATTGATGCCCTTTCATCCCAAATTCTATGCTAGTCCCAACAGAAGTCTTCATGTCAAATGAAGATCTGAACACTGGTTGTCCCACTCTAATCCCAGCAGAGAGACTTCTCCCTAGACTTCCCACTTTAGGCAGCTGAAACATCATAAAGAAAGCAGAAGCTACAGACCCACTTACCCAGATGAGGGTGAAGGAAGACTGACTTCTTTCTACACACAGACTGCAACCTCATCTGCCAGGGGTAGTCTTAAAAAACATGGAATCCAAAAAGCCAAACTGTAATCAAACTTGCCATTGCCTTTGTGAATGAATGCAGATCCAAGGTATGATGATGCTTTAACTCCTTCCCTGCCCTTGTGCATGCAACATAAAACTTGACAAGATTGATTGAAAACATGTTAAAAAGCAAACAAGTAAAGTCATGGGAGGGGTACAAGAGATAGTGCCCCCCTCCTGTTTATACTGGAGGTCTTTTGTAAACCTTTAGCCTTTGCTGTTGTCAGTCCTTGATAAAGAGCCAACATCTCTGCTCCATTCCTATTCCCCATGCATAGCTTGTTTTATGATTTCTTCGGGATTGATGATGAAACTGCCCTGCACCTGCCACCCCTTAGTATTGCTATACTTAGACAGAGTATACAAAGAGATTTGAGAATGGTTTAAAATGGTTACAATGTAAGCACTGACTATTTTATGTTGTGCTTCTTTTTGCATATAGGAAGTAAGCCTCTCAGAACTTCCCAGACTTGTTTGTTTGTCCATGAGCGAGGAATTTTGATATTTAAAAAAAAAATGCACTATTCCTGAAAATAAGCATGGAAGATTAGGTGAAAAGGAATCACACGATAACTATTAAAAAGTTCAGGATTTTTTGGATCATATGGAAATGAATGCTCAATTTTGTTATTTGTGAAAAAGTGTTATGGATGTTGATTTTTAGGAATGGAAAACAACATGAGAAGGCAAATGCTGAACATTTGTCGTCTAAGTGCTGCACAAGTATACAATAAGATCATAAACTTTTTAATATGTACATGATACATGGAATGGACTAAAGGCCCTAAATATGAACTAGACAATGCTATGTTGATTATATTTTGGTTTTATTTGTGTCATGTTTTTATCCTTGCTATCACACATTTGATAGAATTTGCAAACATTCTTGGAAACCAGGAGATTTGAAAAATGAGCCTAAGCTCATAGATGTTTTGAAGCAAATGTATGGTTATCTAGCCAAGTTTTTAGGTCTTGGAAATTGAATTTTTCTTATGGGATTGTTCTCTTCTAAAGAGAGAACATTGACATAATATCTAGTTATCCTTACAAGGGTGTAATAGTGTCGATTATTATGAAGATTCTGGAAAGAGCTATACACTATCATTACCATACCTTATATGTGCTCTACTTTATACAAGTGATTACACTGATGTTTACATTACGTCATTGTGTAAGATCCATATACACTGATTACAAATGTTACAAGGGTTGTACAGGTCAGCTTATACTGCAATGTAAGCAGTAACAATGGGACCTGATCTGGTTATAAAATGCTTATAACTTATAAGGCATACATGTTACAAGGAGTCATAATGTTTACTATGAGGTAATCAGCTTCAAAGTATCGTATAGATATAGCTTATACTTTGACTGAGCTTTATGCTTATTACAGATAATGCTATGTTTTATCAATAGTTACAACACATATAGGAGACTGTTTCATACAACAGATTAACAACAGATTAACAAACTTGTATGATTTAGAAACTTTTTGATATGTAGGAATTATAAACTGTTTGATATATAACTTCATACAAAATCTGATATAGGCTATAAGGCTATAACTTCAACAGATTAACAAAATTGGGGGATTTAGACACTGTTTCATACATACTAACTTGAAAATGTTTGTAGCTTCCCAAACATCCATGGATGCTATCATTAGCAAACCTATTTGATCCTTACCAAAATCACAGTGTCTTGTAGTTACAAAAATTAAGTCATGGAACCTCTATGCTTGATGGCTTCCATTTCCTGCGTTGCCCAAGTATGGTGGACTGCCCAACATTGGATGATTAGGATGTGCCTGAATGTTGGCATATGGTTGAATCCAATTTGCTCCATGTAGCCATGGTGGGACTGAGTAGCCCAAGTGTCCACTTGTGTTACTAACCCTAGCACTGACTGCAGGTGTCATATAAACACAATTAGGATTCAAACCTGCACTGGTAGGGGTATAAGAGGTGGGCCTAACCCATGCCTGATAGCTAGGGACTTGGATGTTAATCAGGTCTTGGAATGATGGTGTCTGCTCTGCAATGTGGTCCAGCGTGTTAGACATCAACCTATTTGCCTCAAACTGTCTTGAACCATGTTCTTCTCTGCTTGTCACCCCTTGTCCTTTTTCCAACTCTTGCTGAACCTTTCTTGCCTCTCTCTGTTGCCTTGCCAATTGCTTTTGATGTTCCTTCTCTTCCCTTGCTTTTTGTCTTTCCAACCTTTCCTTTGCTCGAGCTTCTGTTGTTGCAATCCTTGCAACCCTCTTTTCATTGGCTAACTCCTTCTTTCTCTTTTTAGTTTCCTGAATTTCATTCTTTTTACGTTCAGACTCGAACATTAAATTCATATAGTCTTCAGATGTGATCAATTGTGAACTCCTCCCTAAACGAAGATAATCTGAGGCTGAGTTCCTTGATGAGGCCTTCACTCTCTCTACTGGTAGCTTTAGGAATGCACCAAGTAATCTCTGCTTTTCCGGACCTGCCTGCTGGATTTCATCTTCTGGGACAACTGAATGGCCCCCATTGTTGTCTTCTTCAGGTACTTCATGTTGAATAGGCTCCTCTTCTAGTGATCCATTGTCCACAAAATAATGAACAAGTTCGGTGTTCAACCCTGATGGTTGTGAAGGCATGTCCATGCTTTCATCCTCATTGGTGGTAGATACATTATTTCCAGTGATATTCATCACGGCCTCTGCTAGCCATGATGGTGCACTTACTTGGGTTGGCATGGTCAATTGCTCATTTCCAGCTGCATCAGTGGGTGTCACAACCTCATTGATATTGTTAGTTGGTTCATCATTGAACTGTGTCTCACTGACATGCTCAGCATCATCACCACCACAAAACAACCCTTCAGAAAGGGACATTATACCTTCAGCAGCAGCTACATCTTCTTGGGCACCAACATGCTCTTCTAAATTCTCTGCTTCTTGACCTTCCACTTCAAATGCTTGGCTACATGTGGTATCATGCATAAGAGCATCATGATTGAGTGGCCATATACCAGTCCTCCTAAATCCAACCTTGATATTAGAAGGTGTGAGAGCCCTTTTAAATGCTTTTCTAGCAAGCTCAGCTAGCTCAAACCTCTTTACTTCCACCCCTGGGTTCTTTGCCATCCATGAAGCTCGCTCAACCCTGAAATAGTTCTTGAAAGGCCCAAACACGCTCACATCAAGGGGCTGCAATCTGTGAGTAGTATGAGCCGGCAATGTTAACAGGTCAATGCCCAACTTATTGGCCTCCTCGATTGTCTGCACATCCATGTGGCTTCCATGGCCATCTAAAATCATCAAGTGCCTGTTTTCAGGCGAGACACCACCCGGTACAGAAGCAGCAAAGTGGCAAAGCCAATTTAGGAACAGTTCCTTTGTCATCCATGCATGTGGATGTGCAGCCATGCATGCCCCCGGTTCACAATTATGTATGTAATTTTTTAGTTGAGTTTTACCTTTAAATAGATAAAATCCTGGTATAGATGAGCCAATTGCATTGACACAGGCAAGAATTGTGATCCACTCCCTGCTCTTAGGCAATATCTTAGGCACATTTCTACTCCCTCTCTTGGCAATTACCCGCATACCGCAATTTATTCCTGCCTGTAAGCCTGTCTCATCGCAGTTCCATATGTGGTCTGGGGCATATGAGTGCTAGTCATATGCAGCAGAAATAGTGTTATAAAACTTGGAAACAATTGCAGGGCGTAGATTTAAATCCCGGTCTCTGTCAAGGCCCTCTGCTGTACGTAACACAAGGTCTGGATGCCTCTTTTTAAACCCACTCCACCATGACTTACCAGGAAAACCATCTTTAAAGGGGTTTGGCCTCCCTTGACATATTTGAGCTACAGTGGATTTAAGTTGGATAAGCTCTAACCCATGTCCCAATAGGGCCATCTCCTTACACCACTCCACCACCTCATCTTCCTCCTCTTCGGTCATGACTGTAACAGGCCCTTTGCGCTTTGTATTAGTCAACCCATTTATCCAATAATGTATGTTTGAGGCAGAAATACCATGTTTTTTCGCTGATGCATGGATTGAATATCCCTTAAAGCAGCAAGCATGTCTTCCTTCGTCCAGCCTCTGATTGCATTGATTTTCTTTGTTGAAATTGCACCTTGTATTGTGGTCGAAGGTGGTTCTGTGGCTGATGGTGGGCTGGGATGATCTGCAACCACAGGGTCCTTTTCAACTACATTACTAGGAGCAATGGGAGCATTGACATCATCATCTGATGAACTGCTTCGCAGTTGGGCCCCCCTTCTCCCTCGCCTCCTGTTCCTTATCCGATCTGCAACAGAAACTCTTAGCATGGCTACAACCTGCAATTTCCAACATCGTTAAGAAATTTGATAAGTATTACAGCACAACTGTATAGAGTAAACTATAATTATGTATGAATTCCAAAATTTCTGCTAATAACATGAAATCTTTCAGTTGTTTGTTGTGAATTAATTCGCATTGAAGTATTACTTGTCAATTATGTATTACTTGTAATATCAACATCAAAAAGATATGTGATACCTACATGGCTGTTAGCTACATGGACTTGTCTACTATGAAGCAGAGTAATATATATGGTTGTATATATATACAATATGATTATTAGGGAGAATACGTCACACCTATGTAATGAGATAAGAGCTTAGAGAGATTACAGTATAAGTGTAAAGCTCATGTTATTACTATAAGTATTACAACTCTTGTTTATCCTTGTGTAAGTGATTACCTATGTTTATAGAATAGGCTTTATCACCATAAGCTTACTATCACATACCTTATATAGATTACACATATAACACGTGATTGTTTAATGTAATGACTCTATTCCAAAGCATGGTTTTCTTACCATTATTTAGATGAGTATGTAGCTTAATGAGTACCAAGCTTGTACTTATGTGATATGTGTGACACTATACTCTCTCTATCCAATCTGATAATTACTATATTTATCCAACCCAAGCACAGGAAAGTTGAGTGTAGATAGTCATTCCAGTGTCTATACAAGCTATGACTTCCGTATAAAAAGTCCAGCCATATCATTCGTCTAGCCTAACCATTACATCCGTGTATAAAAGAATCAGCCGTATCAACCGTTCCAACCGTCTCAAAGTTACATATGTAAGTGCCTGTTTTAAAATGGACTTATGTTTGGACATGGACTGTGTGTTAGAACTATTTTTATTGAAAGATTTTATTCAATATAAAGTCAATATCCAAATCTGCTTAATATCTTGAATAACATTATTGAAGAACAACGAAATACCTGTATGTTGTTTCCAGCAACTGATGAAGAGAGTGAATAGCAACTGATGAAGAGAGTGAATGTAACACTGTGCACACACTCTGTCTGGAATGTAACACTGTGCACACAATCTGTTTGGAATGTAACACTATGCACACACTCTGTCTGGAATGTAACACTGAGCACACTCTGTCCTCTGTTTGTATGTCTGGAACACTGTCTGAAAATGATTGTATGTCTGCAAAATGGAAACTCACTGTCTGAAAACTCACTTTCTGAAAACTAAATGGAACACTGTCTGAAAACTCTGAATGTATGTCAGCAGTAGTTTAAGAGCAAAACGAATGCCTCAAATGCAGTAAAAGTTGAGGTTTTATAGTTTTATGATTTAGAATTTCATTGGTAGGGAAGATTGGCATGGATTGCCATCTCCCAAATTTAATTGTGTGGTGTGGATTGATTTGTACATGATCCAATGGCTGAAAAGCTATCATGGTTGATCCTTGTGCTTTCCTGAATTTAATTTCTGAATTGAAATGCTTTTCAGAATTTAATTCCTGTAATTCCAGGACTGTTGTGTTTAATTCTTGAAATGAAAGGTTAGGTGAACTATTTCCTGAATTGAATGGTGTCATTTAATGTCTTCAATAGGCTGAATGGTTAAACAAACATGTAGATATTGCTGACAGACATTTCCCCTATTTTTGTGCAGGTGGTACTCAATCTTTGTGCAGGGGTTACCCAGTTTTTGTCCAGCTGTTATTCAGCAATGAGATGTAGTCTCCCAATGCAAAATCAGTGGGGGACTGTTTGATGGGATAATAGTACTTTTGGATGGGTAGCTTTGTAATGTTTTGTAGTGCATTTTGCCTTGAATGGTAATTCAGAACTGGAGGTACTTGAGACAGTGGGTCTTGTCAACTTGTGATGTTAGATTTGGTGTATGGAAGTTGTTGGTCTAGTAAAAAACTGGGCCCATTTTGGACATATTTATGTAACTTATATAACTTATTTCCAAATATTTATGTGCATATTATCAAATATTTATGTGCATATTTTAGTGAGTTTTTAATTTATGTTTGGTGGATGTGTGGGACCAGTAGTATAACTACTATTGGTCCTTGCACAACAATAGAAGCCTCTCCCCTACTAGGTCTACTTCAATCCCTAGTACCTTTAACACATTTGTTTTTTAATCTAGTGAACGTATTGGAATTTTTTTTTTCAACCTAACATCAATGCACATGACACATGTAAAGATTGTTTGAATTATGAAAAAAATCTATAAGATGAATATGTGATTCAGTATTTAGTTAAAATTACACTAAAAATAATGATGTGATGAAATAATAGAATAAAGAAATAAAAATAAACAAATCTCTATTGCCATGATCTATGCAAGTGCATCATCAAAAATAAATGATGAAGGTCACCATGAGTGGAAGGAAGACAAAACAAATTGTTGAAATGCATGCAAACACACTACCACTAACTCATGCACTGCATAATGTGTTATGGTGTTATGATACAAGTGACATCAAGTCCATTATATTAGTTATCAAAAACCAAAATGGTGTATATTAAATTCTATGATGGGACACCAAATTAATGAAATACGTATACTATATATTGGAATAATATTGATCATGTAATTAATGCTAATATAAATGAAAAATAAATTGTATTTGTTGGTAAATATGTTGAATCCAGCATAAGGATATTATTGTCTATGTACCTAACAACCCACTCTAATTTGTCTACTTTCCACTATGGATAGAATGAAAGACTCCTAACTTAGTAGGGGCATGTATGCCTTTTCATTTTCACCTATTAGTAGACATTGAGGGAATTATCCTCGTGAATTTGAAATTCTAAGTGATTGATAATTTTTCTTTGGTTGAGGATGCCAAATTTTATTTTATTTTTCTATGTGGTTCATGAACGCTGAATATTGGTGACCGCTATGATCACAAAATATTTGTACTAGGCAGATCCACCAAGGGATAAATTCCTGTCGAATCAATCACAAAGCCTAACCCTGAGAGTGTCAAGAGAAATGAACTCGTGACCTCTCAATTATCTCATTTTATTAGAAATCCATCCCTTCCTTTTTTTAAAGTCTTCGGTTTCTTTGTTTATCAAACATATGAATATGTTAATCGTGTATATTTGTTATAGAAAAATTAACAAAAAATATAGATCCTACCCTTGTTTTATATTGTCTAACAAGTGCATACAACAAATCCAATATTATTAGCTCGATGTAGGATCAAGTAGATCATGTCATGTTAAAATATTTTTGTCCAAAATTGAGGCTAGATGTAAGGATGGAGAAAAATTGGTTTTAATGATATAAGTGGAGTTGGCATCCCTTGTTCCTCCCTTATTGTTTCAATGGTTTCTGTAATTTAATTTAACTTTATTATTATTATTATTATTATTTATGTGGTTCATGGCCCCCCAGAGATTGGTGACTCGCTACGTCCATGGAATATTGTTCTAGGTAGATCAACCAAAATAATCACTTCTCGTCGACTCAAACACGAAGCCTAATCCTGAGAGTGTCGAGAGAAATTGAACACATGACCTCTCAATATCAAAGGTGCTTAACTATGAGAACTCGACCAATTGAGCTAACACTTGAGTATTTCCAATGGATTTTTATTATTTTGTGGAATTCCATATTCTCGAGTCTATAATAAAATTATCTCTTGAAAACATAAAACAAAGAGTTGCCTCTTTATGAATTCTCATTTAAATTTAAAAGTGTAGGAGAGAATTGACACATATTCATGTCAATAATGAAAGGGTCATCTCCCATTTTACATGGATACATCCCATTAGAGTATATGGGCTTTGATAATTTATTTGATTACACAGATAGGTTCATTTCATAATTGGGAGGTATCAATTCTTCTTTTTTGAGTCATTGACACATTTTAATTTCATTTGATGTTTGTGACATCAAAATGGTAGACTTGTAATTCCTATGGAATTTCCTTCCTAATTTCCAAAGTTCCTAATTTATGTAAGAACTATATATTTCTCCTACTTGCACTCTCGCCAATAGATAAGTGACTTGACATTGTTGTGATAGCTACAAATTTGGAAATATGCCTCCAAATTGAGGTTTTGGAAATGAATAGCAAATGTGAAATTCCTAACGCCTATATCAAGAATTGAAGGAGGATACCAATAGAGAGATATAATTGTATGAAATATATTTTTCTTTTCTTATGGACTATATTAATATCAATGCACTAAATGAAATGAAATAATTTGTTGCTAACTTTGTTGAGTTTATTTAATTTTTTTATTATGGGAAAATGATACCATATAACATAAAAATAGAATGAATAAGTAATTCCATGACTTGATAATGGAAGTGAGTAAACAAATAAGAAGCCTTGATATGTATTCATAGAATGAGAGCAATACATCGAAACCATGCGAATGGAACAACACCGACATATCTGTCGACACAATGAGAATTCCATCATTGTAGAGAAGAGTTCGGGCCTCGCTGAGGGTGAGAAAAAAACCTCTTCTTCTCCACATGTTTTAGATAGTATAATCACTGCCTCCATTGGTAATGAAGCCAGAGAATTTTTTTGCGTGACTTTTGGAGCTTTCCCCATCAAGGGTTTGCTCATGAAAGGAAGAAAAGTTGTGACTATCGAGTAACAACCCTATAAAGGAGAAGGCTAGATTACGGTCCAAGAGGCGAAGGTTGTGGAGAAAGCGCCCTTACTAAAAACCCTGGTTGGTGAGGAAAATTTGTTTCAAAAGGGTTGTATATGTAACAATCCCTTCCAAATCTCAGTCAAAATGGTGTCTAGACACTCTTTGATTTTTTGGGTGAGATCTACAAATCTCATCAGGGACCTTAAACTTTTGTTGGAGCTCAAATTAGGGTTTCTTCATGGGCCTCAATGCATCTTTTATGAAGGAAATAAATTAGAATATCCTCTTCCTATCTCTGATTATCATATTTGAAAGGATTCAACTATGCTTTTGACTCTCCATCTGCGAGCGGGTGCTTTGGAGAAATTTCCCTCCTCCTCCTAGGCTTTCTCATATAGAGATGCAGCTAGCAATGAAACTCTGAAGGGTGTTCATCCTCCTTCAACTAAAACTCAAACTCCGGGAAAAGAAGTTCCTTCCCAGGATGCACCTAGCCTGTCTATTGTGGAAAAATCAGAGGATATTACCTCTTTTGAAATTTCCCATCCAGATTTGGAATATATTCATGAGTTAATAGCAGAGAATGGCCTAATATTTCTTTTCAATGGGTTGTGGCCTCAAACAACATATATTTACAAATGGATAGACTCTAATTGGATCAGATCCTACAGGGTTCCCTTCTATTCTAAGGGCTTCTTCATAATTGTGTTTTCTTTCATGGAAGATTACGATAGTCCGCTATATAAGGGCCCATGGTTCTGGGGAAAAGCGGGGATTTTCATGGCCCCTTGGTCCCATATTTTGTTCCCTCTACGACGGTAATTACAAATATCCCCATTTGGGTTCGACTTCCAAACTTGGAGGCTTATTTATGGCATGATTCAGTGTTTACAAGCATTGGAAACACCATGGGTCACTTCCTAGCCACCAATCTTACGCGGGGCTAAAGTGTAGTTTATACTTTTGGTAGGATCTATGTAGAACTCGACATTAGTAAAGGATTTCTGGAAAAAATCAACCTAAAAGTAGGTGATTTCCATTAGATCCAACTCATGGACTATGAGAAAACAAATTTTTGTTCCTCTACCATAAAATAGTTAATTTATAGAACTCTTGTGCTCAAAATCCAATAAAATGAAATATTAAATATAAAGCTTGGAAGCCATCCATCTCGCCCCTTATGGAGGAAGAGGAATCCTCATCTTCAGATTAGGAGGATACTGAGTCAAATGATGAAATGTTCTCTTCGGATGAGGATTGTGAGGATATTATGGAGAATAAATGTTTATCACTTTGCACAAAAAGAGACAATAATACTATGGGTGATACTACTCTTTCATTGGGATTAGATGTGAGGCTACAAATCAACTTCCTAAATGTCATAAAAGGACGCAATAACATCCTGTCAGGAAATTCTTCAGTAAGCAGTGTTTACTCCTTCACTAAATGGGTGGGTGGAAGTAGCCAAAAATAAAAGGAAAAAAAGTAAATATGAAAACTAGCCCCAAGCTGGATGATACTTTTGTTACTTTTTACTATGTCTACCTTGATGTCTCCTTATAGTTTGGTTTATGCCTTTATGTGAAAACCTTGATTTCAGGTGGGTATTGTAAACTCCATTTAAATTCCTTTTACTTAGTGAAATCCTATGCAAAAATTTACAAAAAAAAAGTAAAAAAATAAGAAGCCTCTTAGAGGGGGAATCCTCCCTTAAAATATATGAAATATGTAAGATGATATTCCTATTCAAAGATTTTTCTTTATTTATAAATATGATATAAATAGGGTATGATGCATCCTACACTCTAGGCCAATGTGACTATAACTAATATTATAATAATGAATAAGGGTTAGGACTTTTACATAGCCCCCCTTTTTAAAATGATTGTCCTCAAATACTGTAATTGACTGCATTTCTTTATGAATTGGTCCACTTTCTATATGTTTTTTATAAAGTAATTTCCGCCTAATTAGGTAATCTGTAAAGGTTTTATTTTAAAGAGAAAGAAATAGAAATTTGATTTATAACTTTTTTTATTCAAGAATGACTTTTCCTTCTAAGTTTGAAACTACACTTTGTATTGGCATAGTTTGTCCTTGAAATAATTTTTTGGCAATCGACATGAAAAGCCTTATGAATTCACAAATAAGGAAAAATTAACTTATACACCACTTCTTCAATCTTGTGAAGGATCTTGTGGAGCCCATATAAAGACTTTGGAGCTATCTTTTAATTTTTAATTTTTTTAATAATAGAATTATTATATACTAGAAGCCCTATATATACCTTATCCCTCATCTCAAGTTGCCTTTAACTTTATGTTGATTCATTTTTTGCTTCATCATGTTCTCGGTCATTAGACGATTTTATTTAATTATGTAAAATTTTTCTCTATTATTCTGAATATGTGAATCTACTACTTGTGCTTTAGAATGGTACTATAAAAAGGATGTGATGCCAGGAATTGGATATCCATAAAGAACTTGAGATGAAGACATCTTAGTAGCTATGTAATGGGTTGTATTGTACTATTGTTCTAATAGAGGAAGTTGGTTGATCCATTGGGATTGTTGTTATTAATAATATCAACGATGATAACCCTCTAAAAAAGGGGTGGCAAGAAGGGGAGGGATTTTACTAAATCCAATGTGAAAAACATAAGTAAAATTCTCTTAGGGTCTTGGAAATAAATCCAAAAATTAGGCAGAGATGTATGGACTCCTAAAAGGTCTAAGCATAGCTAAATATAAAGGTGAGAAATATATCATTGTTTTAGGAGATTCGGTGCTTACCATCCAATAGCTTAATAATGAGAATAGACTAAAAGATAATTCCCTTGGATTGGTGCTCCAAAGGATCAGAATATTGGGTGTTTTTTTTTCACTAAGTCATAAAATATTCTCATAACCAACAATGAGGAAGCTAATCTGCAAGCTAATATATCCTACTCATTGGAAGAGACTATGTTAGAAATAAATGAATCTAAAAGACTATGTCCCATCCCCTAAGTGTTTTATGGCCCCATTTTCTTGGTTGTCACCTTGGTCCTTCCATTATAGAAATATGGATCCTCTCAGAATTAACAATAATCCCTATCCCTACCCTGAAATCCCCTCTTCCCTCTTCTGCATTACTATTTATTACCTTTGGAATTATGTAGATTACACTAAGGTTAGGCCTTATGTTAACATTCTCTCCTCACTTGACATGGAAAATATTTCTGGAATCTAAGTTTCTGTGATCCATCATATAAATTAGCAAAATTCTTTCGGTAATAATCGCATGAAATAAAACGAGGTCGACGCGTTTCGAACCAACCAGTGTGGTTCATCATCAGGACTATGTGAGAGATCAGATCCAGACATTAAGTATAAATAGATGTAGAGATGGCTCAACTAGCCGTTAGGATAACGGCTAGTTTGACTTTGAAAAAGTAAATATTCCATTATTTATTTATTTATTTATTATTATTTTATTTATTTATAAAACCTTTAATATATTTATACAACTAATTAACCAACTAATTAATATAATGGTAAGTAATTTAACAAAACGTGGTGTATATAAGGAAATTATATAATAATCAATTATTATAATTAATTAATAAATATAATAAATTCTTATTCATATAATTTAATTATAACAAACCATCTATCAAATAGTCAAATAAATAAATAAATAAATAAATAAATAAATAAAATAAAATAAAAATAAAAATAAAAATAAATAAAAACAAACAAATAAATAAATAAATAAATAACAAGAAAAATAAAATAAAAATAAAAATAAATTAATAAATAATAAAAATAAATAAAAATATTTTATTTCATTTTAATTAATTAATTAATTAATTAATACTATTATTTATTTATTTTTTAAATAAAAATAAACAAATAAATAAAGTATAAATAAATAAATAAATAAATAAAAATATAAAATATAAAATAAAAATAAAAATAAAAATAAATAAATACAAAAATAAGTAAATAAAGTCAAGAATATAAGGCAGGAATCCAGCACCTGCTGATATTCCAACCGTCATCTCTATTGAGATTAACGGGCCTTTTTTCAATTTCAATAGCCTCTCTCAACTTAGGACGATGGAAATGGTCGATTCTAGCAATAACCTTAGCATCTTCTATGCAAACATGATGGTTAGTCTTTTCTGCATGCTCAGCTAAGGCGGACGAGCGAGATCTTCTATGCTTAATATCAGCAGCGTGCTCACAGATCCTTTGATTAATAGACCGACCCGTCTCACCAATGTAAGGAGTCCCACAAGAACAGGGAATGATGTAGACACCTTTTCCATCCCTGGGGTCAATCGGATCTTTAACCGATTTTAGAGAACTACGAATTGTATTAAGGGGCTTGAAATAAGAGGATACCTTATGCTTTTTAAGGATCTTAGCAATCTTATCAGTGGTACCCTGGATGAATGGAAGGCTGACACTGCCATACCATTCACTAGGTTCTCGTTCGAATGAGCCTTCGGTTACTTCAACGAGCATCATTAATGCCAACCAAGTTGCAGCGCTCCGGTCGTGGATTTTGGATTCATCTTCTTCTTCAAATTCGTTATTAAGTCTTTCTTTGTCTCCGGCCCGATTCGAACCTGCTTTTGTTAATGCGTGGAATGTTGATATGCTGTCTTCATCCGAAAGCATTAAACGTGATCCCCGAACCTCATTTAGCTCCAGGCGTCTTTCCACTGCGGCCGTAGAGGTGGATTTCGCCAGTGATAGAACTTTGAAGGGGCAACGTACATCTCCGACATCTGCTTCAGTAATTCTTTGCAACGATTTGGAGGAGCGTATTGATAAGATGGGATCTCCCCATTTACGACTGCAGCGATCTTCTGGTGCTTGCAGGTTGGGCGAAATTCAAGTTATTAATTCTGATTCTGCGCCTGTTGCCATCGTGTCTTCTTCCTCGAAAGAAAGTAGGTTGAATTCCGGTCACGGGGGTGGTCAATTTATTTCTGGTATGTCCGTTGAATCCGATGCCTTCCAACCCAATCTTCCAAGTGCAGGTACCGTGCTTCCTATTTAGTGCGATTCTGATCTCTGTTTTTCTAAGAATATTCAAAGCCCTAACTTATTTTCATGTAATAAAACTAAATGTAATTTGAATGATATTAACTTAGATAGTGGGATTTTAATTAATAAAACTAATAGTAGTAATTATAACATTCATAAAAATATTGATAGCGATGATTCTAATAACATTATTAATGATAATAGTGAAAATATTAAAAATAGTAATATTAATGAACATAATTACATCAATAAAAAGAACTATTATATTTCTATTAAGAATAATGTTACTAATAATTGTAAATCTGAAAATAAATTTAATAATAAAAATAATAATAATGACAATATGAATAGTATTAGTAGCTCTAATAATAACAATATGAATATTAATAATAGCTCTAATAATAAAGTTGTCAATCTCTCCAGTTTCTCTTTCGATCCCTCTGTTTTTAGTCTTTTAGAGAAAGGCTTCAATTTTGCCTTTGCCCCGAGGAAAATCCCTATTCATGATATTATTTGTGACATAGAATTTGGTATTAGAGATTTACCGGATTCCTCCAAGGACATCATTAGACAGGACTGTGCAATGATCTTAAGGAAAGCCAAACCCCCCAAGAGTAACCTAAGTAAGATCGAATTTGAGGCTTTAAAATCTTTAAATAATAATAAGGATATTATTGTTCTTAAAGCTGACAAAGGTGGTGCAGCTGTCATCCTTAATAAGGAGGATTATAGGAAGAAAATGTTAGATCATTTGGAGAATAGTGGGAGCTACAAGAAACTTGCCAAAAATCCCTTAAAAAAGGTCTCAAAGGCAGTTGCTGATGCTGTTAAATCAAACAACATGGTGAGCTCCTTAAGTAAGAAGTTGATTGAAAGCAACCCCCTTACTCCAAGAATCTATGGTCTTCCAAAAATCCATAAGGATGGTGCTCCCCTCAGACCTATTGTTAATACAATTGGGGGTCCGACTTACCTTCTCGCCAAGTTTTTAGCCCTTAAACTTAAGCCCCTCGTAGGTCGAACAGAATCCTTTGTTAAGGATTCCTACTCTTTTGTTAAGGATTTGAAGGAAGTTAAGTTGGATATTGGTGATAGATTTGTTAGTTTTGATGTTGTTTCGCTTTACACCAATATCCCCATCAATGAGGCTATTGACGTTATTAATCGCATTACTGATCCAGACACAGCCCATTTAGTAAAACTTTGTTTAACCTCCACTTTCTTTAGTTTTGAAGGTGAATTCTATGAGCAAACTTGTGGTGTTGCCATGGGTTCTCCCCTTTCCCCGATTGTTGTGAATCTGTTTATGGAGGACTTTGAATCTAGGGCTCTTTCCTCAGCTCTTTTCCAACCAAAGTTATGGAAAAGGTTTGTTGATGATACTTGTGTTGTCTGGCCTCATGGCAAAGATAAGTTAGATCAATTTTTCCTTCATCTTAATAGCCAATCTAGTTCCATAAAATTCACCATGGAACATGAGGTGGATGGTAGCCTTCCTTTCCTTGATGTACTTATCTCTAGAAATGATGATGGTTCTTTCTCCCATCAAGTTTTTCGAAAGAAAACACATACTGAGCAATATCTTCATGCTAGCTCCCACCATTTCCCTGCTCAAAAATTAGGCGTCCTTAGCACCTTAGCCACGAGGGCGCTGAGAATCTCTGATGAGTCTCACCTTGGGAGGGAAAAGACCCATCTGTTGAATGTCTTTTTTAATAATGGTTATAGTTTGTCGCGGGGCCTCAAAGCTTTCCTCAAAGCGGAGAAAGGTCCTTCTGTTAAAAATAAAAAAGAACCTAGTGAATGCTATGGCAGTGTCAGCCTTGCGTTCATCCAGGGTACCACTGATAAAATTGCTAAAATCCTTAAAAAGCATAAGGTATCCTCTTATTTCAAGCCCCTTAATACAATTCGTAGTTCTCTAAAATCGGTTAAAGATCCGATTGACCCCATGCATGGAAAAGGTGTCTACATCATTCCCTGTTCCTGTGGGACTCCTTACATTGGTGAGACGGGTCGGTCAATTAATCAAAGGATATGTGAGCATGCTGCTGATATCAAGCATAGAAGATCTCGCTCGTCCGCCTTAGCTGAGCATGCAGAAAAGACTAACCATCATATTTGCATAGAAGATGCTAAGGTCATTGCTAGAATCGACCATTTCCATCATCGTAAGTTGAGAGAGGCTATTGAAATTGAAAAAAGGCCCGTTAATCTCAATAGAGATGACGGTTGGAATATCAGCAGGTGCTGGATTCCTGCCTTATATTCTTGACTTTATTTACTTATTTATTTTTATTTTTTATTTTATTTATTTATTTATACTTTATTTATTTGTTTATTTTTATTTAAAAAATAAATAAATAATAATTAATTAATTAATTAATTAATTAATTAAAATGAAATAAAATATTTTTATTTATTTTTATTATTTATTAATTTATTTTTATTTTTATTTTATTTTTCTTGTTATTTATTTATTTATTTGTTTTTATTTATTTTTATTTTTATTTTTATTTTATTTATTTATTTATTTGACTCTTTGTTTGACTATTTGATAGATGGTTTGTTATAATTAAATTATATGAATACGAATTTATTATATTTATTAATTAATTATAATAATTGATTATTATATAATTTACTTATATACACCACGTTTTGTTAAATTACTTACCATTATATTAATTAGTTGGTTAATTAGTTGTATAAATATATTAAAGGTTTTATAAATAAATAAAATAATAATAAATAAATAAATAAAAATTAAATAAATAAATAAATAATGGAATATTTACTTTTTCAAAGTCAAACTAGCCGTTATCCTAACGACTAGTTGAGCCATCTCTACATCTATTTATACTTAATGTCTGGATCTGATCTCTCACATAGCCCTGATGATGAACCACACTGGTTGGTTCGAAACGCATCGACCTCGTTTTATTTCATGTGATTATTACCGAAAGAATTCTGCTAATTTTTATGGAAAATATTGTGAAATTCCGCCATGCAGTGACATTAATCTTCGTCTTGCATGATTTTTTATCAACACTCCTTTACCTCAAACCTTGAATCTCCATCCTCTCAAGATAATGATGGATCTCTTTCATAGACGTACAAAGAAATTTAATGCCAATCTAGTGTGAAACGTGCAACTTGACAGGGGAACTAATGTCAAATTTGGGTTGAGTCCAAATACAATTGCATTCATGCTTGTGGGTGCTCCTTCACATGCTCCATTCTCCCAAAAGTTTGTGAATTTGGTTCTGGTGTAGTATTGGGTTACAAGTGTGGTGTTAAGGAGGTCAATTTTCTAGCAGCTTTGCAAAGAGCTCCACTTCATAATTTTTCTACCTCCTCTATGTGGGTTGAGCTTGTGGATTTGTCACTCCAATTCGTGGGAATTCTTGTAGTTAGGGCTCTCTATCTCAGAATCCACTTCAGCAACACCTGGAAACCCTTTCCTAGACGAAATTAGTCTGCTTCAGGATCCTTTCAGAAAGGTACAACTTTGTTTCCTGTTAATTTCATTTCAAATTTCAGAATATTCTCAAATTGGTTAGTAATTCCAGAATCCTAGGCTGGTCTCATGGGTTTTTGAACAATAATTCATTCCAATTATGAAATTCTAAGGCTTTTTTGGATTATATCCTAGTTACTTAGAGGCCCCTCAAAACTTTGTGTTTATATTTGGTTCATGAATGGTGTTGTTCATTTGTGTCGTTTGTCATATAGTCGACTCTAATTCTCTAATCGAAGAAGTCTGAAAATTATCACCCTAGTAAAGTTGAATCACTCTAGTTAAGCTCTAATATCCCTTGGATTGGCTTTAAAGCCACTATGGGGATTATCTGGTGGTTTCTATTTGATTTCGGTTTATCTCAAGATTTTGGATAGTGTTCCCCCATGAAATTAGATTACAACTCAAAGGATTCCTCAGCAGACAACCCTTGTTCTCATTGTTTGTTAGGACATGAAGCCTTCCATAGGGAAAATTATGATTTGTAGGTGAAATTCTGCCAAATGTATCACACCCAGGTGATTCAAACTGAGAAACTATTTATCATCTAGAATCAAATTGCTCGCTTGAATGATGAGGTAGAAACACTTCAGAGCATAATTATTAAACTAAAATTGAGCTACGAAACTCTTATAGACACTAGCCAAAACCAGGATGAGTCTGGAAAATGAGAGATTGATATTAATCGATTAGCAACAGAGAATGACTATATTGCATGGATGTTTCTACAGGGGTATTTTTTTCTTTTTGTAATCGACTGTAATAGAGTCCATAACTAGATTCTTGGTGTTCCTTTTTGTAATAAAATGTAATTGAGTCTACAATTAGCTTCCTGAGTCCTACTATGTCAAAGGTCTGTAATAATTTTTTTCTATGGTTGGATGTTGTTATCAAAAAATTGCTTGTGATAGGCCCCTAATCAGAAATTCTCATGTAACTGTTTCAAAACAATCTTGTGACTGAGGCTTAGCCTCCTTAGTCTGAGAGGGCTCTCTCAAGGGTTAGTGATATTGAATAAAGATGTAGATGGCTAACTCTATTTAGGAAATAAATTGCTTATGATGAGTGTAGGTTGAAAATAATATCAGTATATAAACATTGGGCTTATGGAGTCAACATTTTCAGTGATTCAGTGAGTTCACTTGACATGGAAGCTGAGGCAGGTAAGAGTTTTTTAGTAATAGGAAACACACACATGAAACAGGAAAATACACAACCAATTCATCTATAAAGGAAGTCAGAGCATTGCATGAATGAATTATGAGTATTATAAATAAAAACCACTACAAATGAGATACATAAAAAGTATAGATTAGATAGGTAAGCACTAAAAACTCATTCAGAATCTCAGGTTGGTCAAGTAACAAATCTTTGTATTACTGAAACAATAAATTTTGATCCAGGTGGATATTGGTGGCCACCCAACTATTCCACTTGGTGCCCCACCATTGTCTCTTTCATTTTTTTAGTTTCGGCACAAATTACTATTTTTAGCAGTTTTTCGGGCCCTGAACTTCCGGAGGCGTTTTGAGGCCTTAAACGATGTTTTTTGGGCATTGTTTTTCCGGTGAATATGATTATGTTCTAGAATTAAAATTCGTGACAACAGTTGTATTCCTTGGATAGATATTTCTAACGATGTATCATGTGCGTCAAACGAAGATAGTATGCCAAAGTTACGTCCCCGAGAAGTTGAAACACCAATTTACCCAAACGGGGCCCATAGTTTTGGCGCTTCATCTCCTAGGGTTGGGTTTTTGGACGTTTAGGGTTTTCCATTGTTTCTAAATAATAAATAGGCCCTCGAGCCTCATTGTAACTCAGTTCAGAGGCTTGTAACTGCCACATCTCTTCTCAGAGATAAGCTACCAACGCCCTAGCTAGTTTATTTCCATTCTGTCTGTAAGCAAATTTCAGTTCTTTGATATTAATGAAATGAAGTGTTATTTCCACTGCATATTTTTATTTATGGTTATATGTGTATTCTATTGCATTCTTGCATAAATCTAGATCAGTGGTATCAGAGGGGTCTACTTTTTCTCGATCCTTCTTTGCATGTCCCCAACGAGGTTGGGGTATAAGGAGTTAGGGCTCGATCTGGTGGAACCTTTGAAAGATCAGCCTCGCAAACCCCAACAGATGCCCATGGGGGATGAAAATAAAGATGAGGGAGTAGGAGATCCTATCAAAATATTGCTCGAGGAGGCCCACAAAAACAAAGGAACGCGATGATGGATAACTTTTCCCAGATCCTTCAACTACTGCCCATCGGCGGCGCATCTACATCTAACAGCCACTCTAAAGGCATGACTACCTTTAAGGTAAAAGTAAACTTTTACATTCCCATATTTGAGGGTCAAATAGATGCAGATGCCATAGATAGATGGTTGAATCTATTAGAAGGATATTTCTTGGTTCATGACTTTTCCAACCGGGAGAAGATTATTTTTGCACTCCTCAAAGCTACCCCCCATGTCAAGGATTGGTGGGAAACCTATTGTGAGAAAAAGGATGAGACAAAACCCTCTCTGTTCTCAGGTGTACCCACTTGGAATTATTTTTGAGATGCCATTAAGGAACAATATTATCCCATGGGGAGCTATGAGGACAAGTACATACAATGAACCACGCTGCGGCAACAAAGGGATCAAGATGTGCATGAGCTGACGAATCTATTCCATACCCTACGCACAAAGTTGGGTATCAAAGATTCAGAGAAACATTTGGTGCTAAAGTATTGTAGTTGTCTACACAGATGCATTCAGGAGGAAATGGAGTTCCTCAACATCTCCTTTCTTGGTGCGACATACTGTTATGCTGCCAAGATTGAGCAGAAATTCAAACAAAAGAAGTGAGACTTTGGATCTACGAATCAAAAGCAAGGGAAAGGTGCCCCCAAACCGCAGAACAAAGGACAAAGCCAAGGCATGGTGGCCCAAGACAACCTGCCAAATCCACAAGCAAATAACAACACCGCGAAGCCAAAGAAGGACACAGGAAAGTGGTGTGAGTTCCATAAGAGCTCCACTCACAACACAAGTGAGTGTCGGGCCAAGAAGTTGCGGGTGGATGATATGAGGACTTCTGAATCAGATGCATGCTCTGACTCTAAATCAGAACCTGACAAGGGGAATGAAAAATGGAATCAGATTATTGATGTGGAGCCCAATGCCACTGTTGCCACTATGAAGATCCAGAAGGAGGAACCAGAAGATCCAGAGGAGACAGAGCATCTCTTCCACTCCCAGATGTGGGTAAAGGGTTCCCCGCTACAGTTCATTGTCAACAATGGGAGCCAAAAGAACCTCATGTCAGCATATTTCGTGAAGTGGTTGGGCTTGTCGACCACAGTGCACCCACAACCATACACCATTGGGTGGCTTCAACAAGGATGGGATCTCCGCGTCAACTAGAAGTGCCACCTTCCCGACAGCATCAAGTCCTTCACGGATGAGGTATTGTGTGACATTGCTCCTATTGATGTTTCTAATGTATTATTAGGCCAACCATACTTGTGGAAGCGAAATGATGTGTATGAGTCCCAGCCTCGCGCTATTATTGTTACTTTTGGAAATAAGTTGTATAGGATACCAGAGGTACCACCGCCTCCCACTATCTCTTTGGTTACTGCAAAACAATGTAGTAAGCTCATTTCCCAAACATGGAAATTTGTTTTCCTGATGATCCGCCCCCAGGGCAAGAAGAATACTGTGGCCACGACCTCCAGACATGGCTCCTCTGCACGACAACAAAAAATGGACAAGGTTGTGGAGGAGTATGGGGACATCTTCACCTCACCCACAGGGGTGCCTCTACACTGTCAGTTCAAGCACCCCATTGACCTGACTGCAGGTGTGCCGCTACCCAATGTACTAATCTATAGGCACTCTGTTATGGAGAATGATGAAATCAAGAAGCAGATTCATGAGCTGCTGCAGAAAGGTCACATCCGGCCAAGTTCAACGCCCTGTGGGAGCCCGATCGTGTTGGTACAGAAGAAGGATGGGACTTGGAGACTCTGTATTGACTATCGGGCGTTGAACAAGATCACTGTCCATAATAGGTACCTGATCCCATGGATTGATGACCTTCTGGACCAACTCAAAGGGGAAAAATATTTCAACAAGATCGACTTGAAGTTTG
Source organism: Pinus albicaulis (assembly GCA_034641835.2). Classification (NCBI taxonomy): domain Eukaryota; kingdom Viridiplantae; phylum Streptophyta; class Pinopsida; order Pinales; family Pinaceae; genus Pinus; species Pinus albicaulis. The sequence goes on from CM076577.1 coordinate 1,092,958,296, forward strand.
GGTATCACCAGGTACCAATTGAACCCTCTAATGTGTGGAAGATTGCCTTCAAAGCCAAGGAGGGCCTGTTCGAATGGCTCATCATGCATTTCGGGTTGACGAATGCTCTCGCAACCTTCATGAGGTTGATGGATGACATCTTGTGTCCATTCACCAACTCATTTATAGTGGTGTACTTAGATGACATTCTGATCTTCAGCCAGACTTGGGAAGAGCACCTCCACCACATCCGAGAAGTCCTCCAAACACTACGACAACACAAGTTGTGTGCCAATTTGGAGAAGTGCACTTTTGGCATGACCCAGGTTAAATATCTGGGATACATTATTGATGAAAGGGGGGTGCATGTGGATCTAGCCAAGATCCAAGTCATTCGGGATTGGCCAACACTAACCACTCTAACAGAGCTTCGTAGCTTTCTGGGTCTTGCTAATTTCTACTACAGGTTCGTGTTGGGATTCTCTCATATCACTTGGTCCTTGAGTCAAGTCACCAAGGGAGGAGCGAAAGAAAAATTCTTTTGGTCAGAATCTCAACATAAGGCGTTCGTAGAATTGAAACATCGCCTCTATTCTACCCCAATGCTCACATTACCAGATTTGCAACAACCATTTGAGATCGAGAAAGATGCCTCTGACTATGCTATTGGGGCAGTTCTTACTCAACAGGGGCATCCAGTGGCATATCACAGTGAGACATTGTCTGACACAGTTCAAAAGTATCCCACATATGAAAAAGAAATGTATTCCATTGTGTAGGCTTGTTGACAATGGAAGCATTACATTTTGGGGAAGGATATAATAATCCACACAGACCACCGACCCCTGCAGTTCATACAAACACAAGGGAAGTTGTAGAACTATCACCATCAGAAGTGGTCCACATATCTGCAACAATTTCATTTGAACATCAAGTATAAGAAGGGTAGTACCAATAATGTTGCAGACTGCCTCAGTCGACCACCGATCGTGGCCATAACCACCATTCTCAACTCTTGTGGGCACGAGACTTCTGATTGGACGCTTCTCTACAAGAGCAATCCATAATTCAGCCACACATACAAGGCACTCTTGGGGGGTACGCCCGTTCCAAATTTTCACCTCCAAGATGCACTGTTATGTCACCTGGGACACCTTTGTGTTCCTTCAAGCGAGTGTGCCAAGATGATATGGGAAGTGCACTACAGTCAAGTTGCTGGGCATTTTGGGGTCAAGAAAATAGTGGCAGTACTGTAGAAGTATTTCTATTGTTCGAACCTTCGACATAATTTTGGGAAGTACATCAGATCCTGCAATTCTTGCGCAATTGCCAAACTGACCATCAAGAAACAAGGGCTCTATACTCCGCTACCTACCCCTAGTTGACCTTAGGAATCCATATCCATGGATTACATGTCAGGCCTTCCTTCTACTAAGCATGGAAACGACTGTGTTTTCGTGGTTGATGAAAGATTCTCGAAGATGGCCATTATGGCGGCCTACAAGAAGAATATCATAGCAGAAGCCACTACTAAACTCTTCTTTGAACGAGTGTGAGTGCACTTTTGGATCCCATAGTCTATCATATCAAATCATGACAGTAGGTTCCTCAGCACATTTTGGTCAAACCTCTGGTTAATGTTGGACACCAAGCTCACCAAGTCCATAGCTTTCCATCCCCAAAATAATGGCCAGACAGAGGTCGTCAACAGGATGATTGTACACATTCCGTGCATGTATAATTCAAATCATCCAAGCACATGGGATGAGAGCCTCCCCTATGTACAACACAGTTATAACTGGGCTCTCCACAGCTGAACCGAACACATCCCCTTTCAAGTGGGCTTAGGATTCCAACCACTATGTCCCATTGACGTAGCCATGCCATTTGCTGCTACTCAGGCTGATTCGGCTCATGTCCAATCTGAAGCTGACAAAGCGAACAAATTCATCGAGCGCATTCAGCACATCTGCCAACAGATTCATGACATATTGGACAGAGCCAATGCTAAGTACAAGCAACGACATGATCAACATCGGGCGCCACACAACTTCCAGTTGGGTGAAAAAGTGTGGCTACATTTGCAGAAGGAGTGCCTCATTGGACCCCACTGCAAGCTTCGCTCGCTCCGATATGGACTGTACACCATCACCAAGGCTATAGGGAATAATGCCTTCGAGCTCAGTATTCCACCATTCCTTGGTCTGCACCCAATATTCAATGTAGACCGCCTTCGTCCCTACTTCCCACCTCTACTGGACACCTCTGACATTAGAGAAGAACTCACACCAAAAGAGTTAAACCCACACTGCATGGAATAGACCACCACAGATTGTATCATGGACATGCAAATCAAGAACACTCGCCAACAGAAGATCCAACTGTATCAGGTTGCCAAAGCTGGCCAACTCCTGCACCAAGGCAAGTGGTTCACCAGGGACCAAGTTCAGCAGAAGTTTCCTCATATCATGGAGGAACTCAATGCAATGGGGACCATTACTTCCTAAGGGGGGAGGAATGATCCAGGTGGATATTGGTGGCCACTCGGCTATTCCACTTGGTGCCCCACCATTATTTGTTTCAGTTTTTCAGCTTCAGAACAACTTACTATTTTTAGCAGTTTTTCGGGTCCTAAACTTCCGAAGCCGTTTTGAGGCCATAAACGACATTTTTTGGGCATTGTTTTTTCGGCGAATATGATTCCGTTCCACAGAATCAATATTTTCCGAAACAGTTGTATTCCTTAGATAACTCTTTCTAATGATGTATCATGTGCGTCAAACAAAGATAGTATGCCAAAGTTACGTCCCCGGGAAGTTGAAACACCAATTTACCCAAACGGGCCCATGGTTTTGGCGCTTCATCTCCTAGGGTTAGGTTTTTGGATGTTTAGGGTTTTCCATTGTTTCTAAATAATAAATAGGCCCTTGAGCCTCATTGCAACTCAGTTCAGAGGCTTGTAGCTGCCACATCTCTTCTCAGAGATAAGCTACCAGTGCCCTAGCTAGTTTATTTCCATTCTGTTTGTAAGAATATTTTAGTTCTTTGATATTAATGAAATGAAGTGTTATTTCCACTGCATCTTTGTATTTATTGTTATATGTGTATTGTGTTGCATTCCTGCATAAATCGGATCAAATTTACAATAAGCTGTGATTTTGCCAAAAATCTCCAACCCTTGACAAATTCGACCCATTGGCCTTTAATAGACTTGTTACATCATGAGATGATCTGCCTCCTGGCTAGATTCATCGAATTTTTTCTTAATGACACCTTGCATAACCCTAAAACATCAACTTAATGACAAAAAGACAACTATCCTACTTAATAGTTCTTTTCCTAATAGGACTCAAACTACTCATTATTGTCTTTAACAACCTTATCTTCTAAAGAAATTACAATATTTGACAAGTATACTTTCAAATGTTCAAATTGAGGTGATGGGATTCATCACTTTATGACCATTTAATAGACCTCCTCTAAAACTGGAAAGAAAACCCTATTTTTTAGGCAAATGGTCTTCTTCTTCCACGAATGATTTGGCTGCCAATTTATCTTCAATTTGTGATATTTGAGTATTGAATAATTGATTGGCATGGTCTTTGATAATTCAATAATCACCAGATGTCCAAAAATGCTCCAAAATCTGCAAAAAAGGCTGAAATACAATATGCTATGAAAGTAAGGTAGTTTTGTAGCGCTGCAAAACATGCCCTTTACCCTCAAAATTTTTTATTCTTTCCTTTTGCATAGTCTTCATCATCATTACACACACATCTCACACCAATTTCACCTTTGAAAACAACAAAAATTGGTTCAAAAAGTAAAAAGAACAACTACAATAGTTTCGTAACGTTTTGATGCCCTTCAAGCCTAGGCACGCTACGAAACTGCTGAAAAGTGTTAAAAAATCCAGATTTTTGTATAATTTGAAAACTAAACCCTATAAGTGCCAAACTATTGTCTCTAACATGTCATTAGCCTTTAAAAACCATAAAAAACTCACCTTATGATCCTTGAGGAATTTCTTCCTCATTTATAATTGGTTGAGCTATTGGCTCTTCAAGCACTATCATTTTAAGACCTTTTTTCTGTAACTCGTCATGAATTAATTCAAGTTGATCCTCAAGGTCTTTAACCTGGTCTATCAATCTTCTATTGGTGGCTTTCAACTATGTGTTCATCCTCCTGACATGTTTGACCTCTTTCCTTGCTGGAATGGCCCATTTGATGAGATGATGTGTGTTATCCAAAGTCTTAGAGATAGTGTCAACGTGTTCTTCGCAAATTTCCATCATATTTTCAAATTGAATCTTCTATACACTGTGTTTCCTTGCTTATTTTTTCATAACAACAATTTCATGATTGGCCAATTTCAATTTTTCTTCAAGGAGCTGCAACTATTTTTTTCCATCACCTTCTCTTTTCCCTTCTTTTATTTGCTGACTGAATCTTTCTCTGGAGGTGATGAAAGGTCAATAATATCTTGAGGTGGCTGAGTTGTGTCAGTAGGTGGTTGAACTTCTTTACTGCTTTCTAATAGCTTCCTAGAATGCCTTGTCATAGGATTTCTTGCTTGGAACATGAAACTTGCATCCTCTCCCTCAAATTCTAATTTCTTTGCAAATTTATCCTTTTTTAACTTCTGCCCACCTTCCTCTATAAACTCAACTTAGAAAATAGGAGTTTCCTCTATGTAAATGGCATGTAAAATATCTTCTATATTTCCCTTAGCTTCTACTTTGTCTTCTACAGCCACTGTTCGGCTCCTTGTCATCCTTTTAGTTCCTTGTCTACTAACAATTTGTTTCGGTTTTGCAGGTTTGACCACTTTTGACTTATGTTTTGCCGATGGAACACTTGGCGTGTCAAGACTCTACATTTTCTCTGGCTCCTTCATAATTTTCTCACTTGGTTCTACTCTTGTAGTTTCACTTGGTTCTGCTGCCAATGGTTCCCTCTGTTTTGCTGCTAATGGTGATGGAAGTCTCATAGGCTTAAGAGTTCTTGAAGTAGTAAGAGCATCCAACTCAAAACCACTAACAAACAAGAATGAGGACCAGTCTCTTCGTAACCTTTGAAGTTCATCTAAGACCAATAATTTCATTAAACCATGATGAAATAAAGAAGTCTCACTCCCTTCATACTTTGCTTAGACCTTATCTGCCATTTTTGACAAACTTATATGCAAATAGAAAGGCATATCAAGGAAATATTACCAGTAAAGTGTAGAATTAATTTGAAATGATATGAATACACTTTGTGGTATCTCCCTTCACAAGTAAAGTACTTTTGGATGATGAGATGTAATTTTGAATAGTTGTCCTTTATGTGACTTCTTGGAATAGCATTGGTGAGATCCATTTCAGTATGCTCAGGCTTCATGAACTCTTTGCACTGCTCCATGTTAAACTTGAAACCTTTGATCCAGTTCTCCTGACATCTTGGAATCTCTATAGCAGCATCAATAACCTCTGGTGTGATGGAAAAATTGAGCATTCCCACTTTAGTGGCTGTTCCATTGAAATTCAATGCAAAATCCTTGGACACCTATGTATGATAGCCTTGTAATTTCTCACAAAATTGTATGCAACCTGCTCTTCTGAATGCTTCTACTATTGTTGGATCTTCATTAATCAAATTCATGTCTGCAGGTTCATATCTCAGGCATTGGCCACCTTGTTCTTCCTTCTTTTCTTTGCCATGGCTTCTTCAATGTCTTCACAACCTCGCATGATGAATTGCAGCCTCGCTTGATGATGCTCAATTTATTCCTTTGAAAACACCAGCCATAGCTTTGGCTTAGTGCACTAGCTCTCTAGAGCTCAATATCACGCAAGAAAGAATGAGAAATAAGAAATGACTGAATTGGGAAAGGATTTGGAGTTTTGATGTCTCTTCATGACCTTATGATGACTCATACTACCTAAACTGATCATGATGACTACAAACCTGAGCATGTAACTTGGATTTATCCCTCCATGACTTGAATGGCATATAACCTAGTCATTCCCAACGATTTTTTGACACCTAACAGCTAGACTGACAAGACAGACAGAAAACCGCGCTTTCGTAGTGTTTTTAGTGTAAATTTGACTATTTTCGCTATGAAAATATCAGCTGTTTCGTAGCGAAAAGTGTCTTTCCACAGTGTATTTTGCTACAAAACTGTGGTTTCTTGGCTAGATTGGCACTTTCGGTACAAAAACCTTGGAAATTGAAATCAGTCAGAAAATGATGAATGATGTGACATGAGGGAGTTTAAAATGAGTGGGTTTAGACCTTAGGGTAAACTTAAACAATAAAAAATTAATATTTCCCTTGACCAAACTTAAAAATGAATCTTACAACCCTATTTTTGACACATGAACCTATTTAACCTTGTCAAAATGATGCTTCATTTTTTTGGGTGATAATAGATGTGAAAATGTTGATGTAATGATCCGGATTTATGCAGGAACGCAATATAATACACATATAACCATAAACACAGAGATGCAGTGGAAGTAGTGCTTCATTTTATTAAAATCAAATGACTGAAATATGCTTACAGACATAATGGAAGTAAACTAGCTAGGGCACTAGTAGGGTATCTCTGAGAAGGGATGTGGCAGCTACAAACCTCTGAACTGTGTTATAATGAGACATAATAGAAATGAACGAGCGAGGGCACTGGTAACGTATCTCTGAGAAGAAATGTGACAGCTACAGGCCCCTCCACTATGTTACAATACAGACATAATGGAAATAAATGAGCTAGGGCACCAATTGCGTATCTCTGAGAAGAGATGTGACAGCTACAAGCCCCTGAAATGTGTTACAATGAGGCTCGAAGGCCTATTTATTGTTGAGAAACAATGGAAAACCCTAAACATCCAAAAACCTAACCCTAGGAGATGAAGCGCCAAAACTGTGGGTCCCGTTTGGGTAAATTGGTGTTTAAACTTCCCGAGGATGTAACTTCGGCATCTGATCTTCGTTTGACGCGCTTAATACCTCATTAGAATGATCTATCCAAGGAATACAACTTTTGAGTGAGAAACATTGGTCTACGACCCTTATTAAATTTTTTTTACTAAAATATGCTTACAGACAAGGCGTTGGTAGCTTATCTCTAGGAAGAGATGTGGCGGTACAGGCCTCTGAACTGTGTTACAATACAACCATAATAGAAATAAAAAAACTAGGGCACTGGTAAGCTTAGCTTTGAGAAGATATATGACAGCTACAGGCCCCTAAACTGTGTTATAATGAGACATAATGGAAATGAGCGGGCGAGGGCACTGGTAGCGTATCTCTTAGAAGAGATGTGATGCCTACAGGCCCATCCACCGTGTTACAATGAGGCTCGAAGGCCTATTTATTTTTGAGAAATAATGGAAAACCCTAAACATCCAAAAACCTAACCCTAGGAGATGAAGTGCCAAAATTGTGGGTCCTGTTTGGGTAAATTGGTGTTTCAAGTTCCTAGGGATGTAACTTTGGCATCCGATCTCCGTTTGATGCGCTCAATACCTCATTAGAAATATCTATCCAAGGAATACAAATTTTGAGTGAGGAACATCTATTTACGACCCATGTTTCTCCAAGTTTTCCCAAAAAACATCGTTTATGGCCACAAAACGGCTCCGGAAGTTCAGGACCTGAAAAACTGCAAAAAATAGTAAGTTGTGCTGCAACTTAAAAATGGAAAGAACTGATGGTGAGGGTTCAAATGGAATAGGTGGGTGGCCACCAATATCCACCTGGATCATTAGGGCCCCAAAACGGCTCAGGGAGTGCACGACTTGAAAACCTGCTAAAAATAGTAAGTTGTGCTAAAAGTGAAAAGCTACAAGAATTGATGGTGCGGGTCCAAATGGAATAGGTGAGTGGCCACCGATATCCACCTGGATCATGTAACTCTTGGGTATTTGTTGTGATCTGGCATAAATGTTAATAATAATCTACTCATTTTTGTGTAAAAAGTAATTATTTTTGTTTTAACATCTGTTTGTGCATGATGCACAAAACTTATGGCCAATTCTATTTTAAATATCTTCCATAAATCTATTGAAAAAATTCTTTTGTATTTTGGATCTCTGTCACTTATATTACTTTTGGAAATCTACTAAGGTTATGAATTTATTTCATGAAATCCTTTTCTACTTGAATACTAACATATGTACTTTGAGCTCCATAAAAATGTGCATATTTTGTGAGTGTATCCATGATAACAAAAAATAGCATACTTAATTTTCTATTTTGATAAACTTGTGATGAAATCCATTGATATATCTTCCCATTTTTTATTAGGTATTGGTAAGGATTGAAGTAACCTTAGAGTCTATATACTTTTTCATTTATTTCTTTGGCACAATTGACATTTTTCTTACAAAGTTTTGAATATATTTCTTCTCTCCTTCCTAGAAAAATTCTTTTTAATCCTTTGATATTTTTAAAGAAATCTTGAATGTCCTAGCATGGGATAGTTATGAAACTTCCTTAATATATTTTTTTTCTAACATTGATTGAGGGAATACAAATATTATTCCCTTCTTTTAGACATTGCATGTTCTATCTAGTACTATGTATTCTTGCTATTCACAGTGAGCTTCTTCCAACCACATATTAATGGAATATGTTATGAAATATAAATTGGATACTTCTTCTATTTTGGAGAGGGCATCTACTACCACATTCTCCTTCCCGTTTTTGCAAATTATTGCAAAATAAAACCTTTGAATTTTATTTACCCATTTTTGTTTCTTGTTCAAAGACAACATTTGTTCCAAAAAATAGTTTAGGCTATCATGGATTATCTTGAAATTAAAATTATTTCCAATGATATATTTCACAATTTATTGATTTCATGTGAAATAACTTACAGTTCCTTTTCATAAGAATTTTTTTACCTAATATTTTCCCTTGATTTGTTTACCTTTGAAAGCCAATGGCTTTTCTTCTAACACCAACATTGCTTCAATTCCTTGTCCCGATGCACAACATTCGACTATGAATCTTTTACCAAAGCTAGGCATTTCCAACACTAGTTTAGAGGTTATATCATCCTTTATGTATGAGAATGCTAAGGTAGCCTCATCATTCTATACAAATGTTTTTTTCTTCAGGAGAGATGTGAGTGGGCTACAATGCATGCAAAATTCTTGACAATTTTTTTATAATATCTTATAATACACATAGGTCATCTAAGACCCTTACATCCTTAGGAATGGGAAATTTTGTCATAGCTTGAATATATTGACGGTGAACCTTGACCCCTTCATGTGAAATAATAACCCAAATACTCTTCTTATTGTTTCTCAAAAATCATCTTTGGAAATTTTTACATACATTTATTGATTATTCTGAAGTATTTATTGGATTTTATCGACATGTTCAATGTATTTTTCCTGTGATTTTCTATAGATAATTATATCCTCAAAGAAAACCCAAAGAAACTTTATGAGATGAGACTATTTTTTTTACTCATAAGGATTTGAAAAGTAGAAGGAACCATACCCAGCCCAAAATGCATGATTAAGAACTCATAGTGCCCTTCACATGTCCTAAAAAATATTTTTGGAATATATTCTTCCCTTAATCTTGTTTAATGGCATATTGATTTAACTTTATAACTTTATGAAGTAATCTACCTCATGAAGGTAATCTATTAGCTCATTAATATTTGGAATGAAGAATTTATCCTGAATGGCGATCTTATATATTGTCTTTATAATCATGACACATCCTCCAAGAGTTATCTTTTCTTCTTACCATCAATATTAGGGCTTAAAAGAAACTCGTGCTTAGTCTAGTAATACCTACATCCAACATATCTTGTATCGTTTTCTCAATATCTCTCTTTTGTTGATATGGGTATCTAGAAGGTCTTTTATTAAGAGGTTTACTTATGGTAATGAGCTCAATTTGATATCCATGATCTCTAGATGGAGGTATCACTTTAGGAATTTCTTGGAAGAATCCATGCTTCTTTTCTAAGATGCATTTTAATTTTAATGGAATATTTTCATCTTCTTGAATCATTTTCACATAATAAAGTTTAGCAATAACATCATTATAATCCCCTCCTTTTAGGAGATTTTCCGTTACATGTGACTTGAATATTTGAGAGGGTGTATATTTCAACCCATTTAATTCATATTGATTTTTCTCTACTTTGACTCTCATAAATGAATCATTATAGGTTTTATAAATTTTACCCAAGGTTCTCAACAATTGAATCATGAGAGACACGACTACTCCTCCAATAGGAATGACATACATGGGGCTTGATAAGTTCTAATATACCAAACTAAGTTTGATGATAAGTGATTTTCCTCCACAACAAAGACTCCCCCCGTTGGAAACAAATACTTGAAAATTTGATACTATGTACACAAAACAATTGATATGCTTTACTAATATTTCATTAATGAAGTTATTGGTACAAATTGAAACAACAAGGAATATGAATTTTTAATTCTTGTTATATCCTATGATATGAAGGGCTTGGGGTGTTGATACACCTAACAATGCATGAATTTATATTTCACACTTAATATATAGATCTATGATATGAAAAAATTGCATATTTTTTTCATTCTCTTTTAGATTTATGATTTTTTTCTCACTCATTTGTGGGGGTTCTTGTACTTCCTCATAATCATTACTTTTTAATGTGAATAGGTTTTTTTCCATACAATTTATGCCCCATTGAACCATTTCCTATTACAATAGAAGCATAAATCCTTTTCTTGCATTTTATCCATTTCCTTCTATGATATATAGGTGGGTTAATGTGTGATTTCACTATGGCGAATATATCTATCTCTACTTCTTGCATATGTTCCAATCATAGACTTGAGTGTAGCCATATTCTTTGCTTGAATATGTTGAAAATTTTCCATAACTTCATCAATTTTTTCTAGAAGTTTTCACAAAATCTCATCTTAAATGTCTTCTTTCTATCTACCATGTTAATCTTCCAACAAATGTTTGTCACTTATGTTATCCACAATTGTGACCACTAATTGAAATTTTGAATTGCAATCCTCAATATAAATTAAGTGCTTGATTTTTGTCACTTGACGTAGCCTTGTTTCCATACTTTACCATTTTTTCTTCTAGGTCCCTTGTAAATAAACCTCAAGCATAATTTTAAAAACAAAGGTTCCTTTTAGCTACCCTTTGATACCATTGATATAATTTTGTCTCAAATACATAGTTGTGAAGGAAATCCTTTATTGTTAGTAATATTATGCAATTCAAGTATTACTTCATATGGTTTTCCCATGTACTTTGACCCATGTTCCTTAACTTTCCTAGTTAAATCTTAGAAAGGTGGATGCTCTTAGGAAACCATCCATGGTTAGCTCAAGTATTAGTGTTGAATGCTCCTAGAATATGATTATTGGTGGAAGGCTATTAAACTTGATGTTTTGTATCTTTATTTTCATTAATTGTCTGAGTCACGTTATCGCTTTTACGGAACCTATCATATAGAGCATGTATGAGCATGGGTTCCATGGAGTTCTATAATTGTTCCATCTTTTGTTCCATACTATCTTAAAAAAAATTCATTTTATCTTGCATTTCCTTTTTTATGGTGCCTTGCAAATGTGTAAAACTAACCATTTTTAATATTGTATTATTCATGTCCTTAAATTGGGTTCCCTAATTTGGATACTTGGTTCTTTAAGTCTTTACTTTCCCTAATTTGGATAATTGGTTCTTTAGTCTTTACTTTCCCTAGTTTAGATACTTGGTTCTTTCAATCTTTGCTTCTCTTATTTTGGATACTTGGTTCTTTAAGTCTTTACTTTCCCTAGTTTGGATACTTGGTTCTTCAAGTCTTTACTTTCCTCATGAGTCGTGGATGTGTTCTCCTGAGGTTTAGCTGACATATATTGTTTTAAAATACTCCTTGCCAAGGACTAAATATAAAATTCACCTAAAATGTGTGCTATTTATCTTTACCGAACTTTTTGAATCACATCTAATGCCTCTTTCAATCAAAATTTATGTAACATTCAAGTTAAGATACATTTTGAAAAACTTATTTAAGAGTTCAACCATAAGTTAAATTTGTATTTAATGTAATACCAAAATTTCTGCAAGTTTGAGTTCAAAATTTCAACTTATAATAATGTAATACCAAAATTTATTCAAAATTTCAACTTATAATAATTTGATATTTCTGGTATTCAATCATCATAAATCACTCTAACTAAATTGGCAAAAACAAATTATGATAATTTTTTAAAAGTTTATTAATTTTAACATTAAAAAATAAAAATAAAAAATATACCACTTTTAATTTACATCAAAATATATATATATATATATATATATATATATGGACATCAAGGTTTTGAAAATATTAAAATTAATATATACTCCTTTTTTGCAATTAAATCTAGATTTACACTTACTTTATATTTATCTATATTTTAATAATATATATTTTTCCTTAAACTTAGATTTGTACTGGTTTTATATTTATATTTATATACTTGCTTTTTTAGATATATCTTTTTCTTCGCCCACTTTTTTATATATATAAATAGTATGCTCTTTTTCTCCCCCACTTAAACTTGGCATTGTACTTGCATTATATTTATATATATTTTAACATCGGCCTCATTTTTCAATGCCTTTGTCGGCGTGCCAATATGGGAAGAAGCATATTTAAAAAGTCACGATTTCTAAGATTTCAAATGTCGTTCTGTAAATGAATTTTTTTTTTTTTTTACGGTATGATATCAATTTAAAAATTCTGAGAGCACCGATTTCAATAAAGGAACATTACACTTTCAATAATGTTTCAATACCTGGATTGGATTTAAATGAGAACAAACTTAAAGAAACTAACATTCTTCATTTGTTTCACTTTCATAAACAGAGTTCAATAAAGTTTTTACCTGTATTGGATTTCAGTGAGAACCAACTTTTAAAAAATTTAACATTACTTTCAAAAACAGAGTTCAATAATGGTGGATTATATTTTTATTTTTTATCATTCTCCAAATAATTAAAATGATAATGTTAATAAAAAATAATTGAAATGATAAATTTGAATAGTTTATATATTTAAAAATAATAGTTTTAAGTAATAATAAAAAATAAAGACAATATCACTATTAACTATATTATCAAATTCTAATAAAAAAATAAAAACATAAATATGTGCAAAAATATAAAATATAAATTTTAAGAGGGTTGCAGCTGGAATAGAGTACTTTATGATCTCTAATAAAACTAAAATATTAAAGTATTCATACATTAAGAGATATGACAAATAATAGGCAAAAGTTTATGGTCTTTTGTAAGACTTTATAGCTAAAGAAAATAATATTCTTTCTCTTTTTGTGTTGGGGATTTCCTTTTGATTATTCAACCATGGTAAAAGGATTCTTTCCCACGATAATATATTGGAAAACCTATTAAATCACACCAAAGAGACAGCAAAAGAAATCCTCTCAATTAACTAAGGTAAGGATAAAAATAAAGAAGCAAATGAATTTGCTATTCAAAAGTACATTCTAAAGTTTGGCGAATTAAAAGTGGATGACCAATTAAGACTATCTTTGTTCATTAAGTTCCAGGATCAAGTACAATGTAATGAAATATTTTATTGTATGTTTTGCAGATTTTGCTTTATTTTAGATTTTTTTGAAAGATTTTCACCTCTAAAAACTGGTACTTTGTGTCAGTTTAACATCGTTAATCAGAGGATAACTTTGATACAGGTTATGCTAGATATATATGTAGTATATAACAAAATTGAATTATAACCCAAGTTGTTGCATGTTGATTCTATGGTGTTTTTTGGCCTTACTTTTTTCTGTCTCTTTGTTTTGTTATAGTTACATTTCCCTTATGACTGAGCATGATTTATCTTATTCCTGAATTATATAAATTCTATTTTTTAATGAAGATTAAGCTCTATTTTCTTCTTCACACCTAGTTCATATATATATATAGTTTAGTTGGACTACATTTTTAATATGTCCAACATATTTAACATATTCAACATATCACCGCAATAAAATGAAAATTGAACCAATAACTTAACATAAAAAAAATCCAGCAAGCCTATGAACATGAACGTGATAATTGTATTAGTACTCAGGCAACTTCCAAGAACCTGGAATTTCCATATGAAAAATATCCTCAGGCCCATATTTTTTTCTTTTTGATATTCAATTGGAATAATTACATGTGGTAAAGTCAACGAATTGGCATGAGCATGCATGAAAGGATACTCGGGTTGCGTAGCGATGAAAGATTTGGTGTGTTGGTAGTTGGGGCAACATTCACGTTAAAATTTGGAATTTTTATTTTGATTGTCTCATCACCGAATATGGTGGTCATTATAATGGATTGGCGGCTCAATCATCTTGTATTATTCTTTCTCTTGTTTGCTCCATGTTGGCCGCTAAACCGCTGACAATTGTCCATGTGTTATAAACATGATTACAAGTGGTTTTGTTCGTACGATCAATGGTATGTGATTAACAATGTTTGCTTCACAGGTTTGTTATAAACCAGTTAGAACTTTCACAGTGGTTTGCTATAACCCTGTTAGAATTTCAATTAATAATGTTTTTTATTTTTTTCAATAAAATATTTAAACAAATCTTATTAGCAAAGTACTTTATCACAAAAATCCATCAATTAAATTAACTTTCAAGACTTTTGAAATCAACAATGTTTGTTTCACAAACTCTAAAACTTTTGATGAATTTGTTTTAAAACTTGATTTTAACTTATGCAGGATATGCAGGAAAATTGGCCATTTACAAAATACATGTCTGGATGTCAAAAGAGAAAACAGAAAGAAGAAGAAAACAGGGAAAGCATTCAAAGAATGATAATTTCTCTCAGGAGGACCAGAGCAAAAGACAGAAGACGAAGGAGATACACCCATCTAAAATGAGAATAAACAACCTACAACTAAACCAGGGACACAAGAAGTTAAAGAACCCTTTGAAACAAACAGGATGGTTCAGTTAGAACACACAATGGTGGACTCAAGCCCAAATGATACCTGCTCAGATGTTAGGTCAGGCACCAACAAGAGAGCGCATGTATCTGAAAGTTAAGAAAACACAAGGAACAATGAGGCCGGCCTTGGTTCTTTCCTCCCTACATTCAGGGAATTGGCAGATTTTTCAAAAGAGAAAAGGCAAGCCTGAAAAGCCCAGTCCTAGTGGCAATGTGTAATTTTGGGTAGCTATGCTAGGTTGTGTGCATGAGCACACGAGCCCTTTGGGCATCTTGAATGCATTTACATATACAAAATGTAACTTTTAATAGAAGTTGCTGATTTTTTCTGTGGAAAAAAAGTGATTTTAGGTTAAATACTTTGTTGGTGTAGTTTTTTATTTTTTTTATAAGGCTAAAAAAATGTCTGCATCTTAAAAGATTAGAGCTAAAATAAATCTATACTATTTGATTCTATAGATAATTATATCCTCAAAGAAAACTAATAGAAACTTTCTTAAATGAGGTCAAATATTTTTGTTCAAGAGGGTTTGAAAAGTAGAAAGAACCTTAGTCAACCCAAAATGCATGATAATAACTCATAGTACCCTTCATATGTCCTAAAAACTATTTTTGGAATGTCTTCTTCTCTTATTCTAGTTTGATGGCATTTTGATTTAACTTTCTAACTTTATGAAGTAATATACTTCGTGAAGGTCATCTATTAACTCATGTATATTTGGAATGAAGAATTTATCCTTATTGTGATTTTATTTATTGTCTTTGTAATCATTATCCTCCAAGAGTTATCATTTCTTACTCTAGCTTAAAAGAAGCTCGTGGCCACTTTAACAAAACCTGCATCCAACATCCAACATGTCTTGCATTATTTTCTCAATATCTCTCTTTTATTGATATGGGTATCTATAACATAATTTATTAGGAGGCGTACTTCTAAGAATGTGTTCAATTTTGTATCCATGATCTCTGGATGGAGGTATCCTTTAGGAATTTCTTGGAAGATTCTATGATTATTGTCTAGGATACATTCTAATTTTAATGGATTATTTTCAAATTATTGAATCATTTTCATAGAATAAACACTAGCAATAACATCATTACAATACTCTTTTAAGAGATTTTCCATTATGTGTGACTTGATTATCTAGGAGGTGGAGATTTCAACCCATTTAATTCATATTGATTTCCCTCTACTTTGAATCTAATAAATAAATCATTATAGGCTTTAGAAATTGTACACAAGGTTTTCAACCATTGAATCATGAGAGACACATCTAATCCTCCAATAGGAATGATATACATGGGGCTTGATGACTTATATTCTACCATACTAAGTTTGATGTTAAGTGATTTTCCTCCACAAAAAATACTTCCCCCATTGGCAACGAATAATTGAAAATTTGATACTATTTACAAAAAAAAAATTGAGATGCTTACTACTAGAAAGAACATGTACTACAAATTTTTACTTCTTGATATATCCTATGATCTTAAGGGCTTGGAGTGCTAATACACTTACCAATGCATGAATTGATATTTCACACTTGACATTTCGATCTACTATATGAAAAAATATATATTTTTTTCATGCCCTTTTAGGTTTAGGATTTCTTCCTTACTCATTTGTGGGGGTGCCTTTATTTCCTCATTATTATTACTTTTTAATGCAAAAAGTTTTGTTCCATACCATTTATGCAGCTTGGACCATTTCTTATTATTGTGACCAATAATTGAAATTTTGAATTGTAATTCTTAATAGAAATGAAGTGCTTGATTGTTGTCAATTGGATAAAGTAGTCATGTTGCTAGACTTTACCATATTTTTTTCTAGGTCCCTTGTAAATAAACCCTAAGTATGATTTTGTCTCAAAATACATAGTTGCTAAGGAAATTCTTTACTGCCAATAATCTTATGCAATTTCAAAGTATTACTATGTTTGGTTTGCCCTTGTAAATACACATGTTCCTTAAACTTTCTTACTTCAATCTTAGAAAGGTGGATATTCTTAGGAATCCTTCCATGGTTAGTTATGGTATTAAATCGTTCAATCCTCCTAGACTATGATTATTGGTGGAATGCTATTACACTTGATTTTTTTATCTTTATTTTCATTTGTTTCTTGAGTCACATTATGTCTTTTAGGAACCTCTAATAGAGGGTATGTATGAGCATGGCTTCCATGTAGTTCTATAATTGTTCCATACCATCTTAAAAAATTTCCAATTGATTTTCCAATAATTTTTTGAGGATTAGTTGCAAATGTGTAAAATTAATCATTTTTAACACTATATTATTCATAATCTTAAATTTGTTTCCTAGTTTGAATATTTGGTTATTTAAATATTGCTTTCTTCATGAAATGTGGATGTGGTTTCTTGAGGTTTAACTAACATAGATTTTTTTACACCACTTTTTATCTGTGAGTCAAATATAATATTCACTTAGAAATGTCTGCTATTTATCTTTACCAAACTTGTTGAGTCACATCAAATACATCTTTCAATTAAAAAAAAATTATGTAACTTTCAAGTTAAAATATATTTTAGAACCAGTATTTGAGAGTTGCCTCATAGGTTGCATTTGCACCCAATGTAATTCTAAAATTTACGCCTCAATCCAAAATTTCAACTCATAGTTTGATATTTTTCAATTCAATGTCATAGATCACACTAAATTATAAGTGTCAATAATAACTTATAGTAACTTTTCCAAAAATTTCTATTTTTAACAATTTTTAAAAGAACAAACTTATACATTTGTCACATAATTTAACTCACACTAAATTGGGAAAAATTAAGAATAAATTTTAATAATTTTTCCAAAACTTTTTAATACCTTTTAAAAAAACAAACTCTACAAACTCTTATATAATAAACCACATTTAACATGTAGATTTTCCCTAAGTTTTTTGAAAGCTTATTTTCTTTTTAAGAAAAAAAATATGATAATGACCCAGACCTAATGACATTAGCAAGACTTAAATCCTACTTTATTAAGAACCATTATTTTAAATAACTTAATTTTTCTTAAATAGCAATAATGATTCAACCTACATTATAATAATTATCTCCATTAATAATTTAACAACAAAATTATAATAAATTTTACATCCATACACACTTACACTTGAAATAACTTTTAAAAATAAATATAAAATCTTAAAAAACTTTATTGTTTTTTTCAATATTGAAATCAATACATAATTTTTTTTCCTTACCAGGCACAACTTAGATTTGTACTTCCTTTATATTTAAATATTATCCTCTTTATTCAATGCGTTTCTCGGATCGTATAGTGTGCCATTCTTTTTATTATATTTTTTCTTAAATCTTGTCTCATTAAATTATTATTTTTATTTAGATGGGAAGAGGCCTATTTAAAAGATCACGATTTTTAAGATGTCAATTTGTTAATGGAAATTTTATTTTTTTAACTATATGTAATTAATTTAAAAAAAAATAATTAGAATACGGATTTTAATAAAATAATACTGCAATAAAGTTTGTAGAAGTGGATAGATGAAGACAACCAAATTTAAAATAATTAATATTTTTAATTTTTTTTAATTTTTATGATATATTATTTAAATTTAATTTTTAAAAAAATTATTTTAAAAAAAAATATTTTATTTTTTAAATAAATTATATTTCATATAAATATCATACATTTTCATACAATAAAAAAAATATCAAAAATCTATCTTTATCTAATAGTATTTATCATTATTATTATTATTTTTATCTTATTTTTACTAAGAAATTGTTTTTATTTAACACTTCATTATTATTATTTGTATTTTATATTCATTTAGTAAAAAATGATCCAAAAGCCTAATAAAAGACTTTGCCTCATGCAGACAAGCTACTTAGTTCCATTGATTAGGCCGTCTTATCAACTTTTGTTTTATATTCTTAATAACAACTTGCTTCACGTCTTCGAATAAGGAAGGCACAGTGCTGACATCCTGACAGCTATCTCTTTAAGTAAAGGTAACATTAGACCCAGTATCACAGTTACGGGAGTTTATTTAGTTGAAAATAATTATATTATTTTGTATTAATGGAGAAAAGGTTACACAAGTTGTAACGTATCTCCTTAGTTTAGGATTTGTTCCTAGAGTTTAGGGGTTTGGTTGCAACTTCCTGATTTCTAGTATTGTACTTAATGATGTAATCTTTCATTCATGAATGTAGAGTGTATGAGAGTGATCTCTTAGTTCTGAGTGTAGTCTCCAGGTGTAGGCCTCACCTGTGAGCTACAACTCCTTCTTTTCAATTCTATTCATATTTTATCTTGGTATCAGAGCTCAGATTGGGTGAGTTTGATCTTTTATCGCCTTTGTGGCTGGAGTGCCTTTGTGGCCAGCTTGCCTTTGTGGCATAATTGCCTTTGTGGCTTGAGGTGCCTTTGTGGCCGCGTGTACTCGAGAGCTGTGTGCTCAACAGAGCTTTGTGCTCAATTGAGCAGGTGGACTGCAGAACACCTGGCTCAGACTCAAATGATTTTTTAATTTTCTGAGTAGAAGGGGGTTGGCGCGCTTTTCGCGCTGACAGTCGCGCCAGGAAGCGCAATTGGCGCGTCTGTCCGGCCATTAATCGCGCCACCGTGCCAAAATACCAGATTGGCGCGGGATTGCACGAAAAAATCGCGCCAATCGTTTTGCCTTGCACTGTTTTTATCTGGGCGCAGATTTTTCGCTCGGGAAGGTGCCAACTCACCTTCAAGGGGATCCGCGAAAAGCCTCATCTTCGCTGGACGATTTGCGAGGGGTGCAAATCGGAGAAGTTGCGGATCTATCCAGGAGAGGCAGATTGGATCAATTTTGATTGGATCAGTTCGTGGCTGTATTGGAAAACAACGGATTTTCTCATCGGAGCGGGATTGATTTTGCAGATTTGTCAGATATTGCTGGATCTGAATCGAAGATACAATAGGTGGATCAGCAGATCTGGCAGAGAAGTGGCAGAGAAGTGGCAGATCGGGTGACAAGACCAGACAGGTATTCATTTTTTTTTCTCTGAATCAATTGGGTAGATTCGTTTATGTGTAGATCAGCTGAGAATGAGTAATACGATGGAATCTTATATCCACGAGTCTGGCAAACTCGATGGATCCAACTTCACAAACTGGAAGTTTAAGATTCAAACCTTGCTTGAGGGTGCGAATACTTGGTCCATAGTTACAGGTGATGAGCAGAGGCCAAATTCGAACACAGGGACACAGGATCAAGAATGGGATAAACGAGAAAACAAGGCGAAATTTTTGTTGAAGATGTCCGTGAAGGACAATATTATCCCTCACATCAGAGACTGTAAAACGTCCGCAGAGATCTGGACGACCATCAAAAGGCTGTATCAGACCCAGAACACGAGTCGAATTATGGCGCTCAAAAGCAAGTTGTTCTCAATGAAGATGGACGAAAGTGAGACTGCTGCTGCATTTATTGCGCGAATCAGAGATGTGAAAGACGGATTAGGGGACATTGGGGAGAAGGTGTTTAACTCTGATCTTGTCACAATCACAATGAACGGAATGCGAGATGAATTTCAAATGTTCATCACTGGATTGGCGGCAAGGGAGAAAGTGCCTACATTTGAAGATCTGACAGGCATCTTGCTGCAAGAGGAGGAGCGACGACAGAACTTGAACCCCCAGAGCGATGATCTTGCGCTGATGGCGAAACAACGATCTTTTAGAGGGAAGCAGCCACAACAACAATCACAGTCGCAACTGCAACAGAGAGGAGGCGCATCGCAGAAGAGTCTGTATAAAGGTATGCTTGTAAATAATCCTGTAAAGAAATGTTATTACTGTGGAAAAAAGGGCCATATACAGAATGAATGCTTTAGGAAGCAGGCACATGATGCAAAGAGAAAGTTGGCAATAGAAAAACACAGAGGATATTTTGTTGAAGAAGATGAAGATTTCAGTCACGAATTTCGACTGTTCACAGTTAACTGTGCCCTTTCAGCATGCAATGAGGACGACATCTGGTATGTTGATTCTGGTGCATCCTCTCACATGACAGGTAAAAAGGAATTTTTTGAAAGTCTTGAAGAAAGTATATATGGATCAAAGATTTATTTAGGAGATGATAGTGGATACGAGATTAGAGGTTATGGGAATATTCCAGTCAAGTTACCAAATGGTAAAATCAGTCATCTTAAAAATGTTTTATATGTACCTGGAATTAAGAAAAATCTGATATCAGTATCCATGATAACTGATCAAGATATGCAAGTCAAGTTCTTCAAGACTCATTGTGTCATAAAGGATTGCAGGAAAGAAATAGTTGCAACAGGCGTGCGCGTTGGAAGCCTATACAGATTGGATGCAAAGAGTATACCAAAGCGAGCCATGGTTGCAGGTGGATCGACAACCAAACAACTCTGGCATCAGAGATTCGGTCATTTGAATTTGCAGGACCTCATGCTATTGCAGAGAAAAGGTATGGTTAAGGGGCTCCCTGTCTTTCATAATATTCAGTTAAATTGTGATGGTTGTGCCTTAGGTAGAATGCATAGAGAACAGTTTCCTGTGCATGATAGGAGGAAAGAAACATATATTTTAGAACTAGTGCACACTGATATATGCGGACCTATGCAGACAAGGTCGCTAGGTGGAGCATATTATTTTCTGTTATTTACTAATGACTGCACTAGATATTCATGGGTTTATTTTCTGAGTAGAAAAAGTCAGACTTTCCAGTGCTTCATAGAATTTAAAACCTTGGTGGAAAAACAGTTTGGAAAAAGTATAAAAATTCTCCGATCTGATCAAGGGGGAGAATACAAGTTAAGGGAATTCATGAAATTCTGCAAATCTCACGGGATTGTACAGCAGTTTACAGTGCCACACACACCACAGCAGAATGGAGTGGCAGAATGCAAGAACAGAACCTTAGTGGAGTGCGCAAGGAGTATGTTACAAGGTAAGGGTCTATCTAATAGTTTTTGGGCAGAGGCTATTAATACTGCTGTATATTTAAAGAACAGAAGTCCTACCAGGTATCTTGGCTTCAAAACTCCTTTTGAAGCTTTATATGGACTTAAACCAGCAGTAAATCATCTAAGAGTATTTGGGTCAAAATCATTTGCCCATATACCCAAAGCTGATAGGAAGAAATTAGACCCTAAAGCTGTTAAATGCATCTTTGTTGGTTATGGCACATAATTTAAGGCTTATAAGTTGTTCAATCATGAGTCTCATAAGATATTTGCAAGCAGGGATGTAGTGTTTCATGAACAAGTTCAAGATGGGAAAGATGACATTGGTGATGATTGGCACATTCCATTGGTGTTGGATGAAAGCAGCGAGGATGAACAGGAGCAGAAAGAAGAACAAGAAGAAGGTGATATTGAAAGCCCAATTAGATCTGAAGAAAACAAATTTGAGGCAAGTCCCCTACTAAGGAGATCAGGTAGGAAGACTCAAAAACCATTAAAATTGAAGGACTATGCTTTGATGTCAAATATTCTGAACATTGTAGAGCCCACTACTTACAAAGAAGCTAGTCAATTTGAGGAATGGAGGGCTGCAATGAATGAAGAGATAGAATCTATTCTTAGAAATAACACTTGGGATTTAGTTGAACTGCCTAAGAATAAAACACCTATAGGATGTAAATGGTTGTTTAAACCAAAAATGAATGCAGATGGAAGTATTGAAAAACTAAAAGCTAGGCTGGTTGCAAAGGGGTATTCACAGCAGGAAGGTATAGATTTTGATGATACCTTTGCACCTGTAGCAAAGTTAAATACAATCAGAATGCTTATTTCTTTAGCTACTAAACATAATTGGGAGCTACACCCGCTTGATGTCAAATCTGCATTTTTAAATGGTGAATTAAAAGAGGAAATTTACTTAGTACAACCAAAAGGGTTTGTAAAGCAGGGGCAGGAACATTTGGTTTGCAAATTGAAAAAGGCGTTATATGGTTTAAAGCAAGCACCCAGGTCTTGGTACGAAAAGGTTGATTCTTTCTTTTTAGAGCATGGTTTTCATAGGAGTTTAAATGACTCAAATTTGTATACCAAGTACAATAAGCAGGGGCAGATTATTTTAATTTCCTTGTATGTAGATGACATGATCATAACAAGAAATGCAGATAATTTAATCAAGGAAATAAAAAGGCTTATGGCACAAATTTTTGAAATGAAGGATCTCGGAAGCCTCCATTACTGTCTAGGATTAGAAGTATGGAGAGATACTGGGAAAACTTTTCTTACCCAAGGGAAGTATGCTATAATTCTGTTGGAAAAGTTTGGCATGGATTAGTGTAGGTCAGCATTGACACCTTTGCAGCAAAACCTGAAGTTGTGCAGTGACGATGGCACTAAAGAGGTGGATGCCACTATGTACAGACAACTGGTTGGCAGCTTGATATATCTCACAACAACCAGACCTGACTTGGCATACTCTGTTAGTGTGTTGAGCCAATTCATGTCAAAACTGCTTGAAAGTCACTGGGTAGCAGCAAAAAGCGTGTTGAGGTATCTTTGTGGTACTGTTAATTATGGCATTTTATACACTGATGTATCTGATGTTATTCTAGCAGGTTTTTCAGATTCAGACTGGGCAAGTAACCTAGATGATCGAAGGTCTATCACAAGTTACACATTCAACATAGGATCTGGGGTCATAGCATGGAGCAGCAAGAAGCAAAGTACTGTAGCATTTTCTTCATGTGAAGCTGAGTATCAAGCATTGTGTGCAGCAACGTGTGAAGCGATCTGGTTGAGAAGGCTTCTCAATGATGCAGGGGAAGAACAACAGAACTCTACTTCCATCAAAAGCGACAACCAGAGCACTATTAAATTATCATACAACCCAGTGTTCCATAAAAACACCAAACATATAGACACTCAGTTCCATTTTGTCAGAGAAAAACTACAGTCAAAAGAAATTATTGTTGAATATTGTAAAACTTGTGACAATGAGGCTAATATTTTTACAAAGCCTCTTGCATGTGTGAATTTTGAATTGTTTAGAAGGATGCTAGGAGTTTAGAACAATCCTTTCTCCATTAAGGGGGGGAGTTGAAAATAATTATATTATTTTGTATTAATGGAGAAAAGGTTACACAAGTTGTAACATATCTCCTTAGTTTAGGATTTGTTCCTAGAGTTTAGGGGTTTGGTTGCAACTTCCTGATTTATAGTATTGTACTTAATGATGTAATCTTTCATTCATGAATGTAGAGTGTATGAGAGTGATCTCTCAGTTCTGAGTGTAGTCTCCAGGTGTAGGCCTCACCTGTGAGCTACAACTCCTTTTCAATTCTGTTCATATTTTATCTTATTTTTGGTGAATAATTATTTGTATTTTTATGTAATTTGATTGAGTTAAAACTATCAATTGCACCACATTTTGTAAAGGAAACACCCTAAGGTATAAATTCAATCGTGAAATATATATGAGATCACTGAATATAAAATTTAGTAAATAAAATGTCATTAAAAGTTAGAATATAAAGAGAAATCACTTAATCAAATTCCAAGTTCCAATAGCAAATATTTAATAAAAAATGTGCTCTTTTTCAATTTTGAAGTATCTCCCCTGATCAAAATATTATAGTATATCTCCACAATTCCCTCAAAAATTCTATCAAATGTTACATGAAATTATAACTATGTAAATTATAAATTTATATTTTATAGAATTTATAAATTTGTGAATAGAAATGAATGATAACAAATATAAATTTTTGAGCACAAATCAATGATAAAAAATAATTTATGGAATTTATGATTGGAATAAAATAAAATGGAGAATTTTCATTGACTTGTAAAACAACAACAAACCCCAAGGGCCACTCACTTGGCTACTCTGAAAACTGTAAACCAATGAATTCCATTGTGACATAAAAACCCAAATGAGATGCCAACTCATGTGCTTCGTTCTTAAATCTTAAAGTTATAACATCATTTCATTTTGCACCTCGCGGGCTTCACATAATTTCATGTTGCACTTGGTGGGCCTCACAAGCCTTTTCACTAAAGCTATGTAGAAAGTGATGTGCTTGAAAATACATTATACAAACTTTTATAATGCAATTTTATTTGGAAAATCACTGCACAAATAGTAAACAAACACATCGATATTTACAACAGAAAACCATGAAATATATTATCATTCAACTTTAAACTTAATAACCCCCTGTACCTCTGACGCACAAGAACTGAGTCATGGCTTATTAGAAAAAAATTGTATTTTATATCCATAGGACCTTGCCATTTAACACCTAATATAACGTATCCAACCATAGCTATCCAGTCTCTATCACATATATTATTAATTAATCATTTTCAATTGCAAGGTTCACATGTACAGTTGGTTCCACTCTTGCAATAGTCAGAACCACAACACCCACTCGCTACCGGAACAGTAGCAGAACCCTAAGCACAATAACCACTCTCTACCACAACAGTAGCAAAACCCTAAAATTTCCTGACATTTCAACATATTTTCCCATAAAAAAATTACCCACTCTCTACCGCAACAGTAGCAGAACCCTAAGCACACCACCCACTCTCTATCGCAACAGTAGCAGAACACTAAAATATCCTGCCATTCCAACATATTTTCCCATCAAAACATTACCCAATCATAAAATTATAGCATCATATGTATGTTTCTAGGCAAAACTATAATCTACAAGTCTCGCTTTTATAAATTTGGTGGAAGGATAGAGTATCTAATTTTCCTTACCCTTTAAGAATCATCCTCAATTATTGTACCATCGACCTTCACATCCAATCTAGACATCTTAGGTTATTCTAAATTGATCAAGTGTATAGAATTTTTAGGTTGTTGTTCTATGTGCACTAAAATTCACATGAGGTCCATCACTATGTATGGAGTTCATTGCAACCTTGGATATATTCTGTGAGTTGTTGTGATTTTTTGCTTGTGACTACAACTTAGTTTTGGTTGTCACCTAGTTATCATGATTCAAAACTTTTTTATCATCTCAGATCCTGATAACATTAGATATATTCTGTGAGCTAATGTGATGTTTTGTTTGTCAAAATGATTCAAAAATCAGTTATTATACCACAATATTGACTTTCTAATTGTCTGTTTTGTTTATGAACCCTTTAAAAAAACCACAAGAACATTTGATTTACACTGTGATCTCCTAAGCATGGGTGGGGGTTTAAAAAACTAGAGAGTAAATTGAGCAGTTATTGTTAGAAATTGTTGTATAAGATGGAAAATTTGGATTGTTTGTAGACAATATGAATGTCATAACATATATCTATTTTGAAAGTTTTAGTGTCTCTGGCCACCATGCATCTAATAGGATCCATTTCAATTGAGAACGTCAATACATCACTGTGCGTCTAATAGGAACATGAGGTCCATCACTATGTATTGGGTTCATTGAAACCTTGGATATATTTTGTGAGTTGTTGTGTTTTTTTCTTGTGGCTACAACTTAGTTTTGGTTGTCACCTAGTTATCATGATTCAAAACTTTGTTATCATCTCAGATCCTTATAACATTAGATATATTCTGTGAGCTAATGTGATGTTTTTTTTGTCAGAATGATTCAAAAATCAGTTATTATACCACAATATTGACTTTCTCATTGTTTGTTTTGTTTATGAACCCTTTAAAAAAACCCAAAGAACATTTGATTTTACACTGTGATCTCTCGAGCATGGTTGGGGGTTTCAAAAACTAGAGAGTATATTGAGCAGTTATTGTTAGAAGTTGTTGTATAAGATGGAAAATTTGGATGGTTTGTAGAAAATATGGATGTCATAACATATATCTATTTTGAAAGTTTTAGTGTCTCTGACCACCATGCATCTAATAGGATCCATTTCAATTGATAACGTCAATACATCACTGTGCATCTAATAGGAACATGAGGCCCATCACTATGTATGGGGTTCATAGCAACCTTGGATATATTCTGTGAGTTGTTGTGATTTTTTTCTTGTGGCTACGACTTAGTTTTGGTTGTCACCTAGTTATCATGATTAAAAATTTTGTTATCATCTCAGATCCTTATAACATTAGATATATTATGTGAGCTAATGTGATGTTTTGTTTGTCAGAATGATTCTAAAATAAGTTATTATACCACAATATTGACTTTCTCATTGTCTATTTTGTTTATGAACGCTTTAAAAAAACCACAAGATCATTTGATTTTACACTGTGATCTCCCAAGCATGGGTGGGGGTTTCAATAACTAGAGAGTAAATTGAGTGATTATTGTTAGAAATTGTTGTATAAGATGGAAAATTTGGATAGTTTGTAGATAATATGGATGTCATAACATATATCTATTTTGAAATTTTTAGTGTCTCTAGCCACCATGCATCTAATAGGATCCATTTCAATTGAGAACATCAATACATCAATGTGCATCTAATAGGATCCATTTCAACTGAGAACATCAATACATCACTATGTGAATGATAACTTGTGACATCCCTGGCCATTTTCTTTGAATGTGGATCAAGTTATAAACTAATAAATTGTGAAATCCCTAGCCGTTTTCTTTGATTGCGGATCAGGTTATAAACTAGAATATACTCTCTCTCTTCAAAAGACTCTACATTATATATTGGATGGAAGGAAAGGTTATGATAAAACTTGTACAAAAAAACCCCTTAAGGTTGTCTCAACCTACTCTATTGTTAATCAGATAGTGTCAATTTTGTAAAACTATAATCTACACTAAGGAATGAGTGGGTTTTTTCTTTTGTAAGTTTTTCTTGGAATTGAAAAATAAAAAAAAATTATAAAAGCTAAAATTATGTAGTGAAAAACATTGTTTAAAATTTCAGAATAAAAAGTTGAGTAAGTTTGACACCATATAATATGAAAATTGTTTATGATTATAAAGTAAAAAACATGTAAGATTTTTTAGCTACAATTAAGTAATTAAAGATATGTATATAGTTTTTTTTTAAGGGAAGAAATTTGATATTCATTAACAAAAAAAATCACAAAGAGTATGTGTGTAGTTACAAATTGTTATGTAGTTACAAACTATTACAATTAAATAATTAAAGGTTCAAAATTTTTCATTATTAATTTAATTTTTTATATATTAAGAAATACTACTTATGAATAATAAAACAATTTTAACATAAATAATATATAACAAAAAAACCATGTATTTTTGGAATAATAAAATAGTTTTAACAAAAATAATATAAAACAAGAAAAACTATGTATATTTGGATGTATGAAAATTTAGATGCATTTTATTAAGTAAAATTTTAAAAGAATAATGGTTATAAACATTTAAAAATAATTTTATTAAATAATTAGTTTAGATCTATATTATTTATGAGATGGATCAATTCTATTTTCACTTTGAAAGAGGTTTGTATATCAAGACATTTGATCTCTCTTGGCTCTTGGTAGATCCACAGTTGAGGTTGATCTTGGCTATCTTAATTTCCCTCTTTAAATAAATTACATTCCATGTGAATACCATTGGTCAATACCATGGGCTGTTTTTATAGTTTATTATTATTTTGTTTGGAACAAAAATGTAATACTTAAATATATAAATAGTTATTTTACTTGTTTATATTGTTTTTTATCCATGTAATTTAAATTAATTGGTTTGTGTGGAGTTTAATTTTATGCTATAAATTTTATTTAAATCTAACAAATTTTTAACAACATCATTTTAACTTAAAAGTCACCAAAACCTAAATACTTATTAAAAAAAACTAACATTATCAAAAACATATATAAGACTATTTACTTGTGGATCTAATGACCTAAAACATTACAATCATCTAACATTTTATCCAATGTGATGGGTAACTCCAACCCACAACCCAAGTTAAATTTCAATATAAAAAACCTGGCACGCACGAACGCCAACTCTGCAATGTTACATGGACTGTTAACAATGTTATTGGTTGTCACACGTCGGATTCGTGGTTAATGTTGTAATAAAGGTTCTCGGATTCGTAGCCTCCGTATGATTTGGTTACACCGCCTGGTTGATCTGCATTTACTCAGTTAATTCTCCAGCTCGATAGTGGTGCTATCATTTTCCTCGCCTTAGGTTTTGGTACCAATTCATTTGGCGGTCATTGCATTTGGTGTTATGCCTCTGCGTGAGGTCTGGTCTCTCTGGTGACTTCTTGCTCGAAGTCCTGGCTGTCCCTGTAGTTGGTTTTCAATGGCGGTCGGTTATCGTTGCAAACCTCGCTCAGTTGTTTCGCTGCTCCAACAGGGTTAAAAATTTTCCACTGTAATTGTTTGTCTCTTTTTATGAAAACCACTGTTCTCACTGTTTGGGTTTCTTCTGCGTTTAATATTCGCACTGGTAATCTCGTTCTTCGATTTGTGCACAGGGTTTTTCGAATGCAATGTTTCACAGGCTCCTTCAATTCCGTCCGGCACGCAACTGGTAAGCCGTTCCTCCTTGATTCATTTCCTGTTTCATTTCTTTCATAGTCTGACCGTTCGGCCCCTCGTGAGTAGGTCTAGCTGGTTCTTGGCAAATGTTGTTCGTTCAGTCAATGATCCGGGGTAAAATCTTGATACCCTTAACCAAGACCTTTTAATTCGACTGATAAATAGAATTGCATTTAATTAAAGACGTTAAAGAACTGAAATGAACAATTGTAGCTGTAAATAAGAGGAACATAAATGAACAAGATCAACAATCATAAGAACACGTCGTTTGATGACGGAGTTCGTCCAGGAGGGACTACATCTCCGGGCCTCGGTGTCAAGATGGTGTAGGCCGCTGCATTATGTGTTGTGAGAAGAAGATGTACATGAATATGTTTCCCTATGACATACAAGGAAAAATTGCCCTCACGCAGGAGTGGCTTGACTTCTTTAAGAGATGTTCTACTGCAGAACTCTCATACATAAAGAAAGACTCCTATTAGTATGACCATAGCTGACATGTAATAAATAAGAGTATCCCGCTAATCTTAGCAAACAAGGGATGTCAATAATACACATATGAAAAAGGAGCATCCCGCCAATGTGGCATAAAATGGACTCATACATGACACAAATCCATAGTTGAAAGTACATCAAAAACAACACGAAGCAAGATCCCACAACTCATGTATCAAACGGGATCTGCAAGACATAATGCATCTCAAAGAGAAATAAATGAAGAAGTACATGGAATCCACATCATATACCTCATGCTGCCATTTGCTGAACGCTGAGCAGCTCTGCGGCAGAATCTGAAAACACCATCAATCTTGTGGCGTCGAGAAAGTGGAAAACGACTGCTCACATGCGCAAATCCGACACCGGCATAGTCCACTTCCAAAAGTGGCTGGAAAATCAAAAATTCAGATGCAGAAACTGAGCACGCCATCAGACTCGTGGCACTGAGTAGTGCTGAAACGACATAAAATTTGTCCCATTTGGACAAAGTCAAAATTTCTCCCCTCTTGAAAATTGAGCCTCAATCAGGGTTCCGCCTGCCTCTTTATGGGCTCATGGTTCCACATGACCTGCATTAAAAAATATTAAAACCTCGGACTGCGTGCACGCTCTCCCGCTCCTCCATGGCCTTGGGCACACTGTGCAAATTCTGGGTTTAAATAAGTTTTCGTGGGTGGACTTTACAAAGCCACCCTTAGTCGAATTGGTTGGAGATCCACATTGTTTGGGCGGAGGTCGGGGGGTCAAATCCCGAACCCTCCATTAAAAGGCCGCACGTTTGAACTGTTTTTATATTTTAAAAATTCCTTTTGATGTTGATGTAGATGTGGGGGGCCGGACCCATATTGGGCGGCCTGCCCCGTATGAAAAAGCGCCAAGTGTAATATATATATGGCGGCGGTGGGGTTAACAACCCCCGCCCCATTTAATGTGGCCGTTGGTACAGTGGAGACCGCGGGGGTGGCGGGGCTGACCACCCGCCCCCCAACAACATTTATTTTTAAATAATATGCAGATTTGTATGGGGTGGCGAGGTTGGTGGCCCGCCACCCATATATATATATATTTTGTTTTTATTTGTTATTAAAACGAAATGTTGTTTTTTGAACCTCCGAATTTTTGACCGAAGGAGTGCATTTAACGGTTCCAAAAATTTGCCCGGAATCTGGCCAGGTTGGTCGGAATCCGGTGGCCGGGTTTCAGCAAAATTGTTGCCTCCTTAGTCTGCCACATCACCAAGTCA
This sequence comes from Pinus albicaulis, assembly GCA_034641835.2. NCBI lineage: Eukaryota > Viridiplantae > Streptophyta > Pinopsida > Pinales > Pinaceae > Pinus > Pinus albicaulis. The sequence continues at coordinate 1,092,989,411 of CM076577.1, forward strand.
ACCTCTGAACTTTGACTGCTCCTAACTCCTTCATTCGGACTCGGAATTGAGTGCCGTCTACGCCGTTGGATTCAGAATTACGAGATCTACAACTTGAACTTGGTTTGAGAGATTTTTGAAAAATTTTATTTTTGAGCCTTTTACTCAAGCCACTTGTACCTATACCTGATTAATCCACCTGGATCAATCCTCCCCACTGAGGAGCTTTTGGTCCTCCAAAAGCATCAAGCTTTACGTATCATCAACTGTCTGCAACTGTCGTTGAAAGGCACATCCCCACATGACTCCTTCACCTGGCATACCTCGGAATCAAGATGCAAAGCCATCATGTACAACTGCTACAATGTGATGTCTGAAAAGGCACATCCCTTGAAGACTCCTTCACCTTACGTACTTCAGAATCAAGATGCAAAGCTAACACCTGCAACTGTTGAAATGCAAATGTCTGAAAAGGCACATCCCATGAAGACTCCTTCACCTCATGTACTTCGGAATCAAGATGCAAAGCCAACACCTGCAACTGCTGAAATGCAAATGTTTGAAAAGGCACATCCCTTGAAGACTCCTTCACCTTACGTACTTTGGAATCAAGATGCAAAGCCAACACTTACAGCTGCAGAAATGCAAATGTCTGAAAAGGCACATCCCTTGAAGACTCCTTCACCTCACGTACTTCGAAATCGAGATGCAAAGCCAACACTTGCAACTGCTGAAATGCAAATGTCTAAAAAGGCGCATCCCTTAAAGACGCCTTCACTTTTGTCCTTCGGAATCAGAATGCCAACACCTGCCTAAAGCTGCAACGAACATTGCATTCTCAATGTGACCAATAATGACCCAGATATTTCCATACTTGCCACGAGTTTATAACATGTACTCGGTGGTCAAGCTTACAACAAAATGGAAATCATACCTCAAAAAAATTACAAGACCAGACCTCATCGTCGCATTTCAAAGTGATGGAAAAACTCCTCATCACTTTTACATGAAATAAATGCATCAGACGACTCATAGAACATGAACAAAACATAAAAGTCGCATCTCTAAGTGATGGCAACACCTCATCACTTTTACATGAAAGAGATCTAACACACGACATATAAAACAAGGCCAAAAAAATTTCATGGTCGCTTAAACGAGTGATGGAAACACATCATCACTTTCATAATAAAAATGCGACAAATGACTTACAAGCATGGCCGTGACAAGCTTAACATCTCTAGAAAAAAACAATCTAGAAGAACCACTGCTCATTTATTAAAACAAGTGGATCATTTCCCTGTGGCGAACTTGCTTGTCGGTCAGTTCTTTCGACTGGTGCATGCACGGTCGCTTTGTCTTTACGGCGCTGCTCTGGATGAAGTTTCTAGCATGTGGCTCTTTGGTGGCCACTTCGATCGCAATGGGTGCAAAAGTTCTTTTTCCTCCAAACCTGCTTAACTGATTTCTTTTCCTGTTGGGGAGAAGGCTTTTCGTGCCTCTTCCTTCTTTGTGCTGCCATCCTCTTCCAGCACTTAGAAATCACATGGTTATTTAAACCACAAAATAAACAAGTTTTACGATGCCATATTTTACGACCATGGTTTTCGACATTCTTGTAATCAAAATGCACTCTGGAATAATGAGACTTAGTATACCTTCTGCGGTGGTCTCCGGTGCCATCATGATGATGGGAGCTCGCCTTGGTTCCTTCACTGCAACGTGCACTGCCGTGGAATGATGGCGAAGTGTCCCTATCACTCCTCTTCCTTGGAGAGTTCATTAGTATCTGTTTTCCCTTGATGTCCTTCGAACATCCTTCGCCATTGTACCCCAAACCTGCATAACGAGGTCGTTGCACAACCTCCAAAGGTTCGGTTATGCCTTGGCCACGAATGCCAAGTCCTCCTCCTCTGTACCCCATTTTAGTGAGGAGCCTCATGCCGATACCTGTGAGGGGTATCTCCACACTTCCAACTGAAATGACATCATGTGAAGAAACTGAAGAAAAATCAACACTGTTTACCTTAGGTGTTGATTGCGAAACAGATGAAGAAAGCTGTTGTAAGCCTTCGTCACGCTTCACTTTTGTCACTGCCTCTGACATGGCTTGTAGCTAAAGCTGCATCTGCTGCATCTCCTCCTTCTCTTTCTTTAGGAATGCTTTTAAGGCATCATGATCTCTCTGAAGAGTTTCGTTGTTGCGTTTCAAATCTTCCCACGCCTCTGTCGTGGCTTGCAACTGAAGCTGCAACTGCTGCTTCTCCTCCTTCTCTTCATGTAGGAATGCCTTCAAGGCATCATGATCTGCTTGCAGAATTTCATTGTTGCGCTTCCAATCTTCCCACGCTTCTGTTGTGGCTTGCAACTGAAGCTGCAACTGTTGTTTTTCCTCCTCCTCTTTGTGTAGGAGGGTCTTCAATTCTTCGTTCTCTGCTGCTTGTTTTTCGTAAGCCTCGTATAGTATGTCCGCTTTCTTGGACACCCTGAGCATGGTTTCGTACATGTCCTTGACACTTTCCATGGCTCAACTCAGCAAACGTTCAATGTTCACGCCTGCAATCCAATCAGCAAGAATACCTGCTCCGATACCACTTGATCCAGGGTAAAATCTTGATACCCTTAACCAAGACCTTTTAATTCGGCTGATAAATAGAATTGCATTTAATTAAAGAAGTTAAAGAACTTAAATGAACAATTGTAGTTGTAAATAAGAGGAACATAAATGAATAAGATCAGCAATCATAAGAACACGTTGTTTGATGACGGAGTTCGTCCAGGAGGGACTACATCTCCGGGCCTCGGTGTCAAGATGGTGTAGGCCGCTGCATTATGTGTTGTGAGAAGAAGATGTACATGGATATGTTTCCCTATGACATACAAGGAAAAATTTCCCTCACGCAGGAGTGGCTTGACTTCTTTAAGAGATGTTCTACTGCAGAACTCTCATACATAAAGAAAGACTCCTATCAGTATGACCATAGCTGACATGTAATAAATAAGAGTATCCCGCCAATCTTAGCAAACAAGGGATGTCAATAATACACATATGAAAAAGGAGCATCCCGCCAATGTGGCATAAAATGGACTCATACATGACACAAATCCATAGCTGAAAGTACATAAAAAACAACACGAAGCAAGATCCCACAACTCATGTATCAACCGGGATCTGCAAGACATAATGCATCTCAAAGAGAAATAAATGAAGAAGTACATGGAATCCACATCATATACCTCATGCTGCCATTTGCTGAAGGCTGAGCATCTCTATGGCAGAATCTGAAAACACCATCAATCTTGTGGCGTCGAGAAAGTGGAAAACCACTGCTCACATGCGCAAATCCGACACCGGCATAGTCCACTTCCAAAAGTGGCTGGAAAATAAAAAACTTAGATGCAGAAACTGAGCATGCCATCAGACTCGTGGCGTTGAGTAGTGCTGAAACGACATAAAATTTGTCCCATTTGGACAAAGTCAAAATTTCGCCCCTCTTAAAAATTGAGCCTCAATCAGGGTTCCACCTGCCTCTTTCTGGGCTCATGGTTCCACATGACCTGCATTAAAAAATATTAAAACCTCGGACTGCGTGCACGCTCTCCCGCTCCTCCATGGCCTTGGGCACACTGTGCAAATTCTGGGTTTAAATAAGTTTTCGTGGGCGGACTTTACAAAGCCACCCTTAGCCGAATTGGTTGGAGATCCACATTGTTTGGGCGGAGGTCGGGGGGTCAAATCCCGAACCCTCCATTAAAAGGCCGCACGTTTGAACCGTTTTTATATTTTAAAAATTCCATTTGATGTCGATGTAGATGTAGATGTGGGGGGCCGGACCCATATTGGGCGGCCCGCCCCATATGAAAAAGCGCCAAGTGTAATATATATATGGCGGCGGTGGGGTTAACAACCCCCGCCCCATTTAATGTGGCCGTTGGTACAGTGGAGACCACGGGGGTGGCGGGGCTGACCACCCGTCCCCCAACAACATTTATTTTTAAATAATATGCAGATTTGTATGGGGTGGCGAGGTTGGTGGCCCGCCACCCATATATATATATATTTTGTTTTTATTTGTTATTAAAACGAAATGTTGTTTTTTGAACCTTCGAATTTTTGACCGAAGGAGTGCATTTAACGGTCCCACAAATTCGCCCGGAATATGGCCAGGTTGGTCGGAATCCGGTGGCCGGGTTTCAGCAAAATTGTTGCCTCCTTAGTCTGCCACATCACCAAGTCAACCTCTGAACTTTGACTGCTCCTAACTCCTTCATTCGGACTCGGAATTGAGTGCCATCTGCGCCGTTGGATTCAGAATTACGAGATCTACAACTTGAACTTAGTTTGAGAGATTTTCGAACACTTTGATTTTTGAGCCTTTTCGTCGCTCTTAAATTGGAATGAATACATTCACGTGGGTAATTGAACTGACACCGCTCTCTGTCCTGTGCAGGTAACCTTTGGTTTTCAACAGTCCAATGTCCAGGGTTGCCTTCGCGCCTCGTTCCCACGGGTAGAATCAATCCATGTTCCACTTTTGTCTTCTGCTATACTTTGTTTAAGTTACACAGGCGTTATTACTCCGCTAGGTCTTAGGGTTTCTTCCGGGAGCAACCTGGGGTTGCTACGTTGTTCCCCTGTTCAATTTGTTTTCTTGGGCTTGGAAAGAATCTCACTGTAACTTAATGACTGTGTAGTAGTCGACCTTCTGTTTCCGTAAGGGTTTCAGTTTTAAAACCCCAACTGTAATTTTGTTTAACTCGGATGGTTTTGTGTTTGTAATACATTCAAGGCAACAATAATGATTGGACTGTAAATATAGTTGGTTAATCTATTCAAAAGAATTTCAATCGTCTTTTATCAGTTGCTCAGAAAATATATCGTTACAAAGATTGTTACCTGTAGGTTTAAACTTCCTCCATGTATTTTGTTACTGCTCGCTCTTTGTTTCCGCGTTTTCACTTTCACGAACGCTTGACTGCTTCTTTGTCAATCTGGAACACCTATCCTGTGAGAAAACAACTCGTACATATGGCCTGCCTGTAATACTACAGTTATTCACTAAATAATATAATTGCCTGTCACTGTATGTTTGAATTAACGGATTGTCATCACAATTCTCATGTTCCTAATAAAAAAATATTTTGTTACTCATAAGAAACAACAACACGGATGGTCTGCTTAATAATGGTACTGTTTGTTTTATTCCTTCTCTTTTTGACAGTTTGCAGAACCCCCGTAAAGTGACCCTCCTCTTCTTCTTGTAGCTCAGTGGAGGGCAAATTCGTTACCAGTTGGTAACTGCCCCACTGTCAGTTACACTTTACATATTATTTCTCCTTTCATTTTATCACTAACGAAATTTAAAACAGCTTAGTAACCCTACTACAGTTTCTTAATAAAAATTAAAAATAAAAAGTCGGTTATACTAAAACAAACCCCTACTGATAACTAATCCTCTAATCAAGAACAGACAAATTAAACATGGACAGGTTCAAAGACCTGTCAAAACAACACATCACCGAAAGACAGGAAAACCTGCTGTCTGTTTGCCTCCCTAGTCGGATGCTCCTGCATTAGGCTCCCGAGGTAGCAAAAAGTCATGGCTCCGCTCCATGAGATCATCCACTGAATAGCCAGTTTTCTGAATCTGTGCTGCGTCAAGCCAGGAACTGTCCTTAATTGGACGGTTCTTCCACTTGACCAGGTACTGTAAATAGTCCTTCCTGCGTGTTCGTTTGGCTACTTGTGTGTCGAGGATACCCTCGATCTCAAGGGGCTGTGCTGCAGGCATCTGCTTTAACCAAAAATCCTCTTCATCTGGGGTATTCCATTCTGGCCTTGTTGCCTCTTTGTCTTCGGGACTGGCAATGTAAGGGAACAAATCTGCCACATTAAAAATGGGCGAAATGCCTATTCCGGGTGGCAGCTGTATTTCGTAGACATTGGCAGAAAACTTGCGAAGAATTTTGCAGGGGCCAATATTTTTAAACTTTAATTTGTTATACTGCCCTTTTGGAAACCGTTCCTTGCGCAAGTGAGCAAGTATTTCGTCCCCAACATTGAACTGAACTTCTCGCCTTTTCAAATCTGCCTGCTGTTTGTATCTTTGACTGCTGTCTATTAACTTCAATTTCACCTGCTCATGCAGATCACTCATTGCTTGAGCGAAATCTTCTCCATCTGCGCTTCTCTTCTCGAGCTTTCCCAAATCCCGCAGTCCATGCACTCCGCGAGGATGCATGCTGTACAAAACCTGAAAAGGATTGTATCCCGTACTGCGATTTGGAGAATCCTTGTACGCAAATTCCGCTTGGGCAAGTACGCGATCCCACATCCGTGAATTTTCTCTGATTAAGCTTCGTAGCAGGTTCCCCAAACTCCTATTCACCACCTCTGTTTTCCCATCGGTCTGTGGGTGATAAGCGGAGCTGAAATTTAACTGGGTGTCCAACTTTTTCCACAGGGTACGCCAGAAGTGTCCTGTGAACCGTACATTCCGGTCTGAAATAATGGACCTCGGCAAGCCATGTAGTCGAACAATTTCTGTGAAGAACAAGTGGGCTATGTGAGTAGCATCACTGGTTTTCCGACAGGGTATAAAATGCGCCATCTTTGAGAATCTATCCACCACTACCATCACTGAATCAAATCCTCGCTGTGTTCTAGGCAAACCCAGGACAAAGTCCAAACTGACTGAGTCCCATGGCCTACTCGGTATGGGCAATGGCGTATAGAGTCCTGCATTATGGCTGTGACCTTTTGCCAACTGACACATTTTGCACCTGCTTACATAACTCTGCACATCTCACCGCAACTTTGGCCAATAATAGAAATGCTCTATCTTGGATAATGTCTTGTCTATACCGAAATGTCCAGCTAGACCTCTGTTATGCTTCTCCCGAATAATGTTCTCCCGCATTGAACAATCAGGAATACACAACTGTCCTCCCCTAAATAACAATCCTTCTTGCAGATTGTAGTCCAACCACGGACTGTTATTCCACAGTAAAGGGTTCTGACATGCCTCATTTGCCTCCTTAAAATCTGTATCTGTCTGATATAGATCCCTCAAGTGCTCAAACCCCAACACCTACACCGTACTCTCCTGCAAGAGAAAAACTCTTCTGCTCAATGCGTCTGCCACCTTGTTGGATTGACCGCTGATATGCTTCAATACAAATGTAAAGCTTTGCAGATATTCCACCCACTCTGCATGCTTGTGATTCAACTTGTGCTGCTGCATAACATACTGTAAAGCAGAATTGTAAAAAAATAACACAAACTCATTACCTAACAAATAGTGCCTCCAATGCTTCAAGGCTTGAACGACCGCATAAAATTCTTTGTCCTAAGATGAATACTTCTGCCTACTTTCATTCAATTTCTCACTGAAATAAGCAACCGGTCTGTCCTCCTGGCTAAGTACTGCTCCAATGGCTGTACCGCTGGCATCACAACGAACTTGAAAAAGTTTGTTGAAATCTGGCAATCTCAAGATCGGCCTCTCAGTGATCTTTTTCTTCAGAGTCTGAAAACTGTTTTCTGCTGCTTCAGTCCAGCAAAAAGGCTGATTTGCCTTCTTAATTGTGTCCAACATGGGTGCGCAGATCCCGCTAAAATTCCTGATAAACTTCCTGTAAAAGCTTGCTAAACCATGAAAACTTCGAACCTCGAACAAATTCTTTGGGGATGGCCAGTTCACTATTGCTTCAATCTTTTCCGGATCCATCTTCAACTCGTTTTCTGCAATCACAAAACCCAGATAAACTAATTCTTTTTGAAAAAAAGTACACTTTTTCAAATTTATCAACAGTTTTTTCTGCTGCAATCTTCTCAATACACTTCGAACATGTTGGAAGTGTTCTTCCTTCGTTCTGCTGAAAATTAAAATATCATCCAAATACACAATCACAAATTTCCCAATGAACTCCTTCAGTACCTCGTTCATTAGGCGCATGAAAGTACTGGGAGCGTTGCTTAACCCAAATGGCATCACCAGCCATTCATACAGCCCTTCATTCGTCTTGAAAGCTATCTTCCACTCATCCCCTTCTCGAATTCGGATATGGTGGTAGCCACTCTTCAAATCAATCTTCAAAAAATATGCTGCCCCACTCAAACAGTCCATCATGTCATCCATTCGCGGTAGTGGAAACCTGTACCGAATCGTAATCTTGTTAATAGCTCTCGAATCTGTACACATTCGCCATTCGCCACCTTTCTTAGGAGCTAATACTGTCGGAACTGCACAAGGACTCATACTCTCTCTGATCAGCCCTTTATCAAGCAATTCCTGCACCTGTTTCCGAATTTCTTCATTATCTTTCGGGCTCATACGATAAGATGCCTTATTTGGTAAGCTAGCTCCTGGTATAAAATCAATACAGTGGCTGATACCTCTCTCGGGGGGTAGTTCATCTGGAAGATCGTCCACTATGATATCTCCAAAATCCTGCAACATGTCTTGAATCTCCTCAGGTAAATCTGAAATCTTTGTGTGTAGTACCACTGTTCTTGGCCTTCTTACAACAGAAAAATTCACATCATTATTTTCGATCTGTTTCAAAAACTCTTTTCCACCCATCAGCAGCGCTTTTACCCCACTAGCTTCTGCTGTACCTTCCTCTTTGATGGGTACAAGCATGTGCTTGATCCCATCTTTGACAAACTTATAGCAGTTCATTTTTTCGTCATGAACTACCTTTCTGTCAAACTGCCAAGGCCTTCCTAACAGTATATGACAGACATCCATTGGCATAACATCGCAGATAATTTTGTCCTTATATCTGCCTATCTGGAACTCCACCTCGCACTATTCATCAACTAACAGTTGATGTCCTTTCTGCAGCCACGACACTTTGTAGGGAGTGGGATGTTTCAGATTTTTCAGTCCCAACTTCTCCACCATTTCCGTGGCCACCAAATTATCAGTACTTCCGCTGTCAATGATCAGTTTGTAGCACTTCCCCTGTGATTTGAAAACTGTCCGGAACAAAGCCTTTCTTTGATCTGGTTCCGCAATCTCCTTCGCTGGTTTTATCAACACCTTGTTCAGCACCAAGGCTTCCCCTGTCTCTGGTGCATTTTCCACTTCCTGAGGCGGTGTTTCCACTTCCTCAGGCTGGGCAACATAAGCTCCTCTCCCACATGCTGGTTCACCTTCAGGACATTCATACGATTTGTGCCCGCACTTGTGGCACCTATAGCACTGGACAGTTCCTCTGCCCCGACCATTTCCTCTCCCTCGCTGGGCTGGTCGTCCTCCTCTAGTGCTGTTGTCCTTTTCTGTTGTCCCTGCAGATTTGGAACTGCTGCCTTCTTCATTGGAACCTGTACCTCTGCCTCTGCCAAAGGCCTTCCCCTTTCCTCTGCCAGATCCACCTCCTCTTCTGGCATTCTGCTTCCTGTTTATTTTCTCCTCTGCCTTCAAGGCAAACTGGTATGCTTCATCTAAATTTCTGGGTGAGAGAATACCGATTTCATCCAGTATCTCCCCTCTCAGCCCATTCACGAACCTTGCTGTCTTTTCTGGGGTATCTTCCACATACCTTGCCCTCAAATTAAACTTATAAAATTCTTCTGTATATTCCTTGACCGTCATTCCCCTTTGCCTCAAGTTCTGTACTTGCCTGTACAACATAATTTGATAATCTTTAGGCAGAAACTTCTCCTTCAGCTTTGCCTCCATTCTGGCCCACTTCCTTATAGGCTGTTTATATAGCCTTTTCCTTTCTGCCTGAACGCTGTCCCACCACAAGGACGCATGTCCTTTTAACTTGGTGGCAACGAAATTCACCTGCTTGTCCTCACTGGTTTCCTCAAACTCAAAATATTTGTTTACTTCGCTCAGCCAATCTAATAACACATCTGCCGACAAACTTCCGTCATAAGTGGAAAGTTCATGTTTTGGCTTATGACTGGATAACAAAACTGATTTCAATAATCTGAGTTCAGGTGTCACCCCTTCGAATTCGTCTGTTGGTTCTGCAACATCTTCATCACTATCATCCGCGGGGTCTCTCCTCCCCCCAGCTTCTACTGCTGCCAATCTTTGATTCAAAATTCGAATCTCTTCTCGCAGTCCCTCTTCTGCTGCTCTTCGGACTGCTCTTCCTCTTCCTCTTCCTCTTCTACCAACTTCCATATTCGCGTGACCTCAAACTTTGCTTCGATACCACTTTGATGGGTAACTCCAACCCACAACCCAAGTTAAATTTCAATATAAAAAACCTGGCATGCACGAACGCCAACTCTGCAATGTTACATGGACTGTTAACAATTTTATTGGTTGTCACACGTCAGATTCGTGGTTAATGTTGTAATAAAGGTTCTCGGATTCGTAGCCTCCGTATGATTTGGTTACACCGCCCGGTTGATCTGCATTTACTCCTCAGTTAATTCTCCAGATCGATAGTGGTGCTATCGTTTTCCTCGCCTTAGGTTTTGGTACCAATTCATTTGGCGGTCATTGCATTTGGTGTTATGCCTCTGCGTGAGGTCTGGTCTCTCTGGTGACTTCTTGCTCGAAGTCCTGGCTGTCCCTGTAGTTGGTTTTCAATGGCGGTCGGTTATCGTTGCAAACCTCGCTCAGTTGTTTCGCTGCTCCGACAGGGTTAAAACTTTTCCACTGTAATTGTTTGTCTCTTTTTCTGAAAACCACTGTTCTCACTGTTTGGGTTTCTTCTGCGTTTAATATTCGCACTGGTAATCTCGTTCTTCGATTTGTGCACAGGGTTTTTCGAATGCAATGTTTCACAGGCTCCTTCAATTCCGTCTGGCACGCAACTGGTAAGCCGTTCCTCCTTGATTCATTTCCTGTTTCATTTCTTTCACAGTTTGACCGTTCGGCCCCTCGTGAGCAGGTCTAGCCGGTTCTTGGCAAATGCTGTTCGTTCAGTCAAGGTCTTATGTATTTTTTCTCCTCCGCAAGGTATTTGTTCAAACCCTCGCGTCGCTCTTAAATTGGAATTAATACATTCATGTGGGTAATTGAACTGACACCGTTCTCTGTCCTGTGCAGGTAACCTTTGGTTTTCGACAGTCCAATGTCCAGGGTTGCCTTCGCGCCTCGTTCCCACGGGTATAATCAATCCATGTTCCACTTTTGTCTTCTGCTATACTTTGTTTAAGTTACACAGGCGTTATTACTCCGCTAGGTCTTAGGGTTTCTTTCGGGAGCAACCTGGGGTTGCTACATTGTTCCTCTGTTCAATTTGTTTTCTTGGGCTTGGAAAGAATCTCACTGTAACTTAATGACTGTGTAGTAGTCGACCTCCTGTTTCTGTAAGGGTTTCAGTTTTAAAACCCCAACTGTAATTTTGTTTAACTCGGATGGTTTTGTGTTTGTAATACATTCAAGGCAACAATAATGATTGGACTGTAAATATAGTTGGTTAATCTATTCAGAAGAATTTCAATCGTCTTTTATCAATTGCTCAGAAAATATATCGTTACAAAGAGTGTTACCTGTAGGTTTAAACTTCCTCCATGTATTTTGTTACTGCTCTCTCTTTGTTTCCGCGTTTTCACTTTCACGAACGCTTGACTGCTTCTTTGTCAATCTGGAACACCTGTCCTGTGAGAAAACAACTCGTACAGATGGCCTGCCTATAATACTACAGTTATTCACTAAATAATATAATTTCCTGTCACTGTATGTTTGAATTAACAGATTGTCAGCACAATTCTCATGTTCCTAATAAATTTTTTTTTGTTACTCATAAGAAACAACAACACGGATGGTCTGCTTAATAATGGTACTGTTTGTTTTATTCCTTCTCTTTTTGACAGTTTGCAGAACCCCTGTAAAGTGACCCTCCTCTTCTTTTTGTAGCTCAGTGGAGGGAAAATTCGTTACCAGTTGGTAACTGCCCCACTATCAGTTACACAGTTACACTTTACATATTATTTCTCCTTTCATTTTATCACTAACGAAATTTAAAATAGCTTAGTAACCCTACTACAGTTTCTTAATAAAAATTAAAAATAAAAAGTCGGTTATACTAAAACAAACCCCTACTGATAACTAATCCTCTAATCAAGAACAGACAAATTAAACATGGACAGGTTCAAAGACCTATCAAAACAACACATCACCGAAAGATAGGAAAACCTGCTGTCTGTTTGCCTCCCTAGTCGGATGCTCCTGCATCACAATGGCTCAAGCATGGACACAGTGGCAGCTAGGGGAGTTGTTTTCAAATAAAAACACCTTACATCATAATAATTATATGATAGGAATATCGTGATTTTATTTTTTTTTGTAAATTTCGTAGGACTTGTCTATTTTCTATTTTGTAAAGAGCAAGTTGCTATACAACAGATGCAATTTTTGGTAGCCTCAACTTGCCCGAAGGAAACCAGGTCTGTTGGCCACCTCAAAGAGTTATAAGCCAACCAAATTTGGTATTGTTTTTTCCTTCTAATAACTGCTAGTAATCCTTTACTATGTCCATAGAAACTACATATAAAACATAGAGTAAACTTAATAGCGTCAAAACACATACAAAAAATATCTTAAAAAGAAGTTAACCATCTGATGAGTCAACAGGTGCAGGGTCTTTTGCAGTTGACCCTAGCATCTCAGCTTGCTGCAAGTTTAGTAGTTGTTGATCCATCCGTGCTAATCTCGCATTGACTTGTATCTGCACTTTTGTCATTTCCCTCATGTCTTGTTTCATCTGCTAGAGCTCAAACAACAGGGAAGAATTTAGTTTATTTTCCTGCGTACTCAATAGTGCTTTTGCAAGCACACATTTGATTTTCCAATAAGTTTTATCAGATTGCTGAAAGAGAGAAACTCTCCCTCTTATACTTCCTGGGTCTGAAAGGAAGTCTATTCCTTCCTAGATTTCACCCTCTTCATCATCAGTATCCCTTTCCCATCCCTGTATTGTTTTCCGAATATCTATCGAAATTCCAGTTTCATAGCTGTTTGCTAAGCTTTCAAGGGTCCGTTGATTGGTTTTCCTTCCTCTTTTACTTGTCTCGGCAACCTGGTTTGAGTGAATTTTCCATCCCTTTCCTTTTGTCATTGTAACTTGAATATCCCTGTTTCTGCTTTGAACTGAAAAAAAAACCATGTATATGGAACAGTAGCGAATAGGTAAAAATTATAATCCTGATACAAAGTCATGTGGGTAACCAGAATGCGGGAGTAAGGATTACAATTTTCATTTTTTCTGTTAACAACATGCCAGACCATCCCTTCTTGAAGCCTTCGTAAAATGTGAGATAGAGCAGTTACACAAGGATTAAACCCATTCACAGACCAATAGTTGGCTAGATGAGACAGAGCATATTGGCTCAAACAGTTAATGTTGCGTTGGAATAAAATTGAGTTGAAATTCTTAAAGTTATTAAAATAAGGAAGGCTAGACTCATTGACAGACTGACTCTTGGTAAGTTGTGACAAAAAAAAATTTCTCAGACCTTTACTATTGCCGTGGAAAAAGACAGAGTTGAATTTCTTGCTGTTGAGGAAATGACCATGTAAATTACTGTACATAACAGACTGCTCAACAATTTTAAGACCAACCCAGAACTGAATTGGTTTTGCAATATTGCGAATACATAAACAAAACCTAGGAATTAACAAAAAACCCTGGCCATATTTATAAACATAAGGAGGCGAATCATCAAAGATCATTCCCAGAAAAGTTTTTAAGGTGCGATAAAGAGAATAACAACAGACTGTGTTACAACCCTTACATAGAACGAGGTCACAACAAACACTACTATCCATACATAAATTCGCATTTTGAATATAATCATGATTACTATAAGCAGAATGAGTCTTCAGATGTAACCCAAAACTATAACTAAGGCTACATGCACAGGGAAGAAAGAAAAAAAGAAACCCCATGCATAAATTCAGCTGGGAATCGAGGCTACAAAAATAGGGCAGGAAGTTAAAGTGAATTCCTTCTATCATCACATGCAGGCCTAAAAAACCAAGTAAAGAACCTGGAAATTCAGCCTGATCGACATGGCCTGACATAATAGCAGAAGAAATTATCTTGAGTCACAGAGGCAGAACTAAAATTGAAGCCATAATGAGTGAAACCAGAACATACCCTGACGAGAAACGCAACCCGTCCTTCCTCGTCATCTCCCTTGGCACTTTTCAAAGATTTTCACCAGCTCGAAGAGGAATAGACTCACGACCAAAACAGGAAAAAGATATAATCCTCCTACCTTACCGCCGAGACAGTGCCAGTCTATCCAGGCAGTTAATGTGATAATGTAAATGCATTGGGATGGTGGGTGTGCAGCGTGTGAGCTGAGCCACGCCTCTTACCATTAATTTACCATGATTATCCTCTGACATGCCTTCCACTTGGCAGTGTCGTGCTATCATTCAGCCACCCCGATCGGGGTTCTTCACTTTCTCTGAGATCTTTTTGTATAATAAGCTGAAGGGAATGTGACTCAATGTTCCAGATTCAATCGCTTGGTCTAGCATCCAAATTCCTATCATCATTTTTACAGCCCCAATTAGCTAAATAATCTGCCACCTCATTACCTTTTCGTCGAATGTTTCTTGGTATCAGATACTGGATTTCTCTAATCAACATGCTTATTTCCTGAATTAGAGTTTTCGTTCTCCAACTTTTACTTATTTTCTCCCAAGTTGAACCTTGTTGTAGTTTGCATATAACAGTTGTAACCATTGTAGAATCTCCTTCTACAATGATTCATTGATAGTTTTCTCTTCTCGCTATGAGTAACCCTTGTTTTATCGCCATTAATTCTGCTTCATTATTGGTTGCAAAGCCCAAATCTGATGCATAAACCCAACAAGCTTCCCCTAGAGTGTTTCGGAATATCCCTCCAGTTCCTGCTTGACCCAGATTACCTTTTGAAGCACCATCATAATTGAGTTTAATAAATCCATTCCGGGGAGCCTTCCACTTCTCTTCTATATTCTGAGTCGGAGGTTTATATTTCCAAATATTTTTGTATAAAATTTGAGGTTTTAAATTTAAATTGGTAAGCATTTGAGATTCAAGACCTTCCGCCTGGAAATCTTCGTCAATCCAGCTTTCCACTAAGATAGTTTCACGAATATTCTCTATTAATTTCTGCCATATTTGATTCATGGTTTTTTCTTCATCTCTGAAGATCCTATGTTCCTTTCTTTCCATATGCTCCAGAGAAGAAACCTAATTGATAATCTCCAGGCTCTATTCAACACTTCGCATTTAAATCCTCCTTTGCGCCAATTTCTAATGGTTTCATTTATATTATGATTATCTCTGTCTGTTTGTCTGAATAGTTGTTCTAAACGTCTCCACAGAGTCTCTATGATTGGGCAACTATTGAGAAGATGTTCTATTGTTTTATTTCCTGTATGACGCAGATAACATCTAGATGGTCCATACATTCCTCGCTTCTGCTGATTTTCTCATGTCAGAATTTTACGATGACTTAACAACCATAGAAAATATTCTAATTTTGGCTAATGTTTTGATACCCAAATTTTCTTCCATATCATTATTTTATTATTAAGAGCATTTTGTGATTGAATATGATATCCTTACTTGATAGTGAACATCCCTTTTGTCTGATAACCCCATCGTAGAATATCAAAACCATTTGCTTGGCAGATTTTCCTTGATTTTAGTTCTTTTTCTAAGTTGGCCCATTGTTGCATTTCTGGAGCTTTTGGCCAATGGATTTTCTCCTTCCATTTTCTCCACTGACTATTCTATTGTTGACACCAATAGTTGTTAATTAGTCTGCAGTTCGGAGTATTAGTAAAAAGAAAAATTTCTCTTAAATCAAGTCTACTAAACAATTTTTCTCTTTGCTGCCGTGAATCTTCCCAAAAGAGTGTCATTCTTCCTTCCCTCACTTGCTAGAAACTATGGGATCTAATTAGATGTCTGTTCATTGTTGCAAGATTCCAAATTGAAGAACCTTTTGGTACTATATCCACTTTCAATTTACCTGTAACTGAATGCGGCATATCATATTTTGTTTCCCATATACTCTTCCATAGATCATGTCCTCCTTGAATCCATCTCCACCATAGTTTAGCACCCATAACATTATTTAAAACCAAGGGATCTCGCAATCCCCATCCACCTGCAGATTTTGTTTTAATAAGTTTTTCCCATGTTAGGAGAGCCCATTTCCTGTTGGCCTGAGTGCCTTGCCATAGAAACTTCTTGAAGAGATTAACCAATTGATTACAAATACCCTTAGGACAAGCTCTTCCTGATAATTGATAAAGAGGAAGGGATTTAAGCACTGATTTTAACATAATAATTCTACCAGGAGCATTTAGCACTCGAAATTCCCAATTATGTATTCTTTTCTCCACTTTTATAATGAGATCCTTCCAGTCTGCAATTCTTACTGGAGCAGTATTTAAAATCATTCCCAAATATTTCATAGGAAAAGAACCTATTTTAAGCCCAATAATTCTGGCTAAGAAGTTTTGAGTCGCATTATTGGAGTTAAAGAAATAAACATTTGATTTATCATTATTAATTTGAGTACCTGATGCTTCCATAAAGATTTCCAGGATCTGTAGAATAGCTTTGCCTTCTTTCATCGAAGCCTGACAAAATAACAGAATATCATCAACAAATTGCTGGTGTGTTAGAGGAAGATTAGGTCCCCACAAATTTAAACCCTGTAACTTCCCTTCAACAAGATGAGCCTTGATTAATCTGCCCAGTCCTTCAGCAGCTATAATGAATAGAAACGGAGATAAAGGATCTCCTTGACGGAGGCCTCGATAAATATTGAACGGTTGAGCCGGGATAACTAGTGTAATATTATGTAAGTTTGACCAAAAATATTATTCATTAGAATTTTTCTATTGATTAAATTTCAAATTTGATTCAAATTAACAATTAAGTTCTACATTCATTAATTAAAATATTTTTTTATCAATATTTTGTTAAACTCTAACCATAAAAAATCTCTCTACATCCCTATCACAATTTAATCTGTTGTTATGATCTGATTCTACATCTTGTCCTGAAGATGAACCACACTAGATGGTTTGAAATAGGACCAAAAGCTCTGGATGTGGTAGACCAAAAGCTAACATTCAGCACAAGAATATGTCTTGTCCTGTCTTGTAAACATTTTGACTGGGTCAATTACATAAAAATAAAAAATTAAAATTAAAATTAATAACTAGAAAACATTGTTACTCGGTGAAAATAAAATAAAAATAATAAAAAAATAAAGTTAAAATAAAAATAACTTCATGGTATTCATCCATGGTATGAGAACAAGTGGTATTGACCCATGATATTCATGTGGAATATAGCCTACTTAACGGGGGAAGTTAATTAAAAAAACAAAATATATAATGTGAAAATATTTTTACTTGGTCAAAATAAAATAATAATAATAAATAAGGTTAAAATAAAAATAACTTCATGGTATTCACCCATGGTAAATATGGATTCCTAAATCATTAAAAGGATTTAAATCTAAAATATATAATAATTATTTTTTAATTTTAATGTTTAACGTGTTACATTATCGCTAGTAGGTTGTAGAGTGCCTCTGGATTAAACAATAAATTAAATATTTTAAAGTTTTCTTTAGAAATTAGAATTTATCGATATATATTTATTGTTTGCTAGTTTATGTGAGTAGTGAGATGACTGACAAGACTAACCTCTGACTTGAGTAGCCACAACCCAAGGGAATTAAGCCATCAAAATTATGTAGAAAATATTTGAAACCTTGCAACTACTAATGTGAGAAAACAAGATTTCTCTACAAAAAAAAACATTGGAAAGAAATCAATTGATAGAAATACAATCAAACATAGAACAAAAAATTTATTCGGGGAACCCAACAAGGGAAAAACCTCTTTTTCTTGTATTATCAACTCAGCAATTTGATCTACTACAAAGAATATGCTTCAAGCCTAAAGTCCCTGCAATACTAATCAACTCCTCTCAAGAGCTTCCAACACTTGGCCAAATAAACTTGCTAGGAAGCTCCTATTCCTAGCACAATTCAGTTACCCCTAAAAAATAGGATTTTCTCCTATTTCCTTGCAAAATTCCCAGAGAACTTCTCTACTTTCTTCTCAAGCTATACACACAAAATCCTTTGTACCATAACAAATACAAATAGTGATTTCATTCAATCTCAATAGGTAATTCAAATTGCATGATCTATTAGGGCTAATTTTAGCAGCTACAATTAGTTAACTGAGAGTAAGTTGACTTAAAGAAATGCCAACTATTCAACTAAACTCATTTCTATCTCTATTCTAGAACTAGAGATCAATTAACTGACATACACTAGAGTTAACTCCATTAGATAGCAAATTTTAGCCATCAACTAGTCCACAACTCATTGAAATCCATATAACTCGAATTAACTTACAATAAATTTGTGATAGGCCACATTACACGTGTTAACTAACAACTAACTCAAGTATCTATGAGACTAAATTCGAATTAGCATATTTGGCTGAGACACAAGTCAAAGAAGCCATTCCTTGCTACATGTTCAACACTCCCTCTTAACTAGGAAGGGATTCTTGGAAGAACCTCGTCCACCTGGATCTGTCTGTAGCTCTCTCTAGTTCTCTGTTGTTGCAGTTGTTCCCTCTGAACTAAAAAGAGCCATGTACCTTGTGTACCTGGGTGTCTTCTTCTTGGTGCTGGAAGACTCAACTCTCTTTTGAGCTCCCTTAACCAAATCCTCTTCCCACTTGGCTCGAACTCTCCCTATATTGGAAGTATCAGACTAAGTGGATTATTCCACTCACCCTGGGCTATGATCCTCATCATCATCATCTTGCTGGTCGGCCTAACTTCCAACTAGCTCTGACTAAAATCATGATACTCCTTGAGGCTCCATATTGACAACACCTTGGCAACTATATCTTTCTCTCACTCAACAACCACTTCTCTACTTTGAGAACTATCTGCCTTGCTACTCAAGGTTGCAAATGCGTCAACCTTCAATTTGTAGAGGCTCTCGATCCTGACCCCAGTCTGCTTGACTTGTTCTGAAGCAAAATGCTTAAGGTAGGCCTTCCCTTTGCTGAATACTACATCATACTCTTTGTCTTCAAGGACTGCTTCTGTGACAAATTTTTTCTTCAATCATGGGACATACCTCACATTATTGAGATGGACAAGGGAACCATACTCCCTCTTAAAGCTTACTATACCAACTCCTTTGGTCATGTATCTTCCATCATCTCCAAGCTCGATATGGAATTGCACGAGTCTTTCTCTTCCAAATTGCTGAAGAAATATTTATTCCCTGTCATGTGGAATGAAGCCCTTGAGTCAATATACCACTCACTACCTTGAACTGAGCTTTCCATGTAAGCTATTAGAGAGAAATCCAATTTGAATTGAGAGGATATGGCTTCTCCTCCTGTTATTGTTGTAACATGCTTGTTGGATTTCTTGTTTTGACATTTTGTAGCATAATGCACCAATTCATGGCAATGAAAACACTCGATCTTACTAATATCCTTATTTTTGTTTCGTCCATCGTGAATAGATTCAGGCTTTCCTTGGGCCTTCTTTCCCTTGACTTTATTCCCTTTGCTATCTAGTGCAAATTTATCCTCCTCATCAGTTCTAGCTAAGACCATCTCTTGTAGTCCTCCTTATCTCTTCCTAAAACAAGATTTGACAAAAATATCTCTCAATCATGGAGATTATATTTTCCATTCACCACATCCTGGAAACTATGCCAAGATTTTGGAAACCTAAGAAGAGCCAGGCTCACAAGCTTTGATGATGGAACTGTCTCTCCAACACCTCCAAGTTCATCCTGCACTTGAGCTAACTTGGATAGATATGTAACAATGGGATCATCCATACCCATTTGAATGCTCCTCAATTTTTTCTTCAAAGCATGTTTTCTTGCATCACTACTGATTTCGAAAATATCAGTAAGGGCCTTCCACATCTGCAATGTTGTCTCATTCCATGCAAATTTGGAACAATATGGTCTCTAACTCCTTCTAGGATCATCGTCCTAGCTTTGGAAGTATCCTTCCTCCATTGAGTTTAGTTGTTGTGTATCTGATGCAGGAGGTTCAGGAATATCAATCTTGATGTATTTCAAAACTCCATTATCATCTAACATCTAACATGATTCCTACACCAACTGATCTCATCTTCAATGTGCTTTGAATTTGATCAAGAAACTTGGTATCTATATTGTTTTCATCTCTGATACCATGTAGAAAGTCCTTGAAACCTTGCAATTGCTAATGAGAACAATCTAATCACAAAAGACACAATATTTCTCTACCAGGGGAACCCAGCAGGGAAAAACCCCTCTTGCTTGTATTATCAAATGGGAAATCTGATCTATTACAAATAATTTGCTTCAAGCCTGAATCCCTTGCAATACTGATAAAATCCTCTCAAGAACTTCCCAACACTTAGCCAAATAAACCTGCTAGAAATCTCTTATTTCCTAATGCAATTCAACCCCTAAAAAATAGGAATTGCTCCTATTTATTTGTGCAATTCCCAAAAGAATTTCTTTGCTTGCTTCTCAAGCTCTACAGACAAAAACCTATATACCATAATAAATACAATTTGTGCCTTCATTCAATATCAATAGGCAATTCAAATTGCATGACCTACTAGGGCTAATTTTAGCAGCTACAACTAGTTAACTAAGAGTAAGTTGAGTTAGCAGAAAGTTAACTACTCAACTAAACTCGTGTCTATCTCTATTCTAACACTAGAGATAAATTAAATGATAGACACTAGAGTTAACTCCACTAGATAGTTAATTTTAGCCATTAACTAGTCCAAAACTCATTGAAATCCATCTAACTCGAATTAAATGCCAATAACCCAGTGATAGGCCACATCACACATGTTAACTCACAACTAACTCAAGTATCTATAAGACTAAATTCAAATTAGCATATTTGACTAAGGCACAAGTCAAAGAATCCATTCCTTGCTACATTTTCAACAAATCACTCAGGGATCGCACCCAGCTTGAACGACACCAGAGCCCTACAAGACACCCTGTCATTATCTATTCTAAGTCTCATGGGAAATTTATTTATATATTTAAAAATACATTTTTAATAATGAAAAATAATAATCTCACTAAAAATAACAATAATATTACTATTTCCCATTGAGCGTAGAATAGAGGGTGATGGGGTGTACTGATAAATCACTATGTGTCGTGAAGGTCACTTCGTGACATGAAAGTCACTGGTTCGAAACTCATGGGAAAAAAACCAATCATTTTAAGGGTTGGTGTAGGAAAAACTGAGTTCGATCTCCGGGTGATTTTGATGACTTACATGCCTTGGGTCGTGGTTTCCCAGGCCAAAGGTTAAAATTGTAGTCATCTTTAGAGAACACAAACAACTTAACAAACTATGGTTCATGGTGCACAATACTTTCTAAGGTTTTGCAAATGGGGTAGCAAGCTAAGTGGGCTTGATTGTGGGGAAAACTCCACACTTAAGCGTGCTTGAGCCAGAGGAAAACTAGGATGGGTGACATCCTGGGAAGTCCTAATTACCGGGTGCTAGCCCCAGAAGTGATTATTGACACTATGTGATTTATTTCACTAGTTTCAATCCTACTTCTTCACCCCTATTAGCATCACTCAATGCAATGAGTGCTAAGTGGACTATTCAAAAAATCACGAGAAATTAGTCAGTTACAGCTACCTCTCATGGAAATGGTCATAGATGAATAACTTACTTAACACAGTTTAATCCCAAAAATGATATCTAATATAATGAATTGTGGAAACCCCTCATACTTAAATACAAAGAGTAAATGGAGCTCTACTTGAATGGTTCATGGTGCACAATACTTGCTAAGGTTTTGCAAAAGGGGTAGCAAGCTAAGTGGGCTTTTGTTAGGTCCCTATATTACTAGTCTAGTTCCTTATAATGTTAGAGTTATTGTAGTGCCCCTATAACCCCCATATTGTTATTATTTTTCCCTTACATTATTATTGTTAGGTCGGCTAGGATTATATTGTGGCCCCATGGACTCCTATATATAGGAGGTTTTGGTCATTTGTATCATCCAAGAATTGTTCATTTATATAATGTATTTGAGTTTTCCCCCAAGAAGTGGCTATTTCTAAGGCGTTGATATCTCTTTTCTTCTATTTTTGGCATTGGTTTCACAACATTTGGTATTAGAGCTTTGGATTCTAGGGTTTCGCTGCTCCAAACAGGTCATCGTGGCATTTTTGCTATAAATTTTTTTCTACGAAGGTTCAGAATCTGAAATTTTTAGAGTACGAAGCTGAAATCCTGAGGAACATCATCGCAAAATTTTAGAGCTTGGTTGGCAATATTTTTGGAGATATGATCTATGGAAGTTAGGGATTTTTGCAGGCTCCTGAATTTAACCTAAACAGATCATCGCGAAATTTTCGCTATAAATATGTTTCTATGAGGTTTCAGAAGCTGAAATTTACATAGAGCGAAGCTGAAATCCTGAATAACCTCCTATAAAAATTTCAGATCTTGGTTCAAAACATTTTTGGAGATATGATCTGTGGAAGTTAGGATTTGTTTAGGCTCCCAAATTTCATCTAAAAAAGGTGACCATGGGAAAAACATCATAAATCTCTCTCTGAGCATCGGATTGTGATTATGTAAAAAGTGGTCGCAAGTACATGGACTGTAGTTTCCTTTCTATAAATTTCAAAGCCGAAGGAGGAAACAGTGACACGTGGAAAGTCATACAAGTTCGCTCTACTGAACTAGTCCATAATTAGGTTATTGTGGGAGATCAGACATAACTTTGTCTTGAAGAGTCCAAAGCAGGTCAGAAATGTGGCATTCGAAAGAGGATTCAGAGGGCTACCGTAGGGCCAAATTTTAGATATTTAAGATCTGAAATCACAAAGATAATTCAGTTTCAATATCGAGCTCCTCAAAAGCAAGATAAAGGTGTGTATTTGTTTTCAAATTGCATAAGTCTTGTTTGAAAAAATTAGTTTGAAGTGATTCCAAGGGCATATTGAAGCATTTTTATTAGTATTGGGTTCTATAATGGCTCCCAAAAATAATTCCATATTCATTAAGCCCTCAGAAAGCTATACTATGATGCATGAAGAGGAAGAATTGCAGTATGAGATATCAAAATTACGGTACCAAGTGCAACAAATTTCGATCTTACAAAGAGCAATCAAATATGACATAGACAGTTTAGAAGAAGAAATGAAGGTTAAGTTGAATGGTTTGTAGGATCAAATGCAAGATAATATGGATAATAAAGTAGTGGAAGATCACATCGAGTATCAACAACAAGTTCTCCTACTCTCAAAGGATAACCTAACTTTGGTGTAGAATCAAATGAAACAACAAGAAGATCAACATCACAGCGAAATGAGTTTTGAAGCAGTCACAGAAACAAGAAATCAACAAGTAAAAAATCAATCAATTTCAGAGTATCTCAGCAAGTAGAAGAACTTTCTCGTTGAAGATTCCACATGGGAGGATGAGAATTTTATACATAAGCATCAAGAAATAATCAAGCGTTGAGGACAACACTTGTTTGAAGGAGAGGGGCATGTTAGGTCCCTATATTACTAGTCTAGTTCCTTATAATGTTAGAGTAGCCCCCCTTATTGTTATTGTAGTGCCCCTATAACCCCCATATTGTTATTATTGTGCCCTTACATTATTATTGTTAGGTCGGCTAGGATTATATTGTGGCCCCATGGACTCCTATATATAGAAGGAGGTTTTGGTCATTTGTATCATCCAAGAATTGTTCATTTATGTAATGTATTGGAGGTTTCCCCCTCGAAGTGGCTATTTCTAAGGCATTGATATCTCTTTTCTTCTATTTTTGGAGATGGTTTCATAACAACTTTATTGTGGGGAAAACTCTAGAGTTAAGCGTGGTTGAGCCAGAGGAGTTATGGGATGGGTGACCTCTCGGGAAGTCCTGGTTACTGGGTGCAAGCCCTGGAAGTGATGATTGACGCTATGTGATCATTTCAGTATATTCAATCTCATTTCTTCACCCCTGTGAGCATCACCCGATGCAATGAGTGCTAATTATTTAAAAAATCATGAGAAATTAGTGAGTTACGACTACCTTTCATGGAAATGGTCATAGATGAATGAATTACTTAACACACTTGAATCCAAAAAATGATATCTAATATAATGCACTGCGGAAACCCCTCATACTTAAATACAAAGAGTAAAGGGAGTTCTACTTGAATGGTTCATGGTGCACAATACTTTCTAAGGTTTTTAAAATGAGGTAGCAAGCTAAGTGGACTTGATTGTGGGGAAAATTCCACAGTCAAGAACGCTTGAGCTAGAGGAGTTCTGGGATGGGTGACCTCCTGGGATGTCCTGGTTACCAGGTGAAAGCCCCAGAAGTGATGATTAACGCTATGTGATTCATTTCACTAGTTTCAATCCCACTTCTTCACCCTTGTGAGCATCACCTGATGCAATGAATGCTAAGTGGACTATTAAAAAAATCATGAGAAATTAGTCAGTTGCGACTACCTCTCATGGAAATGATCATAGATGAATGACTTACTTAATGCAGTTGAATCCTAAAAATGATATCTAACTTGAAAAACATAAAAAAAATAATATTACTATTAATTATATCACCAAATTTTATTAAAAAATAAAAAATTTAAATAACTTTTATTTAAATAAACACTAGTACTCCCATTTTGAAATAGCATGGCATGGATCGTGAAAGTGTAAAAAGTTCAATCCAATTCAAGCAATCGACCATTCAAATGATCATTATAGTGGATGCTTTCAAATTTAAACGAGCAACAATTTAAATGATAATGGTAGTGGGATCTCACTATAAATACTTTTACTGTGGATGCCATCATTGTGAATCTCTATCATTTTTTTTCTTCTTTAAGTCTAGAATATTGAATGAAAAAAAAGAACATTTATCAAATCAGTAGATGCTCTTACTATGAAATCTAGATAATTACATTTAATTTAATTTAATTCGTGATCGTGATAGTTGTATTAATATTCTAGCAACTTCCACGTACTTGGAATTTCTATAAGAAAAATATTCTCAGGTACCTTTTCTTTTGCATGAAGTTCTACTTTCTGTTCGTGTCCATTTTCTGTCGATCTGAAGATTTTTTTCGGCGGACCAATGATGCTCTGTTTTTTTGCATCTTGATTTTGCGTTGTTGTTTTCCCCATTTTTGTATTCCCGTATTCCCAGAAATGTTTTTGGCAAGGGATAGATTATGATTGTGGGAGGTTAAAGTAGGAAGATTTCCATATCACTCAATAATCTATGTTAGTTTTAACGAATGTTTCAGAATCTCTATTGTTTCTTTTTTGTCCTTGTAAATTGTGGATAAGTGATCAATTTTTAGTGGATACATTTATGCTATTGGGAATCTAGAACTATGCATATGTAAAATTATTTTGTTTTTCTTAATGAAAACAATTTATTTTGAAAAAATACAAAAAAAAATTCCTCATGTCCATAAGTCCATATTTTTATTTTTATTTTTGATATTCTACTGGAATATTGCATTTTAGCAAGTCAACGAAATGGTAGGAGCTTAAAGGAGACTCAGATTTCATAGTGATGAAACATTTTGTGTGTTTTTAGTTGGGGAGACATTCACGTTAAAATTTAAAAATTTTATTATGATTGTCTCATCACCGAATATGGTGGCCATTATAATGGAGTGGCGGTTCAGTTGTCTTGGATTATTATTTATTTTATTGGCTATATGTTGGCTGGTAAAATGCTGACAATTTTCCATTTTGCAATGTTCATACGGTGAAAGTAAAAATTTGATTGACAATATTTGCTTCACATTGTTTTACTACAAACCAGTTAGAATTTAAAATGTCAAAACCTCGTTTGTGGTTGAATGTTGACATTTGAGAAGGGAGTGAGCTAACACGTCGATGAAACACCCTTTGGGTTTCATGAACCTCGCCACCGATGAAGCCCTTCTGACGACTGAGTCCCCTCCCTCCCAAATGGTAACTAAACATTGAAAATTGTCGTTACCTTTATCGCAAATGGAGGCTGCGAGCCGTTAACCTCTATCTCGACGAGAATATTTTTGCAGGCCATCTCACTGTATCAGATACGAGTGGATCACCTAACTCACATCGTCGGAGGAGATCCGAAGTGATAAGAGAGCTCCAATTTGAAATTTCATCTTGAAAATTTTCATTTTGAGGGGATGGGGATTAAATTTTGCGTATCTGTTTGGAAATCTATGTGTGTGGTGGGTAATACAAGGGACACGACACTTACTTCTTTATTGCCGAAACCTCATTTGGATTTTTTTCCATCGAGATTTCATTTTGTCAAGCTTTCATTCCATCGAGATTTAATTCAATCAAGCGAGGGGAGGATTTGCTATGTAAATTGGCGGGTTAGATAGTTCTAGCGATGCTGTGTATGTAAATTAGCTGGAGCTCTTAGTGCACCCGTTAGCTTACTCCACTACTCTATAAATTGGTGGTTTAAAAAATTTCAACGATGCTCATGTATGAAAATTAATTGGAGCTCTTTGTGCACCTATTAGCTTACTCCGTTGCTCTGTACATTGGGGTGTGAATTGATCGGTCAGCCAATTTCAGCGACGCCCATGTGTGCAAATTAACAGGAGCTCTTTGTGCACCTGTTAGCTTACTCTATTTCTCTGTAAATTGGCGGGTTAGACAATTTCAATGACGCCCATGTAAGCAAATTAACAAGAGCACTTCGTGCAAAGAGGAACCAAGAGGTTTACAGTATTGAAATAGGAGCTCTCCGTGCAAAGAGGAAACACGAGCTCTTCGTGCTTTATTACCGTCCCTTTCTTTCCTAAGCATTTGCAAAGGTAAATTCATGATTCTTTTACAAACTCCTGGATTAGGAAACTCACTATTATTTTTCTAGTAGTATACTAAATAAGAAACTCACTTAAGTCCCCAAATATATTTTTTGTTTCTGGGAGTTTCTGCGATGGTGGCCAGCGAGTTACTGCGACGGTGACCAGTGAGTTGCCACAACTGGGTCGCCATTGCGAAAAATAACTCGTTACCATTGCAGAAACTCCACCATTGGAATAGTAGTGGTCTTTAGGCTATGATGGAAACAATAATGGGCTTTAGGCTACAATGCAATTTATATTCCCACAATGAAGCATAATGAAATATATTGTTAAAGAAACATATAACTAAGATTATGTGTATCTTTCTTTTCTAAAACCACAAAAACATTATCCTTGCTTGCAAACCCAATTATTTGATTTTTTTTATAAAAAAAATATAATGGCCTTAATTAAATAAAGGGTTTACTATAATTACATGTTGGACAAGATCAAGGTTTATGAGAGTAGTAATTTTTGCGCTACAAATATTTACAACACACAATTTGAAGGAAATAGGGAGAAATATAGATAGTGGCCTACGTGGGAAAAATGGTGCAATTGACTAGAATACATGTTATGTTGTCTACCTTGCATTGGCAAAATATGGGCATGTCCCATTGATTTATTGACCTGGACATAACAAGGCATTGATTTTGTAATCTTATGTTAATAAAAAGTGTTGATTAAGTTTAGTCGTATACTAAGGTAAAGGAAAAGTAACCTATAAAAATGAACACCTAGTAACAATCAACACATAAAGAACTTATCATGAAAAACTAGTGATCATGTCCCTTGAATTATAGCATGTAAAAGCATACCTAACAATGAACTACACCAAATTCTCCTAAAATTGAATGCTTGAGAGTGATAAAGAAGGCTTGAGAGTAATAATGTTATTGGCCCTAAACCTTGTTGGAACATAAAATATTATCAACAAATAAAATTGTATGAGAATGTAATGTTAATTGGGATTCAATTTTCTCTAATACTAAAGACAAGTAAAACATTGATAATAAATCAAAACTATCTAAAAAAAATATCTATCCATAGGAAACTAAAAACCCCTTATATATATATATATATATATATATATATATATATATATATATATATCGTGCCCAGGAAAATAGAAGTAAACACCATATCTTAATCAAAACAAAATTAAAATGATTTACAATAACTCATTGAAAATAGTTAAAGTGTAAAAGAAACCTAATTTTAATCCATTGTTGCAAAGGTGAAAATAGCTAAAATGATAAAATAAACCTAAATTTTAATCCACCTTTAAATATCCAACCTTAATCCAATACATTCTCAACTTTATTTAAATTTAATCCAATATTTAAAGATGTTTATCATCTCTCTAGGTGTCCCAACTCTTGAGTCAACTTGAGGCGGGGTTTCAACTTAAAAAAATTCCTGAGATTATCTTCGATGCTTGGAAGCCATGATTATTTCTCGGGATTTCAGATTGCAATTTGCTTTCAATTTTTCACACTTGAACATCAATTCCACTACTTCAAATTAGGACCACTCCTCCCCTCTACCAAAAGGCTATATCACTAGAGAAAGATAATTCAATATAAATTTGACATGTACCAAGTAGCTTCTGATAATTTGAATTAATGTGTACTATGTGGACCCCAACATAATATTTCAATGATTATTGAATAAAATATTTGAATCTCATCTAGCTATATAATAATATAAAAAACTAAAAGTAGAAAGATGTATATTAAATATGGATTTGACTATATTATATTTGTGGTTATATGAATTTTTTGTGGAGTTAAAAAAATATTTTTTAGAACTAAGATGATCATTATATTTGTGGTTATATGATTTTTTGTGGATTAAAAAAACATTTTTTACAACCAAGATGTTCATTATATTTGTGGTTCTATTACTCATTGTTATAGTGGCAGCAATTCATTATTACAGTGAGTTACCACCACTGTTACAGTGAGTTGTCACCACTGTTACAGGGAGTTGCTTAATCCAATTGATGGTTATACAATGTTATTTTAGCTAGTGTGTGTGTGTGTGTGTATATATATATATATATAATTTTTGGTTATATGGTTTTTTTACAACCAAGATGCTCATTATATTTAATTAAATCATTTTTTTCATGCAATTTTTTTTCTCTTTTCCAGATGGTACAAAAGTGGTTGCTCATCATCTAGGTTTTTGTGTCATCCAAACCCATGCCATGCATGAACTAGATTTGTGCTTCATAATGGAGCACTAAGCCAAGTCTACCAGAATAGTAGATAATTCCAAGGACAACGACAAATAATGAAGCCTATTATATTGCCCTAGTTGATGGGCTAAGATAAAAAATGAGTTATGGTGCAAGTGACATTGTCACTTACACCAATTCAGAATTGATAACCAATCAATTTATTAGCATTTACCAAGTCAAAAAATAAAAAAATTGAAACCCCTCCACCAGCAAGAAATAAACATCATTGCACAATTTCAAAGTTTTAACATCATTTATCGATCAAATTTCCAAAGGGTTGCTGATTATATACTCATTGAAGCAACATCCAATGGACGTAGATGTGAAATATATGTGGAGGAGCCAGTAGGTGATCCAACAATTGTCATTGACAGACATCGATATACGTGACTTGTTAAGGAATTGATTGTTCTTGTGTTTGTTATTGGGGTTACTATGGTGGGAGTCCTATTATGGAGTTCTTATTTCTCATGATATATTTTCAACAACATAAAAAACTATTATGCCCATTTTTGATGTATTTATATGAGCTCTATTTTTTTATGGATGGGCTCACTTTATTTTTTGGTACTTTTTGGTGTGTGTATGTAAAAATGTATTTTTCAGTCAATAGTATTACAATTCATTTTTGTTTATCTGTTGAAAATACTTTCAACAGAGAAGGGTGGGGGGAGAATCACTAATTCCTTTTACAAATGTTATTTTATCAATTAAGATCACTATAAAAAGAACCCGAAATTGAAAAAAACAGAATAAATATTTTTATTATCAAATAGGGGACTCCAAGTACAAGTCTCTAATAATTATATAATTCTCTAATAAAAGTCTAATGAACTCAAATTATTAAAGAAGCCCCTTCAATAAAAATTAATGTGAGATACCCTTGGTTACAAGCCAACCAAGATAGCTTATAGACTAATCATTATTTTCCCTTTATACACAGTTAACTGCAAAATGCAATTGTGATATATTGCATTTTCCAATCCATAGATCCAACCTCATTTAAGGGGCAGAATTGTGATCAAGTGATTTGAGCATCTTGGTTGTAAAAAACATTTTTTAAAATCCTTTATCAACATCTACAACCACAAGATCATGTGATTTGAATTGAAGCACATTCTGACATACATGACAACAACAACAACTAATCCTCCAAACAATGAAAATAATACGAACAACTTACAAATCAACGAAGTTAACTTTATAATCATGCAAAATTATAAGATGTATTCAAGTACAACTAATAAAATGTAATCAATACTTTTTAAGGCAAGTAATTTAAGGATTCAGCGTAATGGTGCATGGGCCCACAAAGTTGCATGTAATAAAACTTTAAATCATTATGATGGAAAATAAACGCCCTCCCATGGAAACTTGACCTCCCATTTTAATTTTCACCATTGCAGCAACTCCTGGCCGGGTATAAGGGGAATATTTGATTGCGTACAACATAAACATAAATATCCCCTGACCACGACAACAATGAACGCTCTATGCCAAATGGGCAAGAACCCTTGCGAAAACACCCGAATCCTTACAATGGAAATGGAAATCTACCTTGACCATGACAAAAAAGAATTGTTGGTGTCAAATGGGCGGAAACTCATGATTGTGTACTGTCACCACCATAGATGATGGGACATGATATTACTAGAATCATTGCCCCAACTCTTCCATTGCGTCATTGTCCCACATTCAAATTGTTGCAAAGAACAAACAAAACCATAGCCACTTTGAAATATGAATAAAGATGGGAGGCCCAAGAGTACACAGAGAATGTGTCGAAGAATTGATAGAATAATTTCCACACATTAAACTATTTTTTGAACAGGTTGACTGGATAGAGTATATTCACAGGTTTCAGGGGTATGGCGATGACATAACCCTAGAATTTTCCATGCATTACAGGGAGTGTAGATCTGAGGTAGCAGGGACAGTGGTGCATGCGACACAAGAAGCGATTGCAAAAGTGACAGGGTTACCCTAGATGGGAGAACAATGGATTGCGCCCCAAAAACCCCAACCTGATGTTGTGCGAAAAATCCTTGAGGATGGGGAAAAAATGCTCAAGAAAGGCACATGATTTGATAGGAAATCATTACCACAACCCTAGAAAGATGTCGCATTCCTTTTCTAGATAATTTTCATGTGTGAAGGAAGGTATGTTATTATTTATTATCAACACCTTTGGTTGTTAGATCACTTATGTCATGGAAATTTGGTTAACATGCCTTTCATCTTGCAAAAACCCTAGACCATATTGCCCGAGGATTGCATAAATCAAAGTGGTTGCTTGAAATCCCATCCCACCATTGCCTCATTAAAATTTTGGTGGTTGTTGCGCTGTAAAGGGAAGGGATAACTTGGGATGAGCTAGTTGGAAGGCCATTTCATGTTGAAGTTGCTACCCCGCTAGAGGATTCCCTAGCAGCTACAACTCCATTCCATGACCTCCCAACTGCAACTCCACCCCATGACCCCCCAATTGCAACTCCTCCCCATGATCTCCAGGCTACAGAAATTCCCACAAAACCTTTCCATATGGAAATTGAGTTGCCCAATGTTCAAATTACGAGGGTTTCTAAGGTTTTTTATTCTAAGTAACAAAAAAAAATACTAACAATATGATGAGGATGAAGTATAAATATTGGAGAGTAAAACTGGCACCAAAAGATTGAGAGGATACAAGAAATGCCTGATAGTAGTGCCAAAAGCCAAGTAGAACAGGAGAAAGTGAGGTCGTATTGCTCCAGTTCCTAAAATCATTCGCTTTTACAGAAGAACTACCATAAGAAACAACAGAAGAACAATATAAAGAGCAAGAGCAAGAGAATCCACAATATGTATTGATTGAATAAGGATTCATGGAGCAAGGATGCATGTAGAAAGGATTCATGGAACAAGGATTAGGTCAACTTGCTGAAACAAAATAACAAGTTGATAAGGTTCCATCTCCAGATTCTTACTGTGAGTACATACGAGGAGTAGCCGAATGGTACAGAACAGATGGCCTTTCCTCAATTTAAATTTTGTATGGGGATGCTGAGGAGGACCAACCAACAACACCACCACAATTGTATGGGGAAAATGAGGAGGACCAACCAATTGCACCACCAGAATTGTATGGGGATGATGAGGAGGACCAACCAACTACACCACCAGAATTGACAAAGAAGCATGTTGCAACTATAAGTACCCCTACAAATATTCCTCTATGTATTTCATGGTTAAGGAAGAATATGATTCTCCATATGAAAAACAGATAACTGCAAATCAAAGTTAAAACCATAAGAGATGAACTCACACAAAAACGAACTTTTTATATATTAGATTTCTTGGCACAAGTTTCTGAGTCCATACCCATTGGTGTCATATATATACCTTCTCTAGGGGTCCAACAAAATATACCCATTGGAAAAAAATAGGCTAATGACGTTGTTGTGCAAACAGAGGACCATAAACCAAAGATGAAATTTACCAAAAGCACAACTGTTCATAGAGAGGAATAGGGACCACATATGAAACTAACAAAAGAAATGAATGTACTGACATAATAACATGAGCCACATACGAAACTAACTGAGGATCAGGAACCAGAGGTCAAACTGACCAAAGACATTTTTGTGAAAATAGAGGATGAGGAACCAAAGGATAAATTAGTCTCTTGTACACCCTCATATAAGGGAAAAATAATACCTTTCCATTTGCATAGAAACTTAATTCATGACCTTTGCAAGAAATGTGAAAAATATATAAAAAAAACTTGAACAAAAACATAAAAACATAGTGGCTGAGCTGCAAAGGAAGGTGACCAAGTTGGAGAATGATAAAAAACAAATCGGAGGGATAATGGGTGGTGTGCTTAGTTGCAGAGCTCCTTCAACCAATTACAATGCTTACTTGACACAAATATTGCTGATGTTTAAAAATAATGCTATCATCAACAATATTCTTTTCCAGGTTGAATACAGTCATGGTTTCACAGAGGCATATATGGCTTGCACAAATCTAGAAAAATACTTTCTCTGTGAACTATACCAACATAATTTTTGGGTATATATTAACAGAAGATGGAATCCCAACCCTGTTACAGGGGATGTCCAATTGAGAGCCTTTGTAGCATATTTGAGAAATCAAGCTAGCTAGGTGGAAGCTCTTAAAATTTATAAACATAATATTGAGATCCTTTTGTGGGTTAGAGGATAATATGAAATACCTATGCAGGTGATAAAAGAACAACAAGAGTTGGCCAGTTTGCCAAAGGTAGTAGAGTATATCACCAAGAAGAGGTAGGAGATCATTGCATATTGTGTAGTCCAGATTCAAATATTGGAAACTGCCATAAGAAGGATGTAAATCAAGGTGCGATGCCTCGGGAAAAAAAAACTGAAATAAAGATCCATTTAACTACCTAAAATTAAAAATAGCCTTAACAAGGGTTTCTCAATATATTATTTCTATGGAACAATGTTGGAATAACTGGATAGGTCTTAGATTTTGCTATCTAATGGTCTGGTTTCCAACAAGGATATAAAAAAAGTCCTATACCCTGAGGAAAAAAGAAGAGTTTCAATGTTGGAATGTAATTATGGAAACAAGAGCGTATCTTCGTCCTAGTGAAGTAGGACCGAGTGATTATTGTATCAACAATATTCATGAACATCCCCCTTCATTCTTAGATTCATATTGACTCATGTTCTTGTTGATATTTAATCCCTCACTGTTGTTGATATTCACTCCCTGATTGTTGCTGACATTCACTAACTCACCGTTGCTAACACACTGGATCACCGTTGCTGACACACTAGCTCATCGTTGCTGACACACTGAATCACCGCTGCTAACACACTAGATCACTACTGCGACAACTCTTAGAAAGAAAAAACATAATCTATGATGTTGTAATATATATTATTCTGTAATAATATATCACCATTAGCATTGAGCAGTTATAAAAACATGGTAAAATTGTGTTTTAC
The DNA here is from genome assembly GCA_034641835.2 of Pinus albicaulis. Lineage (NCBI taxonomy): Eukaryota > Viridiplantae > Streptophyta > Pinopsida > Pinales > Pinaceae > Pinus > Pinus albicaulis. Next base: position 1,093,023,474 of record CM076577.1, read on the forward strand.
ATGTTTAGTTACAATTTCGTTTCATTTCCTCTACAAATTTTGTTAGGTTTCCGATGTTTTTATTCCAAATTACATATCAAATTCATGTTTAGACACCAATATATGCAAGCATAATGCAAGTATGTAAAAAAAATTGAAACTTTAAAATTTATCTTCCATAACATACAAAATAATTGATGTATTGAAAGATTGATTATAAATGCATGGATTTATTTACTGACCTTAAATGAGAATTCTAACAAATTAGAAAAATAAAAAAACATATCCTCACCACCTATCAAACATATATGAACATACTCAACAAAGCAATAATACTTAAAATACATGTAATACACAAATACATATCAAAATAAAATTGAAAACAAATGCATCACAAGAAACCTGAAAACCATTCATTTTTGGAGTGAGGGCGACCTCACTTGTTGAGTTGTTCAAAATCAAATGGTTCATGTTCATCTTCTGCGGTATTCAATTCAATTTCCAATATTTCATTTTTTTTTCTTTTTGTTCTTCTCTTTTTTGGGCTCAGGAAATGCTTCTTCCTCTTCAAAGATGAGTCAAAAGCACCCAACCCACATGTGAATTCATAATCCATAATATGAAGATTTTTGGCATCATCCAACATTTTTTTAAACAAAGTAATCAAGTGTTCAATCTTGGTCAAAATACCAGGAGGACTTTTTCGAACCAAGTCTATGTAGCCAAATAACTCCTATTTGGCCAACTCAATTCCTTCAACATTTACATCAACATTGTGACTATCCATCGAAAATGTATTTGCATCTTCACCAAGATTCGATATAGCCTCTACAATTATCTAAGAGGTTCATTGTATGAACCAACTGTGCTTTGATGATTTAGTAATTGGTTTGAAGCCATTGAACGTGAAGACAACCAACCCACCTTTATGGAATGCTTGCAAATTTTTCCACGAAGATACCATGGGAAATCACAAGTTATGAAATTTGTGCGATGACAAGTGACAAGATATTGCTTATTAAGTTTATATTGAATCCTCACCCAAAAAGCATGAGACATTTTCTCATGAGGGATGCAACCACTATCTGGAATTCTTTTTTATTTTTCCATTGATGATTCAAATTGTTTCTTTTTCCTGTAATTATTCAAAAATCCTTTCTTTTTTAGAATGTCCTTAAACCGTTAACAGGGTTCAACATTTGTTAGAAGAACATATATCAACCAATCCATCCAACAAGAACATTTATTTCTTCTATCAGATATAAATTTTCTTTTTAGGTAACAGTGATATGACTCCATAACATTGTTTGTATATTGATTTGGATGGGGAAAATCTCGACAACCTTTTACCCACATCCCTAACTGCATAAAATAATCTTGTCACCAACAACCCAATTTTTGTGGAAATAGTCTAGGAACTTATCCTCATTAGAAAATTTGTTGAAGAAAGCATTAATTGCATTGCTCACTTCAACACTGGAACAATAATTGATAATTAAACCCAAATCACTAAACATTTCCTTTTATATTTCTAGACTACCGGCCCATCGATTCACATGTTTTAGCCATGCTCAACGTACATGCCAAACACACAAGATAACATTGAACCTTGTGATTCTCCTGCCACATTCAATTCATTTCAAGCATGTTATTTTTGTAATAAATACAAGTTGTACTGTAAAATAAGAAGATTGAAGTTACCTTAAAGCATTGATTTCAACCAATGAATCATCAACCATGAAAGCATTAACTTTCCAACTATTATCAACTCGGTGGAACCTATGCATGATGTGCTCCAACCATAGTGAAATTCCCTATGATGTATTACGTTTGGCCACCAACCATGCAACTAGCACCCACTTTGTTGCTCATCAAACACCACAAGTGTGGACAACTGATACTATCACATTTAAAAAATATATGAAGTCAAATTCAACTCATCAATCATTATCAATCATTATTAATCAAATTATTATACTAGATAAATCATTATTAATACACTCACCCCATACTTATTCGTGCTAAATGTTGATTCCATGGCTATTAGGCTATTATTCGATAGCTTCACCATGGTCTCCAACATCCACTTCATCTAAATTCCAACTATAAAAGGGATCTCTCCACCATTGGGCTTTTGATAAAATAAAAAATCATCTAGGTGTTTACTATACCAAAGGTTCACACTCAGTTCATCCTTCTTATGCAACGGATACTTTCCTTTCATTAGACAATTATATATTCTAACAACATCTTTCCTACAAAAAAATAAATCCCTATCTCGAGTTGCAGAATCCACATAAACATATTTTTTAACATGCATTTTTCAAACTGGGTCAACTGACACTTCCAAGAAGAAATAACTCTCTACATAGGAAACCATGTCCCTTGATAACTTTGGTTTATGTAGTGCCCTAGCATGACCCGAAGTGCCCATTTGGCCATGACAAGGCCATCCTTGGCTATATACAGGCTCATACATGTTATATGTTATTATTGCTATCTCAGGGATTTGAACCATAATTTATGAAATGGCATTGGCAACCCCTGTTTTTCATAAATGAGTATCTTCACTTCTTTTCAACTTGTCCTCTTTTGTCCTTGGGGCCATATGAACAAACATAGTGGCATATGAAAATTTTAAAAGTCAATACATATGAATCCATGAAAAATGATGAACCATTGTTAATACCAACATCTAAACAATGCATCTTAAAAACTTACACTTCATTTAGCAAGGAAGAAGTAGGCCTTGAGCCTGGGTGTTTATTTTGTAGACGAGTGAAAGAACATGGAGCATCTGGGTTCATTTCCTCTCCTCTAATAAAGTCCCCAATTCTATTTGAAGGGATTTTTGTAATCCGATCAAACTCCATGTGTTTTCCTTGTACAAGAGACCAATCTAAATCCATTCTTGAAAACATGAGATTTTCTTTAGTGTTTTGCACCGGAAGGGCAATGATTGTTTCCCATTTGAATTTCTTTACCATTTTCTGACCCAATGAGTTTCTGTAACAATTAACTAGTGAGTTTCTATAATGGTTGACCAACGAGTTTTTGCAATGGTTGTCCAACAAGTTGACCTTTGCTTTCCTATTTTTGGTGCTCTCCTAATTTTGGTGCAACCGAGAACAACATTTCCTTTATAAAATAGTCTAAATAAATTGGGTTCTAGTAATGTTGAGGATTCCTGGTCTGTCAAATTGTGTTTTAGCAATGTGGAGGGCGAAGGGTGTAAAAAATAGGTTTTGACCAACACCATAAAAAACAACAAAAAAACAAAAATCCATATGCTTATTCTTACAGTCGCAGTCGAGGGAGGAAACTAGATTCTTTCTGTCGAGTTACCAAACATGTTTTCTTTCTTTCCAGCACATTTGTGAAGGTAAATGAGGAATTCTTACACCCGTGTATGCAAATTAACCATACCTGGGCTCTATGTAGGTTTTGAAATTTCTCCTTTGAGTTACCAAACAATATTCTTTATGTCGAGTTACCAAACAGGGATGCTTTCTTTCCGAAGCGTTTGTGAATCTAAATTGGTGGGTCAGACAATTTCAGTGACGCCCGTGTATGCAAATTAACGAGACAATGACTCTATGTAGGTTTTCAAATTTCTCCATCTGAGGATGCATGGGCTCCAAAATTTAGATTAATTAATGCGAGAATGGAATTCATGGCATGTGACTACGGGAGTAGGTGAGTTGTCCTGTCACCTGCAAACGGGATTCCCCAAATGGAGTGATAGATGTGAGGAAATATATATGTTAACATTAATGTTGGGAGGAATGGGACCTGCGATTGTGAAAGGGCCTCGTTGATGATGAGGGGGCGCAAATACCTAAGGGTATTTCGTCGACCTGTTAGCTTACTCCTTTGAGAATATTTGAAACATTATTAATTAACAGTAAGGATATAATGTATTTACTACATCGACTTAAGTTTTTATATTCCACCGGAAAATATGTCTATGAAATTTATAATAATAATAATAAATGGTGTAATTTAACTAATATAACTAGGTAGATGACCTAAAATTATATTCAATTAAAGTATGAGTGAAATTAAAAAAACTTGAATGAGAAAAAACAACAAATGAAAGCAAAAATGGGATATCTGCGTCAAACCTTGTCCTTGAAATAGCAAGGATTTCAAGAGTTTTGTTATGGAAAAGTTTCGTAAGCTTATATGGGGAAAAAAGTTGGGTAGCAAAACGAAGTACTATGTTGAGGAATTCAACTCCACTTGTGATATTCAACAAAAAGAGTACATTGAAGCTAGCATTTCATGGAGAGAAAATATTCTTATTTCTCAATTAAGAACTAACTCGCATCAACTTCTGTGTGAAACACGATGGTGTTAAATACCTAAAAAAGCTTGGGAAGAACCGTGTTTTACTTTTTGTACTTCTGGGCAGTGGAATCAGAAAAACCTTTCATTTTGGGATGTGATGCGAGGGGGCTATTAGAAGGTTGGGCCAGCTCATCATCAATTTGAATAAGAAAATAAATGAATTTCAAAAGGCTCAAAATAGGGAGGTTGGTGGTCTCATAGACTATTTTTAGTCTCTTAGACTTTAAAATATCATTCATTCATTCTTTCATAAAGCAAATGGTCCATTTTTAAAATAATTTGATGATACAATTTTTGGTGAAATTATGATTTTAATTGTTTAAAATGCATTTTTAATTGCATAAATAGATTTAACTTTCTAAAACATCTCACAAGCACTCAAATTCTACAAATTAAATAGCTTAAACCTATATGATTCTTAAAATATTTTCGGAATTTCATGTAAAAATTAATCCTAAAAAAATTGTGCCAAGAGTCATTTTGTCTATTGCTTGGATTATGCTAAATATAATTGTAATTTAAATATTTTTTACTTACTCAAAATAAGAATAAAAAATACAATCAATTATTATAATATAAGTTACATAAAATTTGTTTTAAATTAATAAATTTGTAATTAGAAAATATTAATATTTTATAACAAATTAATCATATATATATATATATATATATATATATATATATATATATATATATATATATATATTTACTAGTTGTCTTTAAGTGCGACTTTTTAAAATGTTTTCTGGTTTATTTTCTGATCTAATTTGTCTAGAATCTCGCAAGGATTCATTGAAATCACAAGTTTGATGTGTGAAATCTGCACAGGGTGATGAATCCATATATGCAGTAAAAGAAAACTAGTTTAAACAACACAAATCAAGATTTCACCACAATGTTTTCCAACGTATTTTGGCCAAAAATCCACTAGAAACTCCAAAAAGTCACAGTTAAAGACAACACAAATATTTTAAATAAATATAATATATTAAATATAAAAATAATTAATAATTATAAAAATATATAAAATAAAATAGTCAACTAGGGTTATCTCGGGTGTTGAATGATTGGAAATTTCTCCATCTAATTTTAATCCTTGTAAGTAATATGATGAAGTTTAGTTCTTGTAAAAGACACGATAAAATGATTGGAAACCTCTTAACGAAGATTTAATTCCTACAAATAACATGATGAGATTTAATTCGTGCAAATGATATAATGAACTTTAATATAATAGACAAAATACAAATATTTCTCATACAAAATATATAATTAAAAAAAAAAAAAAAAAAAAAAAAAAACAAAAAAAAAAAAAAAAAAAACATTATATTAAAAATAATTAATTAATACAGTATCGTAAACTCTTCCTCTATGTTTATAAACATACATAGAAGAATTAATTTTTATCTTCATGAATTTTTAGGTGAACAATAATATACAAAGTAATTAATTTATACAAAGTAATTAATTTATACAATGTCCTAAACTCATCCCGCGCACACATATATACAAAGTAATTAATTAACCTTATATACAAAGTAATTAATTTATACAATGTCCTAAACTCATCCCGCACACACATATATTTTTCATAAACATGTATAGAGTTAATTTTTATCCTCATGATTCCGGGTTAACAAAAATATGTTAATATGTGAGGTTAACCTTAGTAGTTAGTTAATACAATATCCTAAACTTACCTAATTTTATTATTATTTTTTTTAGCATTTTTAACCTTAAAAATTCATTGATAGTCTACAAAATAATATATTTCAAAGATTTTTTTTTTCATAATTGGTCTGTCACATAGAGATAAGACCAATGACAAGACAAATACCATTAATATAATGCATTTTTAGTGCTAAATTGTCTTCTTACCAAAACTTATCACAAAAAATTGTTCCACATGTCATAGAAAAACCTAGAGAGGATTTTAACATGAAAATTAAGAGGAGAGCAAGGTTTCCACCTTAGCTAGGTGGGTTGCATTCTTACTGTTTATGTCAGGTACTACCCATAGTAAAACCCGCTTCAATATGGGCCCAACATCCCTCGATATCAACCAAATGTAACTATATTCCCTCAATCTTCATCAAGATTTTATCCCACATGTTATGGTGTTCCAACATAACCTTTCTAATGAGTTTTTTCAAGTGCTAGTATAATTCTATTGTGTGGGGATACTATTTTTTTTGCCTCGTGTGTGCCCAATATTTAACATATAGACTGTAATCTCCTCGAACATTTTCATGGTCAATTAACCCTAATGCTCTTACCTGATATCTTCCCTAATATCTTCCTCCAAGACATTAAGCTTACATTGCACCACTAGAGGAGTTTGGTCGTGATAGAGGTGTACATAGGATTAAGTATAGAATTGAGCTCTTGAATCACCTAGAGAAGTCCGCCCTCCACCAGCCCTATGACATCTTACGTAATGGCAGTTCATGGTGACAGAGGGAAGGCAACGACGAGAAGGGTTAAAATACCAATTAGGAAACAACGGAGATAATAAGAGGAAAGAGAAGAAAATCTCGACAGGGTGTGGGGGGTGCAAAGAAAGGGGGCTCACAAAGAAGGTACATAACAAAGATGAAATAAGCTAGTTTGAAAACATAACAACAAGGAGCATAAAAATATGGAAAACAACCATCACCTCACCACAAGAGAACTCTCTAGAAGCAAGAATTTCCCATGTTGTGGAATAATGAGAAGCCATAAAACTTGATGCATGCACGAGTCAACATTAATTAACCTTCCTAGTGGTCATGCCACATTTTCCATGGGTATTGCCTATGGTGACGAGAGTTTGACACCCTGACACCGCTATCCCTTTATTAATCACCCCCATCCAGGATTTTTTATCTTCATTACTAGTAACAACATGTTTCATATATTTCTCCCCATTTACCTTTATTTTATTATGTTATCCCATCCAATATTACCATAAGTGTGATTAATATATTTCAAAATATCCTTTTAGTTTTTGAGACCAACCTCTAGACTCAAAAACAAATCATATGTGTCTTGAATGTTAGCAACAACGATATCTATCACTTCATGAAATTTAGGATTCAAAGGTAATTTGAACATTTTTTTTAGTTTATCAATCACTCTTTGGTTCTCTATAATTATACTATGTGAGTATAGAATTTGATTGGTTTAGCATTTAATTTTTTGCAAAAAAAATATGGAATTACATTAGAAGAAGCTCCAAAAATAAGCTAATAAAATATGAACATTTCAATTAAAAATATAAAAACTCAATAGAAAAGGTGGTGTCTAAGAAATATGATTATTGATGGATGCATTTATTGATGAATTTGTTAGTATTAAAAACATTTTTTGTGGATTTTTTCTTTTCAACAACAATGGTATATTTTTGTTTATTATACCGAAGTTGTGGTTGAAAATCCTACATCCCCAACAAAAAGAGTGAATTTATTTTCTTCAACTGGAGAACAACTTGTAGGACAAGAACTAGAAGTACCTAGTGAAGAAGAAAAATAAACTTATTTTAACATTCCATTAGTATAAGAACTAGAAGAAGAGTTATACAATCCAATCATAGAACCTTATATTAGCTCTGAAGAATCTACAATGGAAGGGGAAGGAGAAGGAGACATATATAATGTGAATGGTGAACTTAGGATTGGAGGTGGTAGAGGAAGAGGAGGAGATAAAGGAGGAGGTGGAGGAAGAGGAGGAAGGGGTGGTAGAGGAGAAAAATAACCTAAATTTGGATTTCCCATCTTTGATACTGATACCACAACAATGAAAAATATATCACCTTATATCCTCCCTAATTTCCATGTATTAAGGCATGAGTATCCGAGAACATTTCTTTTTGAGTTTTCAGTGTTGTGTAGATCTTATGATTACTTACTTTATTCTCAATTTTTTTTTTTTTTCCAACTGCTCTTAAATATGGATCACTTAAATGGTTTATGGGGTTAGGAACACATACTATCAGAACATGGGAGGAAATGAAAAAAAAATTCTTAGAAAAATATAAAGATTATTGCTTACCCCATGACCTTAAATATGAAGTCTTTAATATGATGCAAAAATAGGATGAAAATATTGAAGATTTAGTTGAAATATTTTCCTATTATTTTAAAAGGGCTAAGATGCATAATCTAGATGATGAAACTTTGAAAGCTCTTTTGTTGAAATATATTAGAGATGAGTGGATTGATCTCCTCAATTTAATGGGAAAAGGATATGTTTATCATCTTTCATTTAGAGACATTTGTAAACTATGTACACATTTTTCAAGAGGTAAGGCTAGAATTGGGAAAAATCCAAGAGACCATGTGTTGGCGAGGAAACAGGTCTCGCAGGCAAGACCCAGGTTCACAGGTTGGGGCCAAAAAGGGAATCCACTGTAGTCTAGAACCACGCTGGCATTATCACCCTACTCTGGAGAGCAGAGAGTCTCACCCGAGGCGTGCCGCAACCACATGCAGAAGGGGAACAGATCGATAACAGGGAAAGGATTCGCAACTCATGATTAACATTGAATTGATTACACAAACATAGTTATATAAGCAGGAACATTTGGAGAGTAAACAGGTATTAAGAAAATAAAATTTTAAATCATCAGAACCCTCATGCATGCACATAAATCACATTGTAGGACAACAACCTGCAATTGTATTGATATCTTCAGCCAAATCCATAAGTACATAGCTTTCGTAAGGAGAGCTTACAAGTCTGATACAGATGCCTTGTGGAACAGAAAGGTAAGTAAGAGAAACCTAGGAACTATAGAGATATCATGCCCAGTCACCTTCAGTCGCTCTACATTCCTTCTCCTGTCGCATCCTCCTCTCTTTCGGCCGGGTGACTGCTATTTATCCACCCGCTTTCGCAACTGTTAGTTCTTCTTGCGTTCTTCTTTAGCTGCTTCCAGTTTCTCTCTTGTTGTCTGCGTGTTATGCTCGCTGTCTTCTGTTGTATGTCTTCTTCGTTTGTGCTCATGCATCTGCTTCCTTTAGCTATGTACCTGTTACCTCACAACTTTGGTAGCTCCGCTTCTTTCTGGAGTTGCGACTTGGTTGCGACTGCCATGTGTCTTCATCTCGCAACCCAAATTAAAAATATTCAAAATGAGTTTTCAAAACAAGGGCCCCAACACCATGTCATGACCATAATTAATAAATCTGAAACTGGGACAGTAAGTAGATCTGAAATAGGTAAGTTTCTTGACAAATTTAAAACATATTGTCTATGGAGTCTTACTGAAAAACTATATACCCTTAAAATAAAAAACAAGAAAAACGTCGAAAATGATGCACTATCTATCTTTTGACCAAAATGTAGAGAGAAACATGCCTTGAGAGAATGCCCTCTTGATTTTGTAGAAATTTGTGTCATATGTGTCGATTATCATAATACTATAGAGTGTCCTTCAAAACCTGGTCTTAAAGCCATCTTTCAAGATGAATTTGGAACAAGCCAAGCTGAATCTCTCTGGTTTGTTGCTAAAAGACCATGGAAAAATTCACAGCCAAATATGACTCAGTATTTTATCATTAAATCATATGCACAACCATATAATAATTGGACTACACCTATGCCTTGGAAACCTTGGCCTCCACAATCTCAAAATCCATCCTGGGCACAAGGTTGGAAAAACCCTTATGGTAAATATCCTAAATATCCTCAATTCTAACAACCTTATCCTCAATCCCAACAAAATTTTTTATTCTGAAAGATCTTCCTCTTATCCTTCACTATATATTAACCTAGTCCTCTGCATCCTTCTTTCACTTTTCATTCAACATCTCGTCCTGAAGATGGATCCCCATAGGGATTCGAAACTTCGACCATTGTTTGATCACACTGTGGATAATCCGAAGATCTCTTCATCAAACCTTATTCTTATTTTCCACCACCATATTTTCCTTGGCTCGCTCAATCTTCTCAATTTCAAAATCCAAACCAACAAGTTTCATTACCATTTCCTCAAAAATCAAATCAAATGCCTTCTCAACCACTCCCTAACCCAAATAATAAAAATCAACAAGTAGTTATAATGTTGAAGGAAAAAAAATTCAAGCTTGTACGATAACACCACTAGGTTTAAATGATGTTCAACTTAGATCTGGTAGAATTTTACAAAAGAAGTCGCCAACAATTATCATCCAAGAATATAAGGACGATGAGATTCATGAAAAAGATGAAAATATTGATCAAGAAGGTACTCCTATAAGAGAATAAATTCCTATATAATCAAAGGATGATCAAGTAAAATAATCTCCTACAGTTCCTCTAACAGTACAACCTTTTATTTATTTACAAGAACCACCTTTTCCCGCAAGACTCAAAATTGATAAATGAATAGAAAGGAAAATTAGTTTACCATACTTTGACATGTTAGGTGAACTTAAGAATGTTTTCATCAAAGTTCATTTAATACAAGAAATAAAGGATATATGGATATTTGCAAAAGCCATCAAGGAGCTATGTATTAGAAAACTAGGAAGAAAAAGAAAAAACATTAAAAAAATTCAATTGGTGGGAAAATTTGTTGATATTATGATGGGGAAAATATTGTCCAAAAATATTTAGATCCAAAAAGCCCCATCGTAAAAATCCATATCAATGGTATTGAGATCCCAAATACTGTATTTGATCTAGGAGTTTCCCTTAAACAGACCATGGAATAACTCAAACTTTCAAATCTTCAATATACTCCAACACTATTACAATTAGCAGTCAAATATGTTATTAAGCCATATGGAGTATTAGAAGATGTGTATGTGTCTCTAAATTCTTGGGAATATTCTGTATATTTTATGATTTTAACTCCCAAGAATAATTTAGGAGGCCATCCATTGATTTTATTTAGACCTTGGATAGCTACAGCAGATGCATTCATAAGTTGTATATGAGGAGATATGTATATATATGATGGAAATTCCACTAAGAAATTCACACTATATCCTCCTGCAAAAACTATAACTGAAATAGAAAATGAAGTATGGATAGATGATGATGTAGACTTTGAAAACATGCATTTAGTTTATACTTTTGCACAATTAGACAAATAAAATCAGTTAATCAAGTTAATGAATAACAATGATTCTTCTTCTTAATGTGAACAAAATCAAAGTTTTGAGGAACAATGTAATATTTAAAATTTATTATCACATAAAATTTCTGTACATTCTATGGCAAATTTTGGCAATTATCAAGTAGATACCTTTCCAAGTAAAACATTATATTAACAATAATCTCAAGGAATTTCAAAAGAGAAAATTAATAATGATGCTACAAAAACATTCTTTAGCTTATGCATGGGAATACACTAATATGAAAGGAGTTGATGATAAATATTGTATGCATCACATTTATATTCAAGAAAATTCCAAACCAATTGGATAACCCCAAAGGAGAATGAATCCAAATCTAAGGGAAATTGTTAAAGAGGAGTTACAAAAACTGTTGAATGTGAATTTCATTTATCCTATATTAGATATTCAATGGGTATCATCTCTAGTGATTGTTACAAAGAAGAATGGAAAATGGAGAGTATGTATTGATTACATAAAATTAAACAAAGCCACTTTGAAAGATCATTTTCCACTACGCTTTATAGATCAAGTATTAGATACCCTCGCAGGGAAAAAGTATTTTTCATTCTTAGATGGTTTTAGTGGATACAATGAAATCCAACTAGCACGAGAAGGTCAATATAAAAATAATTTTACATGTCCTTGGGGAACATATGCTTATAGGGTACTTCCTTTTGGATTATGTAATGCACCTGCCATATTTCAAAGTGCAGTATTCGGTATTTTCTCTGATCTAATTCATGATTATGTGGATGTATACATGGATGATTTTACTATGTATGGAAATTATTTCGAAGAAGATATGGGAAATTTACAAAAAAATCTTATTAGATGTAAAGAAGCAAAACTTTCATTAAGCCATGAAAAATGTTTTATGATGTTTAATGAAGGTGTTGTTTTAGGGCACCATATTTTAGGAGACGGAATTAAGGTAGACACATATAAGGTAGAAGTTATTTATAAAATTTCAATAACTGCTTGTCAAATAGATGTTAGAATTTTTCTCGGATTTACAGGATACTATAGAATATTCATATAAAACTTCAAAAAAATATCCTCTCCACTTTTCAAAATTCTTAAAAAATATTCTGAATTTGCATGGAATTATGATTGTCAAAAAGCATTTGAAACACTGAAACAAAGAATAACTGAAGCACCAATTTTAAGAGGACTAAATTGGTCTCTCCCTTTTCACATATCTGCTGATGCTTCAGAGACAACCTTAGGGTTTGTATTGGGACAAAAGGATTTAAATCCTTATGTTATATATTACTCAAGTAAAATTTTGACTCCAACAGAGTTAAGTTATACTATAACTGAAAAGGAGTCTTTAGTTGTTATTCATGCCATCAACAAATTTTTCCATTACATTACTGGCTACAAACTTGTATCCATACAGATCATTCTACCATTAAATAATTAATGAATAAAACAATTACTAATGGAAGAATTACAAGATGGTTATTACTATTACAATAATTCAATATTAATATTCTTGATATACCTGGAAAAGAAAACATGGTTGTTGATTTCCTTTCTAGAGTGCAAAATGATAATATTGATGTTCCTCTAAAAGACAATTTCATGATGAATATATTTTTGCAGTATCTACTAAATTACCTTGGTTTGCAGATATTTCCAATTATTTAGCTATAGGAAAATTTCCACCACAGTTGTCAACAAAAGAAAAGCAAAAAGTTATCAAAACCAGTGCATCTTATTCATGGATAGATGGGTAATTACACAAAACTGGACCAGATCCCAATGAGCTTGTCTATGGGAAGCAAGTTTTGTTCCCAATTTAGTTCCAAGTAGAGACCTACAAAAAAATATTAAATTGGGCCTTGACCTATCAGAAGCTCAGAAGCAAAGGATATCACAATTGAATTAGCTAGATGAAATCTGACAAGATTGTATTCAAAGAACTAGCATAATCCAACAACACATATCAAAATGGCATGACAAGTTCATCAAAGATAAAAATTTCAAACAAGGTGACTGGGAACTTATTTTTTATTCCAAGTTTAAAAAAATTGAAGGAAATTTTTAGACCCAGTGGCTTGGTCCTTATGAGATTAATACTATTTTTGACAATGGATCAGTGAAAATCAAGAATATTGATGAAGAAAAAAATTATTTCCTTGTTAATGTCCATAAATTGAGATTATATCATAAACTAATATTGACACAGGAGGAATTTGTTAAGTATCTACAAGAAAATTCTGAGTTTAAGTTGATTAAGGAAGATGATTTTCCTCCCCACTTCTCAACTTCATTGTTTATTTTTCAAAAATAAATAAATAAAATTAAAAAAAAAAATAATAATAAATGTATAAACATGAAAACCAACTTTGTTGGCATGTTTATACAAAAAAAATTGATTGAAAACCAAGATTTTCTTTGCAGTCAAGATTTTCAGAACTCCTTCTTCTCTTATCCTTGTTTCCTTCTATCCCTCTTTTTCCTCAAATTTTTAGGTGATTAACTATCAATAATAAGGAAGTATTCTCCAATAGATCCATAAGATGACATGCATAATTCCTATCATTCTGCAGCCAATTCATAGTTCTGCAACCAAAATCAAATTCAACAACATAAAGGTATCAAAAGAAATATTAAGGTATATAAGAATATTCAAGTTATGTTTCATTTAAAAAATTAGATTTTAAATTATGAATGTGACATTAAAGGGTTAAATATCTTATAAGTATTTTTAATTTTATGACCTTAACCCCTCATCACTACACACTTGTCACATCCAAGTACGATTAATAAATCAAGTGCATAACACCAGTCCTTTGAAAGTAGATATGGGAAGTTTTGCAAGTACAAGTCGAACATAAAAAGAACTCCTTCATCCATAAATTACCTCGTCATCATTGCAAATCCTCTCCATATTCATTGCTCATTACAAAACTTTCACTCTTCATTTTTCTTCCATTTCACAGTCGAAAGGAGCACTATGGGTTGAAAACCTTCTCCACATGATGGTTACGCTTGTTCGATATGAACCAAATAGTGAGAAATTTCTCCAAGATTATTCTAGAGTTAAGGAACAACTACAACATGTGGGGTGGCTTTCTTCGAGAAGTTCAATGGGTATGAACTAGAGGTTACTAAAGCATTTTCTCAAGCCTTTGATGGATTAGAGGCCGAAATTGGGGACATCAAACTAATTCTCACAGAATCAGTGATAGCAGAAGCAAAAAAACTCCCAAGGAATGGAGAATTTGGTTTAAAAATAGAAAAATTAAGGAGAATGATTGGGTACACTTCTTAAAGGAACTAGGTATGGACTTATCTATTTTCAAGAAAGGTATTCCTATCACAAAATTAGCAGGAAAATGGAAAAATCTTCTATTAGTAATCCATAAATCCATAACACGTGAGGGGAGATTTGGAACAATGTTTGTTTACGCTACTTCTTACTGTAAAGCTTTAAGAAAATAAAATTTAGTATTCAAAGAGAGTCTAGGTTCATAGATAGTTCTTTGTACCAACATGGACTAAATAATATCTTGTTAGAAGCACATTTGCAATCAAAAGGGGATAATTGGCAGGATTTCTTGGTAAGAAATCATTTCATGGAAGCTCCAGAGAAAGAAACAAGAAACAAAATCAAAAGAAGTAGGAGAAAATTAAACTCTAGTTCTGAGAAAAGAGAAAACCTAAGAAGAAGTTCAAGATGAAAACGTGATTAAAATTCCAAAAGACCCATTTGAGGACAATACTCCACTATCCCAATATCTTAAAAAATTAAAACATAAAAGTGACAAACAAGAACTTAGAAGGAAGAAATCTAGCCCAAGCCAACCCATGAATGAATTAAAGAAGAAAACAAAAAGCAGTGAAACTGAAAAATAAAATATCAAGAGTTAAGGAATGAATGTAAGGAGGAGTAAGAGAATTTCAAAATTATCAACAAATATTCAATCACCAGAGATGATTGATATTGAATGGGAAGGCTTTAATATACCTCACTACAAGGAAAAGACCCTCTAGTGGAGGTTATAAAGGAGGTTTTTAGTATTATAAAATTGGCCAAAATTGTCAAAAAAACATTTTCTACAACATCCATTTTTGGTAACAGAAGTTTTGGCAAAGCTTCTAACGGAACTTCGACACAACTAAAAAAAACTGGGTGACCAGAGGTTTTTACGGATGTTTTTCTCATCGGTGCATACATCATGTGTGAACGCATCAGTGCGTTTTACCATGTACGTACTGGTACTGTAAACATACCAAGCACTGGGATGGAAAACAAATTTCGGACGCCTCGGGGCATTTAGCACCATCCCGATGCATTTCACCCAGCAAGATGCACTGACCCAATGGAAGGTGCATGCACCAAGCCATTAAGGTGTAAAAACGCACCGGGCCATTTAGGTGTTAAAACGCACCGGGCCATTAAGCTATAAAAATGCACCAGCGCCTTAAAGGAAAACCGTATCAGTGCATGAAATGCCTATCAGACCCCCCGGGTGGTAGTCCTCGACAAAGCACATTAGGCGTTCGAATAAGTATTGGTATTTGTGCGGAGCCCATAGGTCGTACAAACGCACTAGTGCGCAGTATCATACAAACCCATCAGTGTGCAGTAACTAACACGCACTGATGTTCATTTTGTATTTTTTAGAAACATCGACGTGTGACAGTGTAATTATTGTGATTTTTTTAAATTCATTATTCATCAAAAGTCGACACATATCTTATAACAGTATTCATATCAATTAATTTTTTATTAGTGCATTTGAATGTGACATTTGGATTAATTTGTTATATCATATCATCATATTTTACATCTCTTAATTATAATATTTAATCAGTGGTGTAACATTTCACAGCAATAATAAAGAACATAATAAAATAAATTAAAACATATTTTATTATATATATGAATAATACACTCTTTGTCATACAAAATGGGAAAGTTATTGGTATCCCTTTGTCTTTCAATTGGGACACTATGTCCATTACATTAAACAAAATCTCTGATTTCATAGAAAAAAAATATTTCAAAAAATACGTCGTCTTGCTTTGATATCCAAACATATTGATCATAATTCTTCGCTAGAACTGATGTCACTGCTCAAGCTACTTCCATGACATGGGTTATTTGGAGGAATTTTTTGTTCATTGTGTTGATTGTTTTCTTCTTCTTCAAGTTCCATCTACAAACATAAAAATAAAGTGTAATAAGTGTATATACATTGGTGAGAATAATAAAGATTGCAATATTAAATAATATATATCAATGTAAATAAAAAAGAAATGTGCCATAGCAAGAATTGACTCGTGAACTACACACATTATTTCAAAACCAAATTTCATGCCATCTCTCAACAATTCATTTGTTAGCGCAGTTCCATACTTTGTTTCCTGCAAGTTTTATACCCCATAACAAATCATAGATTTAATATAAAAGATTTTTTTGTTTTATTAATTATAGACAAAGCTAAGTAAAACAAGATAGATGCTTACAAACTCCACAATTAATTTATGATATGCCAACATATACTGACAACCCATATTTAACCCAATGCCAATCAATTATTTTGATGTTTCTTCTTTGTATGTTAGCACCTGTTTGAAGACATTCAATGATAATTGTTGTAAAACAACTTAAAATATACAAAAATTAAATCTAGTTAAGTTGTTATAAGGAAGTAACAAGTACTCGGAAACATAGATATAAACCATTTCCTTCCTTGTCGTCTTGTTTTATGTGCTGAATAGGTTCCATTTTCTTTTCTTTTCTGTAAGAAAATACTTGAAAATAATATTTAATGCTAAATTGTTTATTTATTGTACCTAATCGAAAAATTCAATGATTACATTTTACATTTGAAGCACGTTGTTGTTGAGATGGCTCCTCGTGCGATGCAATTAAGTCCATTTCTTTGACCATATCCTTGTACACCCTTTTGAACATTCCTACTGGCATATTTCTCATATCAGCTCATTCATCCTTTGAGATTTTCATAATCTTCCTGAAAAATGTAACATGGCAATAAAATATTTAATTTTTATATTGATATATGAAAAGTAAATATAACAAAAGTGATATTTATAAATGAGTGCTTTGTATTAATATATACATATAATTCTAGAAAAACATTTAAAGAAATATTACTTTTTCATTACTTCTTTTTTTGCACGTTTTTGCTACTAAAAGTCTGACATGTCTCATTCACCAATTCTATGGAAACTCATCCTGTAGTTTGAATAAAATTTGGTTCTTGGAATCATTTGATAGATTTTTGTATTTTAAGTGGAAAGAACGTCTATACATTCATTCCATTAGATCCCTCAAAGTTTTGTAAAATCCCCCCCCCCCCCCCCCCTCTTCGTTAGCCTCCAACACCACTCCAGATGAGCTAAGGAGCAATTCATTTTCATTTGCATGTTATATTTCTTTTCTTTTTTTAGAACAACATTCCTTTTCTTCGTTGTTGGTCCCTATAGAACATTAAACATATGTGAATTAATAGATTTTTTGAAACATGTTATCTAATATTTTTCAGTATATTATTAATAAAAATTCAAAAAAGAAACTCATATTGGATCGATAGTATTTTTTCACTCACCTAATTCATCCTTATGCAATTTTCCATCAAGATTTTACGCTCTTCTGGTCTTAGATCAGAAATAAACTTATCGAGCTTCGTTCTTTTGTGGCTCTGCATGATGCACACTAAACAATACATATTAGTTAAACCCACATATTGTTCAAAAATAATAAATTTTGTAAAGAATTTACAAAAAACTTGCCTTTTTTGCTTTCCCCGATGTGCTATCAGTGTTTTTGTTACTTGAACTCTTGTCAGCCATTTCTTTATCAATATGAAACCTATACCATACCATTCATTAATATATTTTATAAATAAATCACATACTTTTCAAGTAAAAAAAAAATCAAGAAAGCGATGCGTCTTTCCTAAAGTATGCACCAAACATAGTCCGTAGGTTCTTATAAACACCCCATCAATACAGTAGAAACACGCGCCCAGTGTGCTATACTGCAATAATCACTAGTGCACTATTTTAAATAGTGTGCACTGATTAAAAAATATATTTTTTTTATAAAAATCGTGCAAGGGTCGACATGGATTGGGATCTGACTCTACAAGTGGTCCCGCGGGTTATATGTCATACACCTATATATATATAGTAATACAAACCCTATAAATCTAAAATGAAAATACCTAATTGTGAAGTCACATAAACAAGAAGAAGCAAGGATTGAATGTAATAATGGATTTTTATTTATTTATTTATTTATTTATTTATTTTTTCTTCTGAAAATGCACGGTAAAATTTAAAATTGTTACTATGCATATATTAAATCCAACAGAAACTGTAAAAAAAATAATTATTACAATAAATTTTAACAATTTTACTATACTACAGGGTTTTTGTGCGAACCACCATATGTTTCAAATTCTGATTCTTTGAATAGTGTTGTTGTTCGAAAGTATTTTGCTGCCCCATAGTGCTCTCATAATCTCTTGTGCCAGGTATGTCTCTCATGCAAATCCCTCCCTAAAAAATTTTGCAAAAATAATGAAATGATGAATAGCTTTTACTATTTATAGAAATTTTTTATGAAATTAGATTTTCGAAAATAATTTGCTGCCCATTTTTCAATTTACCGCTTTTTGTCACTTCAATAAAATAAAGTTGCGCTTTTTTTATTTCCGGATATTTAGTGTGTTTGTTAACTAACAACACTAGTATCTCAGTTAATGAAACTGCACCAGTGCGCAGTAACTAAAACGCACCGGTGCGGTTAACAATACATTAGCACCAATAACAATAAGTCCATTTTTAAGGCACCAAAATTACTCTTAGGTATGTACACCAAAATTTATTGTTGATTTTTCTCAAATGCAGGGACAAAATCTCACAATGATATCAAATGGAAAATTATTCAAAATCTAACTCGTTCCAAAATATTTTGCAAAGTTCATCGTGGAGTTCTCCCTATCCATCTCCAGACGTAATTACTTCAGATTTTATTTATATTTTCATTATCTAATTGAATTTATTTATTTTATCCATATCAATCAGCTGAATAAAATTAATGTATACAATTTTTCAGGTTCATGCAGATTCAAAATCGAGTTCAGATGCACAAAATATTCAAACAGCTCCAAAACTTCGGAAGCTCTTATCAGGAGCAGCATACCGCAAGGCACAGTTGGTAGATGAAAATGGACAGCCTCTTCACCCGACCAATTGTAACATGTCATCTTCTAGCCACAATCCTAGGACAATGATGGTAATAATAATTTTTTAGTCTATTAATGTAATTATTTCAACGTCAAACCAATTAATCATGCATTGTCAACATGCTTACTAATTGATATCATCGATTTTGTACTAATCATGTTCCAATATATTTTTTGAAATTACTAGGATTCTAGTGATGATGAGAGACCTACCTACCATCTTCCATTGCACCCCACGAAAATTTCAAATGGAGAGAAAGCTGAATTAAGAGAAAAAATTGGAGAGGAACGATACCAAGAATGGTTGAATCAACCACCTATTCAATTCCCACTACGTCCAGATTCATCAATTATGAATGACTATAGCAATAATAGTTCTTCACAAGCTGGAAATGGAGGGAATCAAATAGAGGTTGGTATGGATGATTACTTAAGGGATACAACTTCCATGGAGACAATGTTGTTAGATGCATTCCAGAACGATGATCAGCTAGGGGATGATGCTCATATGGTTGACACCTTTTTTCGAAATCCTTAAATTTTCTTCCACCACCCCTCTCTTTGGACCTCGCGGTTAGTCAAAGTCTACCCACTTGGGGACAACGATGCTACTGTAAAACTTGAAAGAAAAATTTGGCTTGTCGAATGCATGTTTCTCGGAAATTTTGAGGTAATTGACCATCAAGTACATTATATTTTGAGAAATATAATCACCCAATGAACATTACAAATGGTCAATTTTATGAACATTAATAATTATCGGCATTAATGTAAATTTAATATTTTCCATGACCAACTACATTTTATTCAAAGTTAAGGTTCTTCCGAGTGATAATGTCTTTCCCAGTAGCTGCGAAGAGGCAAATAAATTGTTGAAAATGTTGGGTGTTGAGTACATATCATACTCATGCATGTCCAAATGATTGTATTCTATATAGAGGAGAATATGCAGAAAAATGGATATGTCTGAAATGTGGGCATGAAAGTTATGATAAATCAAAAAATAAGGGTAAATAATGTGGTCCTCCTTTTAAGATATTGAGGCATGTGCCTATAATCTCAAGGATTCAAAGGCTCTTTCATTGCAAATAAATATCTATGTTGCAGGGATGGCATGCCTCACACATAAGTGAGTTGGGAGTTATGTGAATCCCAATAGATTCAATAGCCATGAAGCATATAGAGGATACATGGCCTGAAAAATTCAAGGATGAAGTGCAAATTCTATGACTCAACATAACCATGGATGGCGTCAACCCATATTCCCTCCAGAAAACCAACTATTTTTGTTTGGCTTGTAGTAGTGATCAATAACAATATCCCCCCATGGTTTCCCCTGAAGAATGAACATCTTATGTTGGCTCTCATAGTCCCTAGTATAAGGAAAGTGAAGAATATGGATGTCTACCTATAACCACTATTAGATGAATTGAAGGAATTATGGGATGGGATAAATGTATATGATGTATCAAGACCCATCGTAGCAGAGAGGATTTTTACGTTGTATGAAATATGTTCTTACATGACACATGATTATCCAAGCTTAGGGGTTTGCTCTATTAAATTACATGTTTATTGATTTGTTTATATATGTAACAATACTCTTTCACATATTAGTTATTTAATTCATTGTAATTGTTCTAATCTTCATGATACTCTTTAATGTGTCATGCATATTGTATACAATAATTTCGCAGGTCTTGTAACAAAAGGGTATTATGGATGTAAATGTTGTGGACCTTCTCTGAAATATATATGGTTCAACAACCTATGAAAGCCAGTGTATGACTGTTGTAGATATTCCTCCCAGAAGAACACCCTTATAGAAGATAAACAACCACTTTCAATGGTAAACGAGAGATAACCCAAAGGCCTGCAATAACGACACCAATTGAATGTCTTAAAGCATATGAGAGAGAGAAGGAGAAGGAGTTCATATAAATGTTTGATTCAAATGGGGAGCCTATGTTCAATGATCCATAATTTTTCGACACCTATGTTGAGAAATTTCCCATTGGGATGAAAAGGAAATCTATCTTTTATAACCTCCCATACTGGGAGAATCTTAATATTACCCACTTATTAGATCCCATTCATATATTCAAAAATGTTTCATCTTCTTTATGGAGGCACATATCATTGAAACAAAGTGACATATTGGTTGTTAGGAAAGATATTATTACTTCAAAAACTAAAAAAAACACTGGTCAAGACGATTAGAAAGTACAAGATCAAAGGTAGCTGGTCCCTCTAATTGGTATTTCAAATAAGGTGATGTCCTATGGATTTTAAAAAAATATGATCTTTCTTTGGAAAGTGAAGTTATAATGGATGTGAGGGTGACATGTTCATAAGGGTCTTCACTATGGCACTGCTTCACCGTGGATGACCATTTTTCGGGGTTGAAATTGCATGACTATTTGAATCTTCTAAGAGTACTTATAATGTCAAAAGCATGATTTTATTATTTGTTATATTAATAAATTTTATCCCATGCAGGGATCATAAAACATAGCTAATTTTGTATATTATTTCATGTGTTTATAACTTTGCAGTGTCATTATCTGTTGTTCATGCATTGGCGTGTGAAACATGACTTCCCCCAAGACCTAGGATGTGGCATATCTAAATTATCTTCATTTGTACATTGGATCACCTCAAAGGAGATTCATGTGGCTAGCATTCCATGGTGGCATCAAGATATAGTTAAGATTGTGTGCATGTTTGAGAAGGAACCGCCGACGACTTTCATGGACTTGCAGGTTAATATTCTAATCCACCTAGTAGATGAGGTTGAATTAGTTGGGGTGGTTTCTTGTCATTGGATGTTCTTCTTAGAGAGGTACATGAAGAAATTGAAAGGTTTTTTTCGACAAAGGGAAAAACCTAAGGGGTCTATGGAAGAGGGGTACATATCATATGAATATTTCTATTATGCTAATGAGTACATCAAGCAGATCGACAACATACCAGGTGAGGTGATTTGGGACAATGAAAGGGATGAAGACAAATGAGAAGGGGAGCTTCTCCAAACGAATGGAAAAAGGTGCTTGATAAAGAGTAAGCGACTTATAATTTTTCAAATTTACACAAAGTAAATATTCACGTTGAACTTTGATATAATGTATATTTTGATGTCATATGTACTATATATCAGTTTGATTTCATCAGCGAATGTAGAAATTGAAGCAATCAATAAATTCGTTTTTTACAATTCCGAAGTGACACAATCGTGGGTCGCATTGTACGAACAAAAGAGGATGAAATGAGATAGTGACAGTAAAGAATTTAGACGGTTGAATGGTAGAAGTGTGCCTTATCCCAATCATTTAAAAGAAAATATTCCAATTATATGCCCCAACAGTTGGGTTGCTGACCAAGTCAGAGAGAAATACGGTGCAATCAGTCGTTACCCGCGTGTTGAAGAGGATGCGCTAAACATAGGGATTGGGTGCAACAACTCAGTAAGAATCTATTTATGTACATTTTAAACTTAATAATGCACCTTTGAAATGTAACATCTATATTTCATATTTTAACAGTTGGGTTATTATAAGACACATGACAGTATGATTTTTTAACTTTTTTATAGGTGCATTTGTTCCCATCTATGTGGGCATGTGGACATCATTTTCACACAGAAAATGTCGATGATGGACACATGACACAAGAATATGGAGTGGAAGTCGAGTTCGGTCAGTCTAGTCGAGATAGCCATCGTGATCAAAACCTAGTACGAGGGATGTTAGGTTATGTCGGAAAGATACAAGAAATCATTGAAGTGGACTTCTCTTCATTCCAATGTGTTATTTTTAGGTGCAAGTGGTGGGACACCTTTGATCGGAATAATGTAAAGGAAGATCTCAATAGTAGGTCGATATGTATCAACTCTATAAATATGTGGGATGAAGCTAAGGAGCCTTATGTTTTCCCCAAACACTGCAAACAAGTGTTTTTTACCCAGATGTCTTTGATAGGGATTGGTGGTTCGTATTGAGACATGAACCTAGATCAAAACATATTTTTGAGAACAATAGTGTTATCATGCCAAGTGAGTTGGAAGATAATGAGGGTGATCATGAGAATAAAGAGAGATATGGTACATGTGTTATTTCATCATTTATACTATTTAAGATGAGTGTTTGTAAAGAAGAGGACTTAACCTTATAACTAAGACTCTTTTTTTCGAAACATTATATTATGTCTTTTGAATTAATTGGTTTGCATTGTGTTAATGTTAAAATCATTTCACTTGATAATTTGTAATTATGTTGATCTAAAAAATAATGAACGGTATCAAGTCCTTTTTTTATTTCATTTCCTAAAACAATACAACTACTTGATTGCTTTAAATGTGTGTGAATGATATCTTCAAAATGTATAATGTTATTTTTTGGCATGTAAGATCATAATAAAATAATGATAGTTCTAAACATGAATTTATTTGCATTATTTTTCTAAACATTATTATGTTACAAAAATTCATATTATTGTAGATTTATTATTTTACAATTATTTATATTCATACAAATTTACAATTTTATAATTATGGTAATTTAACAATATTTACAGTATACATTTTACTTACGGTAATTATGGTTCAAAATTGACAAATAATTTACAATTTTCCAATTTTACAATTTTACAAATTTACAAATTTACAAATGTTAATAAAATTGAATAATGACAATACATACAATTACAATTACAATTTTACAATTTCACAATAAAACTACAATTATAATTACAATTTTACAAATATTTTACATACAATTACAATTACAATCACGATGCATACAATTACAACTACAAATTTACAATTTTACAATTTTACAATTTTAATAAAATTTAATCGTTACAATACATACAATTACAATTACAATTTTACAATTTCACAATAAAATTACGTACAATTACAACTACAATTTTACAAATATTTTACATACAATTACAATTAAAATTACAATTACAATTTTACAATTTTACATACAATTAAAATTAAAATTTCAATTACAATTTTACATACAAATACAATTACAATCACGACATAATATTTAATAAATATCATGATTTAATATTAAAAATAAACATCACGATCATGATAACCATCGTACAAATATCATATTCTAAAATACAGATTCAAATTCGCTAACATCATCTAATCATCATGATCATGATCATCTAACAAAACACAAGCATTGTATAACATCATCACAACACAAACATCAAATATACATCTCATGTCAAATAACTACTATCACATAGACATCTATCTGCAAGCACATTAAATCAACATATCTAACATGACCTAACAATATACACATTATGATGAACACCAACATGTCAATGATTAAGTACATCAACATGAACATAAAATACATGGACCATATATATATACACACACACACACACACACATATATATAGATATAATTTCATAAATATATAATTGTAATATAACTACATATAAATGTCAAAAATCTGGTGGTACTACATCAATACTAGTACTAGTTGAGGCCTTATCAGTCGATGGTACAACCTCATGCTCAAATGGATGATGTGCTTGCTCCGGAGGTGCCTGTTGATGAGATGGTGCAGTATACTCAGGAACTTCCTGCTGATGAGTCGTCGATGGTGCAACCTACTCAGTGGATGGAGCGGCCTGCTCAGATTGACCTGCCTGCCCAAGATCATGTGCCTGCTTAGTTTATGGTCTTGTTTTCTTAGGACTAGGTGTCTACTGAGATGGTGCAGACTGCTCAGAAGATGCTTGCTGATTAGGAATGGATGTTGGCTACTCATGTTCTCCGGAACGAGGAGGTGGAGTACTAGAATGATGATCACTCCCCTAGTGATCATGATCATCATATGAGTTTCTCTGTCGTGCATCTCCATGATGCCTATCCCTCCTAGCCACCAGTACTCTTGAAGCTCCAATGATATGACGCATGTGGGTCATCATATCGCAGAGAATGTCTTTCTAGAGCTCTATGAGCCTACGATCGGCCTAGATCTCTCTTATCGTAGCAAGGTAGAATCCCTCATCAACCACGAGTCAACAAGTTGATCACCCAAATCCATCCTTAATCAGGTGTCCACCTTACGTCGCACCCCCGTGGGTATCTGCACTAAAGAATCAGGTTTGTCACCCTGATCCATCGCCTCCACCATAGCCTCGTCAACATCTACACCTGGATCATTCGATGGGGGTGGAATCCTGTCCCCAACGAATGTCCCAATATCTACAAAATATATAGTACATGACAAAAATTAGACAATTTCATTAAACAATTTAATAAAACAAGTTAAAGAATGTGTTAGAATAAATTTTATTCTAGTTAATTAATTAAGACAATAAAATGAAACTATATTAATTTAAATAAACCACTAATATTACCTCTCGCATCCGCTAGCTCATCCTGTGTGAAGAGGATTTAGGTACACCCTCGCCAATCCAAACTGGCGTACGGACACGACACCATCATGAACAAGTGATCATCAGCACTGGCTAGAAACTCTAGTGCATCGGTAGATATCCTGGCCGAAAAGTCAGACAGGCCCCTCTTGGGCATCATCTAGCCCCACATCTACATCCGTACATGCAACATCAGCCTGCGAGGCTGCCAAACAAAATTAGGCCTCGTCTCTGGAAACCTCTCAAAAAATAAACAAAATAAATCTGAAGAAAAATGGAAGGTCAACCTCCCACGTGCCTGAGAACAACATCTATCTAATGTTGTACAAAACTTCCGCAAAAAAATCGTATACCATCTCACAAGTTGTGGCGCCTGGAATAAAGAATCAACATAAAATAAAAGCGGGCACCTAATGTGTTTCCCGTCACTGGTATAGTGTGAAATGGTCGTCAGTAGTAGTGAGAGGAACCTCACCTCCTTTAGACCAAATGAAGCAATGTGTAACTGATCACCGGTCACCTGAAAATCTGCAAGAGAATTTATATCCTCCCTAATGTATCTCTGGGATTTTATTGACTGACTCCCTGTTGCATAGTAGACGGGGACATCTGGGAACTAGGGAAAATCCTGCCCTCTCCTAGATAGGCCAGTAATAAAATATATGTCCTACTCAGTAGGCTCGTACCACTGGCCAGGACCGACCTGAAAATCTTTTCCGTGGGTATGCCACCTATAGATCAGTTGTACCAATAACCCACTATGGCCCTTCAGGGATGTAGCCTCCTCGTAGAACTTGATGAGGCCTACCTCCCTTAGGAGAAACTGGGTTGTTGCCGTAATAGGGCAAGGGTACAAAATTCTCTCCCTCTCTCGTGCCTCCCACGACTGAATCACGTTATAATGGTCCTCCATATGTTCTTGTTGTTCCCTTTTCTCTCTTCATTGACGTCATTGAATGATTCACATATTAAATACATTTTTTTTATTAAATGAGAAAGGTATTTACAAATATATATATATATATATATATATATATATATATATATATATATATATATATATATATATATATAATTTGTTTTGATAAAAAAAAAAAACACTTGGTGCACCCAAAAAACAGTAACGCACTGTTACCAAATAGTTTGGTCAACGCACCGCCCAACATCAGTACATGGTCAATGATGTGGTCCTATAAATGACTACACCATTGACTATGTAATGTTGTTGGGCGGGTGATGTGTTGACCTAACTATCCACCCCAGGGCGGTTACTCTGGTGAACGCACTGCCCTCCCAATAATATTACATAGTCAATGGTGCGGTCATTTAAAGGATTGCACCACCGTGTTATTTTTTAAATTCTATCGGTGTGCGTTTTCTTTGTACTGCACTAGAACCTAGTGCAGTTTCCGTTAACACCGTTCGCGGTGCGGCCTGTAAATTTACAGGCAGCACCATGAATGATGCGAGCCGAATGGCTCACATGTACCGCGCATTTTATTTTTAACAGTTAATTTTAAATTAATTTCAAATTTTAATCCGCTAAAAGGTTTAGTTATTGAGAAACAAGTATATTACCTATACATTTGCATGTTGAGGAACCATCTTTGCTGAGGAATTGAAAAAACCCAATTTTTCCCACAGTTTTTGAAAATTCGAACTCCACACAGTGCGCAATGGATGACAGCAATGCGTGCAATGGGAGCATCGATGGCAGGGTGCCTCAAAAAATAAAAAATCACACCTGTGATTGATATTTCTAGAGCACAAAAACAAGTAGAAATGAGGTTTTTATGGCTAGTAATTTTTTTTAATTAACCCTTTTTTGGTGCGGGGGATTTTGAGACACACCAAGCAATTTTATAATGGCACACCGCACATCATTACGATGCCCTGGATTATGGAGATGCACCGGGCTTGTTTATACGTAGAGAATCTGTGCGCTAGATTACTTAGATGCATCAGGCAAGTTTGTACGGAGAGCACGGTGTCTCGGTGTGCCAATTTTTAGTACGCACCGATGTGTTTTGCATAAAACGCATCGGTGTGTTTTGCATAAAATGCATCGGTGTGTTTTTCATAAAACGCATTGGTTCGTTTTATGATGAGAAACACACCGCAAAAAAAACATTCGCAAAAACCTCCAACCGCCAAACTCCTCTAGAAACCTCTGCTACAAACAGATATCTGGGCTATTTTTATAAGGGCTTCCTCAAAAACATCCGCTAGAGGGTCTTTTCCTTGTGGGGCATCCTCGTACAATCAGTCCAATAGACAAACCCCAAAAATCGATCCAGCTCAACAAGAGATCTATGACTATGTGGAATCTCTAGAGAAAAAGGCACAACAGAAAGCAAAATCATCTCAATTTTAAACAAGTGATACATCAACAACAAAATCAAGTACAAAACATGAACAAAACATTGAAGAAAATGTGAAGCAAGATGTTTATGAATTAGATTCAAGAGAGAGAAGAAGCTAAGGTCCAAAATGATACACTAAGGACTCAGAATGACAACATCTTGCTACACCTCTGTCATTGGTACAAGAAGAATAAGAAGCTTAAATCTAGAAATAATTTTCTTAAAAACAAGGTCAGAGGATTCGAAAGAAGAGTTCTTATAAAGAAACCAAGGACCATGTTCATCATGAAAAAGAAGAAAATAAGTACTATCCTAGAATTACTTATGCAAACATAAAAACTCATTAACTGAAAGGAGAGGACGAGAATAAATTCAGAAATTTTGGTGCATGAGGACATGCAAAGCCTTCGGTGTGGGAGAATGTTGAAGTCTAAGAATGTCTCTTTTTTACCACCCATTTTTCCATCATATTCCACCTTTCTGTCATTTTCTTGTAAAAACTTAGCATATTAAGGTCAAGATAAAATCCTATAAGGTATTAAATCATCCATATTTAATTTATTCGTTTTTAATGAAATCATGAAAAACGTATCTTGCAATTACCGAATTTTGTACATTCTCCAGCTGATATATGTTTCTGTAGTAAAATCCATTATTATATACGTTGGAGTGTTCCAAAAGAAGGAAGAATACTTCCAAAAGATGAAATTTGGCCTCCATATGAACAAGCACCTACTGGAATTACATGGTAATCTAAGCGAAGTAAGAGATATTGAAGTCAAATGATGGGTCAAACATGAATAATATGTGTTGAAAATCGAGAACATGTAGCAGAGAATCAACCAAGCGAGGCACTAAGCTGTTAGAACACGAAATATCCTATGAATTGATTTTTCAATAACAAGTCATAAAGAAATTTGATTATTAGGATATCGATCTCATAGGTGTCAAGTTTGTTTAAACTCTTTTTAAGTTTTTTTTATTATCTATATAAATAATAATGACATATACAAAGAACACAATTATGGAGTGGTGGTAATCACTGTTATCAAGTTTTTATCCTTTCAAGGACGTATTGATACTATGTTACTTTAATACAAGTTCATGTTATCTTTTCAAATGCATGTGTGAAGTCGTGTTTGATAGTTGATCCTGCAGTCCAGGAGGCCCCCCTGCGAGATGTGAGGTTTTCATTTTAATTTTTTGAACTAGTTCAGTTTATGTTTTCTAAAAGTTCATTTTTGTTACAAATTTAATTTCTGGTTATTTTATTCTTATCATAAGAGTACTCGTAAAAGAGAAAAAAAATTATTTAATGATTCAATGCATCTCTAATTTCTTATTCTTAGTGTTTTATCATTTCATGATAGTCTTAGTTAGTTGTTTTAGCCTTTAAATTTCAATTATGTTAGTCATTTTCAAATTTTTTTATGATAGATTGGAAAAAAATTTAGAAGTTAATGCACACACTAGTAATCTCTCTTGAGTTAGATTTTCAATTCAGTTATCATATTTCATTTTAATTTCTTTTTAAAGCAATTTACCTTTCATAGATTAAGATTTTGTCATCATTTTTGTCATATCAATTATTTTAAATTCGATTTCATTTCAATTGAGTTTGAGTGCAAAATAAGTTCAATTCCACAACAGTAGAACTAGGTTATTTTCCTTCTATGGTTTGGTCTTGAAGCATTTATTTTTGGTGATTTTTGCAATATTAGATAGTTCTTTACTTAGAAAAGCTCAATTTAATCAGTTAGTACTCTGGATTAAAATAAAATGTGTGTCATTAGTTTCTAATTTTTAGTTCATTTTACATTTGGTTTTATTCATTCTTGCAATTAGTCTTGTTCTTAGAATAAATCCTAACATATATAGTGCAAATACATTTCACAAATACACAAATCCTGGTTGACATTTAATCAAGTAAATTAAAGATAATTAATTTACCAAACAATACTTAGCAATAGGAACTCAATCAATTGAGCTAACCCTTGAGCTTATTTTCTTCGGAATTTTTTTCATGCCATTAGAGGTGATTATCTTTCATGTTTTCCATGTTATAACCATTAATTCAACTTCCTTTCCTTCCCAAAAAAATTTCAATAAAATTTCTTGAAAATTAAAAGCTATCGTCCCCAAAGATTGTAACCATTGGACTCCTAGTACAACATCAACACCACCCATGGGAATGTAAAGCATTCGACTATTCAATACATATTCCCCCATGGTTAGCTTGATATTATGGAGCAGTTCAATAGAGATAACTTGTACGAAATGCCACACCTCCCTGTTTCATCCTTCATTCCTGAAAATTATACACATAAAACTACATTCCATTCAATTTCAGTAAATTTTTTATGAAATTTGAATCCAATTCTCATAGAGAAAGTTATGACAATTTTCCCTAGGTCACATGTTTGAGACTGAATTCTGGAGCATGTAGAAACCCTAGCTTCTTCGGATTATATCTCAGAAAATATAGCAAACCAATCTCTGAAATTTATACACGAAGTTCACCAAGATTTCAGCTCCACATGGTCAAAATTTCAGCTTCTGAAGCTTTGTAGAAAAAAAATTTATAGGGAAAATTCCACAATGGCCTATTTGAAGTAGTGAAACCCTAGAATCCAAAGCTATGATACCAGATTTTATGCAAACAACTCACAAAACAGAAGAAAAGATAGATCAAAGACCTAAAAATTATCCTCATCGAGGGGGAAACCTCCTTTAAATTACATAAATGAACAATTTTTTGATGATACAAACGATAATACCTCCTTAGTATATATAAGAGTATAAGGGGTCACAATATAATTAGAGCCTACATAACAATAATAATGTAAGGGCACAAAAATAACAATATGGGGGATACATGGGAACACCAATAACAATATGGGGCTACACTAATAATAATAATAATAATAAGGGGGATACACTAGTATTATAGGGACCTAACATTAACTAAGGTAAATTCCCATGTACATGGTAGAAAAATGGGTAACTGAAAAGGGGAAATTCCCAAGTGCTAAATTGCATGTGAAGAAAGAGAGATTGAATCTTTATGTGGAGGAGCTTTTGCATGGAGCAATACAAAAATAAGTATAAATCCTTCTTTAATTGGAGGATAATTTTTATAATTACTCATGTAAAAGTGAAAGGTAAAAATATTGGTGCCTTGTTAAATTACTTGTATGTGGAAGATATCTATACAAAAATTCAAACCATTTTAAAGTTAAACAATATAAAGATACCAACTTAAATGCCAAATTATCTTCTTATCTAGTAGGGAAGAAAACTGGGTGGATACTAAGTGGATTTATAATTATAAAAATATTAAGGTATTATAGAATAAATACTAGTCAAGGAAGGTTATTAATTAAAGTGGTAAGTTTATCAATTTGGAATGGAAATGAATGTTCAATTCACTTCTTTATATGTTTTGGAGCCAAACAATATTTTCATAAGCATTACCTTTGAATTCCCTATCAATTGTAATTATATTGATATTAAATGAGAAAATGCATTATAACTTAAGGAAAAGGAAGTTAAAAAAACTTTACCCATGAGTATGAAGATGAGATTAATAATTTAGAATTGAATATCAATGAAATCTCCCCAAAATGTAATTTTTGTGTCTTACACTTAAAGGAATTTGATGTAATCCTTACGATCTCTTGGTTTAAATGTATTAGTTATTTTACCATGAATGCTGATAAAAAATACATATCATTCAAACACCTTATCAAAAATATCTTGTTGCAAGAAATTAATTTAGAAAAATTAGTGGCTTTCCACAAAATTGATTCACAAATAGAAGAGATCAATATACAATTACATCGTACAATCAAAATGTACAATTGATAGGTAGAAATATTATAATGATTTCAAGGGGAAAGATAACTCTTACCTAAAAAATTATATTCAAGAGTTCAACACACAAATCAATGAATTAAATTATTACAAACAATACATTCAACAATAATTCCAAGATCTTGAAAAGAAACTATAAAAAAGAAAGACAAAGAAGTTGCGTCATTAGAATATACAAACCAAATTCAAATTGTGACAATCCAATATCACAAGGAATCACAACAAGGTTATGATAATTTAGAAGGGAAAATTAGAGATTTGAATAACGCCATTATTATAAAAGATGAAGAAATTATGCACGTTTGAATGAAATCAGGGAAGCATGATATAGAAATTTTCAAATTTCGACAATGAATAAAAGTGTTGCAACAACAAAGTAACAATATTAAAAGCACTCACAAAAGAGACTTTGACAATATCTATAAGAAGCTATCATCCAAATATGATGAAATTTCTCATTTGAGAAATCACAATAAAACTGTACTTACATAAATGAAAAATTTGAAGAATGATAGGAAGGTACAACAAAAACCCCCAAGGGATGGATAAGGGTATTGGCACCAATCCAATCAATCTGGAAAAACCTAATGTTGTTATCGTTGAAGTTGTATTAGTTAAAGAGCCTTCAATAGTTGAAACTAAAGTTAAAGTAACATCAATATAACAGATCAAAACTAAAAATCATAGTGACATTGCTAAGGAATTCTTATTAGTGAAAAATCTTCTAGAAGTTAATTTTAAGAAACAATTCAAAGACAAAGAGACATGCATAAATTTAGTGAAGAATTTGAATACATAGAAGAATTTGCAACAAGAAATACCAAATAAGCTCACCAGCAAGGAATCATTGGATTATAAAGAAACAATGATAGATCTCGTTCACATAGAGAAGTTATTAGTTACAAAAAT
Organism: Pinus albicaulis; assembly: GCA_034641835.2. Classification (NCBI taxonomy): domain Eukaryota; kingdom Viridiplantae; phylum Streptophyta; class Pinopsida; order Pinales; family Pinaceae; genus Pinus; species Pinus albicaulis. The sequence continues at coordinate 1,093,056,675 of CM076577.1, forward strand.
CCATATGATGGAAAAGGAAACCAACACAAATCCAAGTGAAATATAATCAACAACATATCATCAGAAATATCAAAAGATAAGGTTTACAAAAATAAGATGAAATATACATGGATTCCTTATTGTTAGAAAAATTATAAAATTCATCACATTATTCGACAAGCTAACCAAGGACGAAAAGCTCAAGTCTGGAATCTTATCATTTTCAAATCACATAAACTATTTCCACACAATGTTGTAGAAAAATTGAATTAGGATAGTCTAAGCCTTACACAATTATATAGTTCTTCTCAACTCTTGATAATTGATATTGTCTTGCATCATCGACCACGAAAACATTGAGAATATAAAATCGTGAGATGACATTACATTCTATATCAAAAACATAAATCCCTTCCATAAATATGCTTTGAGAGAAAAATATTTTTAAAAGGGAAATACTTGTAACAATTACAACTAAGTCTATAATATTGTGATTATTACGTAATAAATAATAAAACTCTTAATAATAATCATAAATCGTTGTTGTGTATCCTTCATGTATAATAATCATAAATGTGCTCTTCAAAAATACATATTCTATCATCCACTATGCATATTTATACATAAGTATTGTACCCAATGAATCATGTTGAATATATATTTTTATAATAAATAATTATTATTTGATATTGATTACTTTGTATATTCATAATGTTCTCATGAAGTGGACTTCTAGTTCTACTTCAATCCTTAGTACCTTTAACACGTTTGTTTTTTAATCTAGTGAACATATTGGAAATTGTTTTTCAATCTAACATCAATGCACATGACACATGTAAAGAGTGTTTGAATCATAAAAAAAAACATCTATAAGAAGAATATGTGATTCAATATTTAGTTGAAATTACACTAACAATAATGATGTGATGAAATTATAGAATAAAGAAATAAAAATGAACAAATCTCTATTGTGCAAGTGCATGATAAAAAATAAATGATGAAGGTCACCATGTGTGGAAGGAAGACAAAACAAATTGTTGAAATGCATGCAAACATAGTAGCACTAACTCATGTACTGCATTATGTGTTATGATACAAGTGACATAAAGTCCATTATATTATTTGTAAAAAACCAAAATGGTGTATATTAAATTCTATGATGGGACGCCAAATTAATGAAATTTATATACTATATATTGGAATAATATTGATTATGAAATTAATGTTAATATAAATGAAAAATAAATTCTATTTAATAAATTGTATTTGTTGGTAAATATGTTGAATCCAACATAAGGTCGTTATTATCTGTGTACCTAACAACCCACTCTACTTTGTCTAATTTCCACTATGGATAGAATGAAAGACTCCTAACTTAGTAGGGGCATGTATTCCTTTTCCTTTTCACCCATTAGTAGACAGTGAGGGAATTATCCTTACGTATTTGAAATTGTAGGTGATTGATACTTTTTCTTTGGCTGAGGATGCCTAATTTTATTTTATTTTTCTATGTGGTTCACGAACGCTGGATATCTGTGACTACTATGACCACTAAATATTTGTACCAGGTAGATCCACCAAGGAATAAATTGCTGCCAAATCAACCACGAAGCCTAACCCTGAGAGTGTCAAGAGAAATGAACCTGTGACCACTCAATTATCTCATTTTATTATAAATCCATCCAAGTCTTCGACTTATTTGTTTATCAAACATATTAATATGCTAACCATGTACATTTTTTATAGAAAAATTAACAAAAAGTATAGATCCTACCCTTGTTTTATATTGTCTAACAAGTGCATACAACAAATCCAATATTATTAGCTAGATGCAGGATCAAGTAGATCATGTCATGTTAAAATATTTTTGTCCAAAATTGAGACTAGATGTAAGTGATGGAGAAAAAATGATTTAATGATATAGGTGGAGTTGGCATCCCTTGTTCCTCCCTTGTTGTTTCAATGGTTTTTGTAAATTAATTTAATTTATTATTATTATCATCATTACTATTATTATTTATGTGGTTCATGGTCCCCATATATTGGTGACTCGCTACGTCCATGGAATGTTGTTCCATGTAGATCAACCCAAATAAATCACTTCCCGCTGACTCAAACATGAAGCCTAACCCTGAGAGTGTCAAGATAAATTGAACACGTGACCTCTCAATAACAAAGGTGCTTAATTATGAGAACTCGACCAATTGATCTAGCCCTAGAGTATTTCCAAAGAATTATTATTATTTTGTGGAATTCCATATTCTAGAGTCTATAATAAAATTATATATTGAAAACATAAAACAAAGAGTTACCTCCTTATGAATTCTCATTTAAATTTTTAATGTGTAGGAGCGAATTGGCACAAATTCATGTTAATAATCAAAGAGTTATCTCCCATTTTACATGGATAGATCCCATTAGAGTATATGGGCTTTGATAATTTATTTTATTACACAGATAAGTTCATTTCATAATTGGGATGTATCAATTCTCCTTGTTTGAGTCATTGACACATTTGAATTTCATTTGATGTTTGTGACATCAAAATGGTAGACTTGTAATTCCTATGGAATTTCCTTCCTAATTTCCAAATTTCCTAATTTGTGTAAGAACGATATATTTATACTGCTTTCACTCTCATCAATAGATAGGTGACATGGCATTGTTGTGATAGCTACAAATTTAGAAATATGCCTCCAAATTGAGGTTTTGGAAATGAATTGCAAATGTGAAATTCCTAACGCCTATATCAAGAGTTGAAGGAGGATACCAATAGAGAGATATAGATGTATGAAATATATTTTCCTTTTCTTATGGAATATATTAATTTCAATGCACTAAATGAAATGAAATAAATTGTTGCTAACTTTATTGAGTTTATTTGATTTGTTATTATGGGAAAAATGATACCATATAACATAAAAATAGAATGAATAATTAATTCCATGACTTGATAATGGAAGTGAGTGAAGAAATAAGAAGCCTTGATATATATTCATAGAATGAGAGTGATACATTGAAACCTTGCAAATGGAACACCACTGAAATATCCGCTGACACAGTGAGAATTCGGTCATTGTAGATAAGAGTTTGGGTCTCACTAAGGGCAAGCACAAAACCTCTTCTTGTCCACATTTTGTAGATAGTATAATCACTGCCTCCATTGGTAATGAATGCAGAGAATTTTTTGGTGTAACTGTAGGAGCTTTCCCCGTCGAGGGTTTTCTCATGAAAGGAAGAAAATTTGTGAATATGGAGCAAAAACCCTGTAAAGGAGAAGATGAGGTTACAGTGCAAGAGGCAGCGGTTGTAGAGAAAACATCCTTGCTAAAAAAACTAGTTTTTGCGGAAACTTTGTTTCAAAAGGGTTGTATATGTAACAATCCCTTCCAAATCTCAGTCAAAATGGTGTCTGAACACTCTCTGATTTTTTGGGTGAGATCTACAGATCTCATCAGGGACCTCAAACTTTTTTGGAGCTCAAATTAGGGTTTCTTCATAGGGCTCAATGCATCCTTTATGAAGGAAAGCAATTAGAATATCCTCATCATATCTTTGATTATCATATTTGAAAGGATTCCACTATGCTTTTGACTATCTATCTGCGAGGGGGTGATTTTTGGAAACACTCCTCCTCCTAGGCTTTCTCATATAGAGATGTAGCTCATAATAAAACTCCAACGGGTGTTCATCCTCCTTCAACTAACACTCAAACTCCAGGAAAATAATTTCCTTCCCATGATGCGCCTAGCCTGTTTATTGTGGAAAAAGCAGAGGATAATACCTCTGGTGAAATTTCTGATCCATATTTGGAATATATTCATGAGTTAATAGCAGATCAGGGCTTAACATTCTATTTCAATGGGTTGTGGCCTCGAACAACATATATTTACAAATGGATACACTCTAATTGGATTATATGATAGATCCTACAGGGTTCTCTTCTATTCTAAGGGCTTCTTTCCGCTACCTAAGGGCCCATGGTTCTGGGGAAAAGCGGGGATTTTCATGACCCCTTGGTTCCCATATTTTGATCGCTCTACGATGGTAATTACAAAGCTCCCAGTTCGGGTATGACTTCCAAACTTAAAGGCTCATCTATGGCATGATTCAGTGTTTTCAAGCATTGGAAACACCCTTGTCACTTCCTAGCCACAAATCTTACACGAGGCCAAAGTGTAGTTTATAATTTCGGTAGGATATATGTAGAACTCGACATTAGTAAAGGATTTCTAGACAAAATAAACCTAAAATTAGGTGATTTCCATTGGATCTGATTCCTGGACTATGAGAAAATGATTTTTCATTGTTTCATCTACCATCAAATATTAAAAATACAGAACTCCTGTGCTCAAAATACAGTAAAACGAAAGACTAAATATAAGGCTTGGAAGCCATGCATCCCACCCCTTATGGAGGAAGAGGAATTCTCATCTTCAGATCAATAGGATAGTGAATCAAATGATGAAATTCTCTCTTCTGATGAGGATTGCGAGGAGAGTAGGGAGAATAAAATTTTATCACTTTGCACAAAAGGAGACAATACTACTATGGGTGATACTTCTCTTTCGCTAGGATAAAAAAATGTGAGGCTACAAATCAAATTCCTCGGTGTCATAAAAGGATGCAATAACATCCTATCAAGAAATTATTCAGTAAGAAGTGGCTACTCCTTCCCTGAATGGGTGGGTGGAAGTAGCCAAAAAAAAGGAAAAAATTTAAATCTGAAAACCAACCCAAGCTAGATGATACTTTTTCTTATTTTTACTATGTTTACCTTGATGTATCCTTACATCTTGGTTTATGCCTTTATGTGAAAACCCCAACTTCAGGTGGGTATATTAAACTCCATGTAAATTCCTTTTACTTAATGAAATCCTATGCAAAAAAAAACAAACAAGAAGCCTCTTATAGGGGGAATCCTCCCTTACAATATATGAAATATGTAAGATGATATTCCTATTCAAAGAATTTTCTTTATTTACAAATATTATATAAATAGTGTATGATGTATCCTGCACTCTAGGCCAATGTGACTATAGCTAATATTTGTATAAAATCTCTAACATAGCTCTGATACCATGTAGAAATTACACCAATGGATTCAATCTGATCATGCAATGTACTAAAACAAGATACTGAATCCTTCTACAATATTTGCATCATGATCGCTCAATCACATGCAAGTAAGAGAAAGAAGTAAATAAATCACACAACACAAGATGTAGTTGGGGAAAGCGCCTTCTCAAAACCCCTCTATCATATATTGTACATAGTCAAAGATTCATGAAAAAATACAATGCTTTCTGACATCGATAAAATCCTACACTCTATCGATCGTCTCATCCTAATCTTGCTCAAAAATGACTAGCAATTCTTAGGAAAAATTGACAAACACTTGGCCAATTCTCATCACCTGCTTAGCCTAGCCTTGCTCACACAATCCCTAGTCAATTAATCCCCATTAAATAGGATAATCAACCTTCCTTGACTGTGCAATCCCTATGGATCCTTCCTCTGACTTTATAAATGCGCCCGAGAAATTTTCTAATAATACAACTGATAGTTATCTTCCCATTAACCTATGTCTCAACTGGGTCATCATCAGAATTGACATGAATGAAGCTATTAATAATGAATCATCAATTATCTGATTGATTACCACTTGTGACTTAAATCTAATTTAATTCACTGGACCTCTCACTAGCCCATCACTTAGTTAGAACTAGTTAAACTGATTTTAACTCAATTAATTTGAGTTAACTTATTACACATGCACCAAACTAATGCATTAACTACAACTGGACCCCAAAAATAATAGAATCACACTACATGCCTCACCTTTGACCCTCAACTCAAATTTCTTGAGCTAACTCAATCTTTATGACTTAGTTAACTGATACAAGTTGTTATGAGATGAAATTACAATTTAATTTCCAATTTATTTAAGGGATAAATAAATTAGACACCCACATTTAGCGCTAGTGTGTAACCGAATTCCTCACTCGTCTGTGACTGGAATCCCACATCAGTTCTTGTTGCAAATTTCAACACTCCCTCTCAACAACAAAGGATTTAATATATCTCGATTGGGTACCTTTGGAATGTTTTGCATGCAACACTTCTCTAGTGTTGTCTCCACATGCAACTTCTGAAACTAAATAGCCTCCAAACAACTGAATCAGTATAATGCATCTGTCATCGAAGTCTTCTGATTGCTGCTAGCTACTATACATGTCTAGTACTGGACTCTCTGCACTGCTGCTGACATCTGCATCCATGCACTCTTCATTGCTGCCAACTCTGATCCGCGCTCCAATATCCGACATTTGACTGCATCAATCCAACCGATCTTTCCTGGTACTGCTTTACTGTGGGCTCCTTGTAGCCAAGTTTGACCCATGAGACACACCATCTCAATGGACCCTGCCCAACTTTCTTCTTGGGATTATATTTGCACATCAACACACCTCACACCTAGAGGTATAGCTACATGTACTCCCCCTGCCCATCTGGCTCAAAATGTTCCCTTCCTGAAGGTCTCTACTTGAGTGGACTCTTCCACTCGGTCTCCTCTCTACTTCTCCAATTATGGTTGCTCCACAACCTTCTGAGACTGCTTCTGAGGCTGCATGTTGAGAGATAATTTCTCCCTCTCAACCACCAAGTCATTAATCACTAATTTTCTCCTCAAAGCCTTGAATGCATTCGTAACCTCGAGAGCATACAGGTTCTTGACTCTTGAACCGATCTGCTTCACCTATCCCATGGCTATGTGTTTAAGGAAAACTTTTCCTTTTCTAAACATCACCTCATAACCATGGTATTCCAATACCGCTACGGAGACAAGATTCTTCCTTAGGCCTAGAACATACAAAACATCTGCTAGTCTGAGAGGGGAGATAGAATACCTATGAAAGGTAATTGTACCTATGTTGGTCGCATTATACCTCCCATCTACTCCAAACTCTATGTTCTGTTGGAGGTCCTTCTCCTCCAAGTCACTGAAGTGATATCTATTCCCCGTCATATGGAATGAGGCGCCACTGTCTAGATACACATGCATCCCATTTCGGTGTTGGCCATGCATGCAATGAGAGTAAAATCAAGCTCGAACTGTGAAGCCAATGCTTCACCCACTGCAACTCCAAGCTCCTTCTTGCTTACCTTCTTCTGTGGACAATTCAAATCATAGTGTCCATGCTCGTGACAGTCAAAACATTTGATCTTGGACAAGTCTCTCTTGCCCTCTTTGCCTTGGGATTTATTGCCCTTGAACTTCTTTTGTTTTCCCTTTGTTTTCCCACTAATACACAATCTTCTTCTTTTTTAGTGCTAAAGGTCCCGTCTCTGGTGCTCCGCCTTATCTCTTCTATTACCAAATCTGACCATAGTCACTCCCAATTTGGTAACTTCTCCTTCCCATTCACAGAGTCTTGGTAAATATGCTAGATCTTGGGAAGGCCTAGAAGTGCTAGGCTCACCAATTCATCATTGGATACGGTCACACCAACACTTCCAAGCTCATCTCGACATTGAGTGAACTTCGCCAAGTATGTTGGTATCGTCTTGCCCTCTTCCTTCTTGATTTTTCTGAGCTTTTCCTTAAGGGCCAACTTCCTTTGTTCATTGATGTTCTAAAGCAGATGTGTCAAGGCCTTCCACATAGTATATGGATTTTCCTTCCCATGGAGACTTGAGACAATATGATCTCAAACTCCCTCTAACAAGATCCTCCTTGCCTTTGCTACCTTCTTTTGTTATGCATCAAGAAGTTGGTCATCTACCACTAGCAGATTTGCCCCAAATTCCGACGGCGGAAATGTTGCTCTTGCGACACATAGGCGTCCCAAGAGCAACATTTTGAGGCACGCCAAAACATGGTTTCTCCTAACGTCGGACTTTTGACACTTGACTTAAACGTCGGTATAGCGATGGTAGGTCCAATGTTTTACATTGGTGTCTCACTTCCGATGTTTATTGAATCGTCGCAGTTCCGATGGGACAAAGCATCGCTAGTTCGATGCCTGCAAACATTGATGGTCCTTGCCTCCAAACGTCGCTAGTCCGATGCCTTTGAACGTTGCTAGTCCAACACCGTAAAACTTCGCTAGAACGATGGTCCTTTACGTTAGAAGACTGATGGGATGAACATTTTTTAAAAACTATTTGTTGCTACAGCAACGACACTACAAGGTTGAAAGACCGACGAAACCGAAAATTGTCATAAAAAGGAAACATCACTAGAGCGACGGTGAGAAAAGGTTAGAATACTGATGAAACTACGAACATTTTTAAAAAAAACTTGATGTCGGAGTACCGACAGAAATAAACTATTTTATAAAAACAGGTTAGAGAATATCTTGCGTTGTAATACTGATGCTAACAATATAATATTTCAAAAAAAAAAACGTCAGAAGAATTGACTAATAAATTGTGTGAGAATACCACTGCAAGTGGAGGACACTAAACTATTATTCATCCTTTGTATGGATGATGTGTAGCCTATTTTATATAACCTTGTAAGTTATATATATGTTTTTGGGATAAAATGGAGGATGCCTTGGTAGAATTAGCAACACAAGGTGTAGTGAAGGGGCTCATTGTAATGGTCATTGCAGTATTGAAAGAGATAACATGTTATGTAGTTCTTTATTACGTTGATATGATTTTTTTTAGATGAAATAAACATTTCATCTAATAACTCATGGAATTTAAAAAGTTAAAATGATAGATAAAGATGCAAACACAAGGGTTCCTTTTATAGATGAGAATATGACAGAGAAAGCCTTGACTGATTCATCACAAGTTACAAATGTGTCTTTGCAGCCTGCAAAATCCACTTTTGAATACAAACCTGCAGTAGCTGCTAAGAGAATGTTTTCCCAGGAATTGGGGCTTCCATTTGAAAATTTTCCTTCTAAAGATGTTTCAGACTTAACAACAATACGTGAAATCAGAAGCGAAAATGTTTTGGATGTGGAAAATTTTCTTGTAGGTATTCCTTCAAACAAGAATGTCTGCCATGTTTCAGATTCAGGTGAATTTATATAGGAGAAGCACTTCTTTTACATCTCATTTGGGACCTGAGGAAAATTATACAAGGGTTGTGGTGGATCAACCCTCTATCAATAAGGAACTAAGAGTTCATCCTCAAAATCTTTCGTCAATGACAAGGATGTCAAAAGCACATATTCATGGAAGAGCTACCCAGAGGTTGTTTTCACAAGCACTTGGGATACATACCATCTCTTCAACTAGAATTGAGGCTAACCTAACTAGAAACTCAAGTTTTGCAACCTCTATATCTTCATCTTCTAAGGGTCTTCGAAAAGGAAAGAAAAATGGATCTACAACTGATTCTAAATATTCTAATGTATTAGTTTCGAGTACAGATATGACTATATCAACCAATAATAAGTCTCGAGTCTATGATACTAAGATAAAGTTGATAGAGTCCAATGATTTTCTCAACTGAAAATTTTTAGGTTGTATTAGTATTGGGAGATAGGCCAAATACTTGATTCCAAATTTCTCGGAATCAATTCCTCAACATCCTAGTATAAAAATAGGTTAATACCCAACTCCATATCACCTTCCACTTCCTATGCATGTCGGTGCCACATTAGTGCAATGTTTTCACCATGTCATCACCACATCACCAATGAGGCATGTCATGATGATACACCATCTACCACATAGGTGTGCCACATCATTCTACTTCAGTGCCACAACATCATGAACCAAATAACAATGACATGTAATCTTCCATGTGGGTGTTCCACATACCAATGAATATATTATTGTTCTTTACTACAAACTACAAGTCTGGGCTAAGGCAACTGTTCTCAAACCTGGGCTAAGACAACATTTCTCAAGGTTTGGGCTCTTTTAGGTTCTGAAGGAAGGTCAAGTCCACATGTAAGTTACTAATCTGACCCTACAACAATGTTTTTCCACTGGTCCGGGGTCTTCTCTGTTGAAAAGTGTAACTAGGTTGGTATTCATGTTGACTATGTATTTATGTAAAGAAGAAGACAAAGATAATAAAATTTATTTTGTTGTACTTTATTCATGGGTTTCGTGAGCAAGATTTACTATGTAGATAGAATTCTTCTTGATGTCATTAGGATTTATAAGATTCATTGTCATGTTAATAGAGGCATGTTACACTTGAAAGAAGACCTTCAAAAGACAAGACACGGTCATCCTAAAAGTTGGCCTCATTAATATATATTTGACATGTTAGCCTACATAAATAGGATGCATCCATTCAAGAAGTCATGTCAGCTTATTTATGGAAGCCTAACCGCTATAAATAGCAACCTCGGCTCAGTCTAAAAACAAATATTTTCGGACATCTTCTCTGAGATTTTTGGTGACCTATCTCTGAGGTTTTTCAGTGACAAGACAGAAGTATAGTTTGGTGCATCTCTCATTTCAGATGGGTATGACAGTGATGGAACTTAGATAATATACAACAAGAAGTTTCACATGATGACTCAGGAAAAACACAGTGATTACAGTTCAGATTGTAGCACATACTTTAGGCAACATTAAAGTGACACTTTATTTATAACAGTGATGGAACTCGGATAATATACAACAAGAAGTTTCGGATGATGACTCAGGAGAAACACAATGATTACAGTTCGGATTGTAGCACAGACTTTGGGCAACATTACAGTGACACTTTCATCACTTTCTCAGTGTAATACATCGGTATATTTCGGTGACATCTTCCAGTGCTTCCTCAGTTAAGGATTCAGTGTTGTCTCAAGTAGAATCTTGGTGCTCGATGTCACTTGGTTCTACTGTAACAATGATTGATGACATGTTCCGAAGATATGACCTCAGTTTGTGGAAGATCGAAGAAGTAGAAGAGCCTCAATCCTAGCCTAGGATATATACAGCGTGAAGGAAGTCCAACACAACCATGATATAGTCATGGTGTTGTTTAGTGCAAAGATGATGTTCAGTAATAGATCTCAGTATCACAGTGTTGCATGGTGCAATCAAGGAGGATGATTGTGTCTTGGTCTAGGAGAGGCAGTTTAGGTCAAGGTTTTGATCATGGTCTTTGTTCTCATCAAGTGAAGAATCTATAAGAAGAGATTTGCAAGTTTTCTCCTCAAGAGGAGGGGTTTTAGCCCTGGCTTGGAGCCTAACTAATGTGTCGTTGATATTATTGTTTTGATGGTTTTTTGATGTATTGAACGTAATCATAATGATGAACAAATATAATAAGGAAAGAAGTAACACAAATTGTTATCATATAAGAGAATTTGTATTAAATTTTTCCATACCTAATTCTCAACATTATCCACAGGTAGTTGTGCTACTAATCCAAGCTACCACAAATAGCTATTCACTTGATAATAGCCTGAGCTTCTAATCCTTCACGAGTTTATAAGACAGGGATTCAAGCCTTACTATTGAATATCTGAGGTTCACAGTACTGTGTTCTTAAATTTTATCACTACATCGAGCCCTCTCCACTGAACCTTGAGTTAGGTCACTTCCATTCTGAGCCTTCCTGTTCACTGTTTGTTGTCTGAGCTTTTGGAGGTGACAGTCCACAAAAAAGATAAGCTACAAGAATGTTCACACGTTGGCTGCCACATATCCGAGTTTGAGCTTCTCCAATAGGTATCTTCTCCAACACGTTGGCTCTTTTTATGTTTTACATTATTATAACTCATTATACATACAAACTTCAAAGTATAGGAGATCTCCCACACCCCAGGTTGTTCAGTGCCCTGCTCTCTCTGTGGGAAATTGGAATGCTTCAAATTTTCAAACTGGAAGCCATAAGGTTAGATGGATGTCAAAAATGATATGTGATAAATAATTGGGTGTTATGTGCATATATGTTATATATTTCACACCACACAAACAGCTAAGTGGTCAAGTAGATAGATGATTTTTTGGTGATCCTTATAGAGAGATTTAATAGGTAACAACCTATCGGTTATAAAGAAAAAATGCAAGCATGCACTAGCAAAGAAATCATGTAAGAAAGGTGCCATTTTTTCATCTAATAAGTAGAGTATAGATAATAGAATATAGAGCTTGCTTGCATGCATGCAAGGGGTATGCTAAGTTTAGTTATTTTTAAATACACTAAATAGTTGTCAACAAGAGCAAGTGGGCTTGTGAAAGTAATCCTTTAGCTAAGCTGCTGCAACAGGGTAATCTACTTCATAACCATGCCTTTGGGATTGCATTCAACAACACCTTGATAAAAAAAAATCCTATGCTCAGTAACACTTCTATGGCATGCAGATCTATCACTTAGAGAAACATTTTGTCTTGTAAATATGCTTCTTATTTTAATAGGAAATAGAATTTAAGAACAGTGGTTTTAGAATGGATACAATACCAGCTGCTAAGATCAACACTTCACCTCCACCAAGATGGTCCTCCAAAAATTTGGTTACATCATACACCTATGAAACATTTCCCAGAACAATCATTTGCATAGAAATACAACATGAATGAGCCATATATACAACTACCATCGTTGCAAGCAAATAGAAACTCAAATTAAATGTAATATATTGTATGTCTGGTTGAAGCTAAAAATATAAAGCTGCCAATAGCATCCTCAAGATCCCAGAAGTTGCAATGCAATGTACATATGATACATAAAGAATTGATAATATCAAGCTCAAATAAAATCACAATTTCAGTTCATATTAGAGAGCACTTGAATAATGCCACCTCATCCCTAAAATAAAGGGAATAGATACGATTAGTTGACAAATTGTAATCGTAACACTCTGCATGTAACATTACAATTAAAATGGCCACATGACACATCCTAAGTGTAACACTGCATGTGGCATTAGTAAGAGGTAACATGGAACTAATGAGGAGATGTCTTCTTTTTATTTTAGGAACCTCATCATCCATGCACATTCATTCAAAGTTTAGAATATCACGTCCATCACTGAAGGAGTAATGTGAGTTATGTTCAGTTCTTATCTTGCTCAATCTCTGCTCATATCACTTATTGACTGAAAATCCACCTACTGACTTTGTACATGCCATGTGTCAATGTAGGTCACCCTATTAGTTTTTTCTATTCAATAGAATGCGTAAAGGTGCCTAACTGTGGCTCACTAAATATTTTATTGAACAGAGTCAACAGATTGTTGGAAGGAGTCATAATATGGTCATTTTGGATCAATCCCAACTATTTACCCTCATATAATCGTGACTCTGCTTAATCTAACCACATGTCAAAGCCCTTACAACAACTCAGACAATACAAGAGGATGGAAAATATCCTATACTCTTTTACATCACACTAAACTCTTATTTTCATGGGAGCCAATTCAAATTAGGGACCATCTCTCATTTCACTGACAAATGAAATAACAGGTTCAAGAAAAAGAAAAAGGTATGTTATTTAAACTAAAAAAATCCATTTTAACCTCAAATATATCAAGCGCACAATCTAACATATCCACTACCGGACAACAATATTCTAACATATTCCATTTTAAGGTAGTGGATAAAGTCTAACATATTCTGAAGTAAGATATTTGTGGCACATGGTTTGGTAGTACATATTACTTCATGAGTTCAAACACATTTTTTTATTACAATCCTTTTCAAAATGCCCTAATTTGCAACAATTAAAACATCCCTTAACATAATTTGAAGTGCTCCCTCTTGCATCTTCATTCTTGAAAAATTTTGTATCCTTTCCTCCACCACCCTTGTCTTGGTTTATGACTAAACTCCCATCATCTTTGCATCTATATGTTGATTGACTATATGTTACATGGATCTAGTCTTGGTTGATATAAGTACTCCTTCCCTTAGTTTTTTCCTTTGTTTCAAGGGCATGTTCAATGCTTTCAGCACTGTAAATTTAACATTTTCCTTGAGATAGAAGGCCATACAACTCATAAAATCTTCTCACTCAAACTGTTTGAAAATCACACTGGTGAAAAATACTCTGTACCTGCTTGGTAGACTGCCCAGGGTAACAGGATGATATTAGAGGTATACTCGATGAAAGTATCAAAAGCCAGTGTTTGCATTAAATGGAAGAAGAAAGAAAGAAATCATATGTACACACTGCATAGTTAACAACTTAACATACATCAAGAAAACATAGCAATGTGGGGGTACCCAAGGCATCCCCCGAAAAGGAGAGATGAAAATCAAGAAGCTAAACTAGCAAAAGAACAAATAAAAAAATAACAAAATAGAGTGGTCTCTCAAGCAAATAAACCCTAGACATTGAACTAGAGGACAATCTTGTGTCAAAGGAAACGAAGAACAAGAAATCCTGTGACAGAAATTTGACCATATCAAAAATAGAGAGAAAAATTAAATCCTAAATTGCATAAGAATCAGAGAAGACTGCAGCACTGTAAAAGCACCAACATTGAGCTTTATGCAGATACAAAGTGTTTGTTCCAACATGTTTTCATGTAACCATGGATAATGAATTCACAATAAACACTAATGACAAGGAGGAGAATGGAGAGGAGGTTGACAGGAGATCCTGCCCCAACATAGGGCATCCTATCGAATTCACTTCTACTTCACTTCTATGAATTCACGATAAATATTGCAATATTGTATCATTCTATAGAAATGTCCTTTATAAGGTGCAGTATTAAAATCATTCATGGTAAATGATAGTGAGTTATTTGAAATTAAATTGATGATTGCATGTGTTCTAAAGATGAAATGTCTCAGATTTATGCCAAAGAAGGCTCCCATTAATATAGCAGCCATTAAACATCAATATATTGTACTACTAGCAATTCTGCCTCACATCTGTTTTGTTTGTAAACCTAAAGAATTATTCAATCTAAAAGATGATTGTCTTTCCAGAACTCAATGCATGCATTAGAACCAAGAATAAACATCATTACTTAAGTGGAGATAAAAAAGTAACAAAATACAAGCTTAAAGCAACAAGGCTCACAGAATAGTGATCCATTTAGCCCAATGCAAACGTGAGTGGTTTAAGTTAAACCAAGCTACCAAAAATAATGAATAAATGGGAAGCATATGAGAGGTTTGTGATATAAAAAACAAGCAATTCTAATTTAGGAAAATAAGCTTAATGTAAAATAGTATTTAATCAAGAAACCATCTTTGAACTACTTTATGCCAATCGTATTGTGCCTACCTTGCCATTGAAGACAAAAGATGACTAGTGTTGCCTGGATGCAGACAACTATATAATAACTAGTAAGTTGCAAATTCATGACGGCAACCCTCAATTCCTTCAGCATATAGCCCTTGAAGCTGTGACTGACACTGTACCATAACAATGTAGATAGTTAATTAAAAAGGGAAAATAACACATCCCGAATCTAATTTAAGTTTTAACTATTAGGCCTGATAGTGCATTTTCCATCTTTCACGTGGGCTCTTTTCATATATAGGACTATGAAATGTGCCAAGAACATGACTTCTACTGAGCTAAGAAGTTCCCTTGTGTTCAAATTATATCACTACATTGACTCAGTTGTCTTAACTAAAACATTGAGACTCGTCTCAGCCACTATGAGCAAAGAAAATATGAAGTACCTTACAGTAGTCACAGAATGCTGGTGACATTCATAAGTAGAGGCACAAGATAACTATAAGAAGAGAAGGCATAACTCTCAAAAATAATCCTATGGTTAATCCTAGAGGAATTAAGACAGAAAAATAAAGAAGATAAAACGTTTTTTTGGATGGCTTTGCAAATAGCAGATGGAATCAGAAAGGATATGATATAGAGTCTAGACACACTAATCCTGTTTGAACATGGTTACCAAAATGTGGACATTGTTTGAAACAAGACACTAATTTCCTCACAAAAATTTAAAAAGTAAAAATATGTCCATCAACTACAAAGAAAGGCAAGATACAAAAGCAGCAAGTAAAAATTACATGACGCAATAATTCGTACCTAGTTGTATTCGAGCATGTCTCCAGCCTCCAGAGCTAATCAAGCATGTGTTTCATAGACCTGCAACAATATATATATGTTAATTTCCAATACTTTATTACAAGACTTCGTGACTTTGATTCAATGACAAACACATAGATGATATGGGTTGAAGTAGTGGATACAGTCTGAAATATGTGCTACCGAACCATGTGTCATTTTAACCATATCCACTACCGAACAACACAATTGGTCAATGGGATTTGGCTTTATCTCAAATTTAATTCATTTATATTAATTTAGTGAATAGATACATCAACATAAGTTCATTTTAGGGATTAACTTTATGCTGGGGCTCCAAAAGGTGTTGATTTGCTCAAGTTGTCAGAAACAAAGAATAAAAAAAGTGTGATGCTCACAGTTTTACAAAAAGCCTGAAGGAAACTCATGAACATATTAGAATGAAGCTACAATAGGGTAATGACAATGCCTTGAACAATAGGCAGTCTGGAGCAGAAGCAGAGGAAATACATAAGCTTGGATTGTAACAATGTAATAGAGTGTTGAGAAAATCATGTTTCAATATCAAGTTTTGGGTTTATTTAGCTCAACTAGAAAATTTATTCATCTTTTCTCATCTTACTCTACCTTTGGTCCACAATAAATTGGTATCAACTCCTCAATATTTATGCCAAATTTTCAAAATTATCAAATTCCTAGTGCCCAAGGAGTGAACCTTCTATCTTGAGTAGTGGAAGGTATGAAAAAGGATTGCAAGACCTAGGTTGATGAATATTAACTGAACCTTCTTTTATTGAAACTGTTTGTAGAGTGCAAGACCTAGGATGGCATTGTCAGTTGAGCTGGTGGCCTCCACATGCACCCATTATTGGGAGTGTCATTACACATTTGATTTGCAATTCATCAACTGCATGACATTGTCTTTGGAAATTTAAGACATTACAGATTCAACTATTCAGCCATCATAGCTTAATTCTGAGCTTAATCCTTAAATCAACATAGATATTTTCACTCTTTGTTGATTATATTTTGTCTAAATTTCACCAACATTTTCAACATATCACATCTCAAACCCTAAGTATTTCTTAAAAGCGTCTTTGATCCGTTAATATCCATCAAACCTTCCATCTGCAAGACAAACATAGAGAAAAGGATCAGGTTTTGATCCAAATCATGACCATATGCAACAAATAGTAACAAAATATCAATGGTACAAATTTCAAATAAATTATCCTCAAGAGCACCATAGCATTCTAACTCTAGACAATGATAGGGGACCTCCCCAAGATTCACTTGGTTTTCTAAGTTCACTACTGCTTGCAAAAGTAATCAACTAACTATCCACATAGAAAATACATGAGGTATAGACACCAGTACCTCATCTTTTTAATGGAATAGCTACCATTAAAGGTGGTTCCCACGTTGATTTAGTAGTAAACCAGATAACAACCCATGTGATGAACATTGTAAATAAGAAGAACAAGACATCTGCGGTGAAAGCACACATGATAAAGAATCATTTATGGATCTTTTTCAATTATTTGATTGACAATCCTGCACTTGAATCCCAAACCAAGGAGACACTAAGAACTCATTAGAATAGATTTGGTTCAAAGTGTGAACTCTCTCAAGAGTTTTTGAAGAAAGTTGATAAATGTGGAGTTGTTGAGAACATATTATCATGGGAAGACTTCAACTTCATACACTCTTTCTGGACATCTCTACTAAAGATTCCTTCATTTCTTGTTGAATTCATTACTCCTATTTTCAAGGCAACCCATAAAAATAGACAGGTATTGTCTTTCTATACCATGCCTGAATCTGAATCATGGAGATAATATCTGGGTGGATCAGTATCATGATGGACCATAAAGTACTATAAAGGTCTCGGTATAAGTACTTCTAAAGAGGGGAAAGAATATTTTAAAAATTTGGACAAAAATAAAAAATACTTCATGTGGATAAATGAGGAAGATGGAGATGCAATTGAATTGGCCTTCAGCAAGAAGAAAATAGAGGCCGGAAAGAACTGGCTAAGACATTTTTATCTTGGAACATATTTGGACCAGACTGACACACTTATCAAGTGCATTGACTTTGTAAACAAGGAACTGATCCTATTTTCCATGGCTGATTTGCAAAGATCCATCCCATCCATGGTTGATGGTTTGAAACCAGGGAAAAGGAAAATCTTGTTTTTCTCTTTCAAGAGAAATTTTGTTATGCAAGCAAATGTTGCTTAGTTCTCAGGTTATGTCTCAGAGCATTCTGCTTACCATCACGGTGAGCAGATTCTTGCTAGCACAATTATTGGAATGGCACAAGATTTTGTTGGAAGTAACAACATTAACCTCCTTGCTCCACTTGGGAAATTTGGTATCAGAGCCCTGGGTGGAAAAGATCATGCAAGCGCTCGATATGTTTTCCCAAAATATGATGATGTACCGTTGGACTACTTGAATGAATATGGCCAAAAAATTGAGCCAACGTGGTATGTGCCAATTATTCCAATGGTCCTTGTAACTTGAATGTGAGGGAATTGGAACTAGTTGGAGTTCCTTTGTACCTAAATACAACCCAAGGGAATGCGATAAGATGGATATGATAAAATGGTGGTTATATCACCATAACTAGA
The DNA here is from genome assembly GCA_034641835.2 of Pinus albicaulis. Classification (NCBI taxonomy): domain Eukaryota; kingdom Viridiplantae; phylum Streptophyta; class Pinopsida; order Pinales; family Pinaceae; genus Pinus; species Pinus albicaulis. The sequence goes on from CM076577.1 coordinate 1,093,075,220, forward strand.
AAAAGTAAGTATAAAAATAGTATAAAAAACAAAAAATGTTTCAATGTTTAAAAGCATGTTCAAACTTACAATCAAATAGAGGAAAAAACACATACAAAAAACTAGATAATAATCATGAACAAGCTTCATCTTGAATTATGAACTGTAAAGGAACTTACAAAATGTGACACTATGAACCTGGTCAAGCGCATAAGCAAAAAGATCCTGGACATGACCCTGGTTGACAAGTTGTATTTCTCATGATGCAAGATGATTTGTACCTACAATGCCAAGTCATTCAAAATCCATAATTATCTATACAATAAATACAAGTAATATTTGTAGTATTTTTTACTCTAAGATGCATTCTTATGATAATGCTAGAACATATGTTGACAATGTCAAAACATACCTGAATAAGCTCCTCTTTGTTTCAAGAACAATTTATTGGAGTTGCTTGAACTTGGAACAAGCCTCCCATGATCTGAAGAGTAGCAACTAAGTCAACAGTGATTTTTTTGTTGCTACATTGGATCGAGGGAGGTTTTCTCCAAGATTAAATCGCTCCAATAAGTTATTCTTTACTAAACAGGGCTAACCACGTGAAGGTGAACGCTCTTATGCCCCCCCCCCAACATCACTCTCAATTCCCCAATACACAATCTATATTTCATTTTTTACTTTCATGAGCAGAAAAAAAATATTCAATAACTAATAAAAAATCAATGCAACAAAAAGTACGCAAGACAAAATTGAAAGCGCTTGGCATAAAAATAGTATGATAAATGAGTTTTGATATAACGCAAAAAATGTTCCACGTATGGTAGCATTTGTCTTATAATAATACAATATTTTACATTATCAATTTTTTTTTTCTTATTCCTACTTCTAAATCTCCTAACTACATCATCAACATCATTGTGCTCTACTTTTGTTTCGTGTCTTTCCCGCCTAGCTGACCTAGTAACATACTCACGATGTCTGGTCTCATGCAGTGATGGGGCATCGCCTACAAAAAAATTAATATTAAATTTTAATTGTCAGTTTTTAAATATCATTGAAGTAGTTCGGTAATATTAATAATAAAAAATTGCAATGACATTAATTACCTAGTGCACCAGTTGTCACCGTTGGAACCGTTGCCCTGTGTTCCTCTCTGGTGGTAGGATGCTCAAGTACAACATTCTCTGTCATTTAAACAAAAACGTTATAAGGACACAACCCTCAAGGTATAATTAGAAAAATTATAAGTAGAAATTATTTACCATCGTGGCCCTCACTGATAGTAGCATTTCTGTCCTAGTCCCCATTGGAATGATCAGGTTGCATTGAGGACCATGTACTTCTGGCAATATTTCACTCTCAACGCACTACTCTACAACTGGGTTATTTGGCTCGTTGAAAGTGTTTCTCCCCTGATTTAAACAAAGTTGTTAGACATTAAATTTATGGACAAAAACAAACATATTGAAAGATTAACGTTTTACCTTATCAGGCATTCTAGATCTTGGGACCTTTCCTAAGCTTCTACAATGTTCAACTACGGCTTGATATCCGGAATGGAAAGCGAACTCTTTGTCTTCCTCTGTGGTTTCTGTTCCAAATTCGTCACCCTACATTACATATTATTGTGTATTTTTAATGTTACTTGATGGGATTACAAAAATGTTGGAAGGCGATACAATTAATTATAAGATGTTTAGCTACTTACAATTCTTGCGGCTAATTTCAAGTAGCCGCCCTGGCCTAGCTTGTGATGGACTTTTTTTTCAATCCTAGCTTTGGTTGAATTCGAGGTATCAGGCAACCTATCATCAAAAGCTTAAAGTCAGTTATGAGGCACAATTTTATTTTAGACATAGAGAAAATTAAAGCTTTTGAATTAAAGTTCTAATTTACCTTGTGGGTCCAGTAAGCATTTTTCCTTCTTTCTTGGCCTTTTTCTAATTTCTGTCATCGATGAGTGCTCTCCACTCCCTCTCTGGAAATGTGAGAGGACGCTCGTATCTAGAGTTAATTTTAAAGTACGTCCTATAGGTGTCCCAGTTATATTTCAGATATTTTCCAACTGTTGTTTTTCTATCAAATGTGCCCACCCCATAAAGGCCTTCTAGATAATCTAGAAGTTCTTTTTTCAGGTTGGAATTCTAGGAATTCCACCTTGTGCGTATGGTTGGGCCAAAAATTACCAACGCCTTGCTCTCCAAGGCACTGTAGAAATTATTGTTTCCTACACAAAAAAAGATATTATCATTAATTTAAAAATAATAATCATGATAAAATATGTTTTAGATAGAGTACATGAAACAATTAAAATGTTAAAACTTACCTGGGAGTTGTAATTTCTTTATAGGAGCACCTTCATTGTTCACCAAAAACGCGCCTGGAATGGTCCCCGTGGAGGTGACACGTGTAGCTCCAGGAAATGCAATAATAAAGTTGGCCATACCAGCCTCATCACTGCCAACACGTTCAACGGTTGGCTGTGTGTCTTCTTGGGTTGGGTGTATTTCTTGGTTGCTACCTAAAGGCGTAGAAGGTGTACGAGAGGGTTCCTCAGGAATCTCTTTCCTTTGTGTCCCACTACCACCAACACCGGGGACATCAGGTACCAAAAAATGCTACATACAAAAGAATTTTTTTGTTAGTTTAGTTAATGTAAAATTTAAAAATCAACCTATCACAATTGATCTCATGCAAAACAATAAAAATATCCTTTTGATTTTTTTTTATTACCTTATATTTTTCTAGATGGGTCATTACTTGTCTTATCATTTTTCCTCATTCAGGTGTTTGAGGCACAATGTCTACCAAACTCTCATTTTCCTTGGTTGCTTTTAGTGCCTTTTTTCGCAACAACACCAACGGACATGGGGATAAATAAAACTCTTCCTCATTAAGGGAATCATCACGTGCACCATGGCCAGGCATCTACATATTTGCACAAAATTAATATTATTTCAATTATGTAAAGAACTAAAATACCTGAAGATAGAGCAAGGCTGGCACTTTACATGTTCTTCGACTAGCCCCTTTCCGCGATCATCTTGCCACATTATAAAATAATAAGAAGCATGAAATATATATTAAAAATTGTTAAAGATAAATAAACAAATATGAAACTGAAATTGTTATTTGTTTACTTATCCTGGGGTTGTTTATGTACTGCCACGATCAGTCTGCCACATTGCAATAAAATTAGAAATGTGAAAACTTGAAAACACAAAATGAAAACTAAAATAATTTCTAAATTTTCCTTTCTAATACATAAACTTTGTGCATTAAAGAGTACAACTTTACCATCAAATGACATTTGAGTTTAAAGAGAGTAAACAGTAAATCAGAAATATTAAGACAGTGTCTTCTCTAAGTTTTTAGATCAACATACAACGCAACAAGTTAGAGGCACATTTATAAGGAGGGGAAACCAATATGGCCACCCCTTGGCTCCACAATGGATGATTCTTGAAGTGTCCCTTTGCAGTTGCGATATGGTTAGGGGTAGGCCATATCCTTAACATGAGTGTATCATGGGATAGGTCCTCTATTGATTCATGCCTTACACTTTGGTTTCGGGGATATAAGTCATACAAAGCATTGTCATTCTATTTCATATGGGGCATATGGAGAGCGAGAAACGCAACTGTCATATGATTCTAGAATGAGAACACTTGAGATAGAGATTGGAACTAAGAAGAAGGTTCTGGTTGCTTGTTAAATAGAAGGGTTTCAAGAAGAATGTCCTTGAGAGGCCAGGAAAAGAGTTGAAGCACTTTTTTATTGCTTAAATAAGAGAGGAAGAACTAAGTGCAACTAATTTTATAGCTAAACACTTCACACTTATGAAATAGTGAGAGGTGACATCTTCAGAGAAGAATATAATGAGAGATTTTTTGAGAGTGTCGTGGACTGTGTGCAAAGTCCAAAGTAGCAGAGGTGGCCACCAATAAATGATATTGATGACACACTAGTGAAATGTCTCACTAAGTGTGAAGAAGGCCTCATTGATGATGCTAGTGAGATATTGGAAGAAGTTCACTGAGGAGAAACTGCTAGCAAAAATACTAGAGGTGGCTAGATGGAATTTCATATTTAAAGTGGGTGAACTTTATATAAATCAAAAGAAGAATCAAGAAAAAAATGTCCAACAAAAATAATTGTGTGTAAGGACTGCATATCAAAACCGAGATTAGGAAGAGAAGGGGTGCTGCAAAACATTAAGAGAGACTGTCATAATGGAAAATGGGAACAATGATGTTGAGGGAAAATATAAACTCTTATCAAAAGGTATTATGCAAAGAAGTGAAGGTGAGTATGAGGGTGAAGAGGAGATACTTATCAAAAGTCTCATGGACTATGGGGAATCTCCGGGATCAGAAAATGACACTAGGAGTATTTGCAAAGGCTCAAAATCTCCAAAATTTTGAAATTAATGTGTTTTTTCATGTGTAGGTCATGAAGATCATGAAGGGAAACAATCACTACAAATTGTCATAAAGAAGGAAAGGCTATGAAGTTTCCTTTAGGAGACAGAGAAAAAATAGAGTTCTAAGAGTGGCATCTAGACAAGTTTAAGTGAAGAACTCATGGAGCATGATGTAGAAATTGAGTTGCTAGAAGAAATGAATGGATGAAAAAGGATGAGATTAAAAATAAAAATAAAAAAATCAATTTTTTTTTATTTGTATGGAATTTAATTCATTTTAGGATAGGATAGTTGATTTAAGGGTATGCATCTAGCATGATAAGCTGAAGTTGGAAGAAAATAAAGCTGCAAAATGTGGACAATAAGAATTGGGTAAAGCTTTTGCAACCCTACAACAAAGAGAAGACCATGAGCACACACTCAAACAAAAATGGAAATTTGGGTGCAAATATTTTAAATGATGACAAAGAACCTTATATATTTAAATCTGACAAATTGCACTTGGATGTAGGTTTCAATAATGATGAGGGACGAAAACCACACATAGTTGTCATGATATCTTCCCAAGGAATTGAAAAAAGAAGGGAACTTGAATTTGTCATAATGGAGGAAGAGGCAACTTTGTCTCATAAAAATCACCATTGGAAAGAAAATAATTGTTGAAGAGGACATCAGAAGATGCTGGAAGGGCTCATCTGTTTAAAAATCACATGTTTTATGTAAACACAGATTTGTCAGTACTCAAGGTTGAAAATATTGTCCTCGTGGAAGATAAAGAGAAGGAAAATTTATTCGGAAGAGACTCGAATTGGTTTGTCAATGAAACAGCAGTTGTGCATATGCACAGAAACAAAATTTTTTGGGGGGACCCTAGAGGATTGATCATATTTACCAAGAGGTCAAGATTTTTCATTGAGGGATTTTAATGCAAAGGCATTAGTGCTAACTGTACCATTTATTTTAAAGGCCCAATAGTGATATGTAAATTGTAGATAGAGTTTTATTTTTTGCATTTTATTTATAGGGCTTTGTAATGGGACCAACTTTCCTAGAGGAATCCAGACTGGCTAGTTGTTAGGATATTCTGATGTAGATTTTTGAAAATTTGATAATTTTCTAACTTAGGTAGGAAAAATTTCTAGTTAGTTTGTTATGTTATCTTTTCAGCTATTGTAATTACATATCTAGGGTTTATGCACATGAATTTGGAAATAAAAAAGAGAAGAGCTCCAGAAGAAAGCATGAGAATTTCCCCTTCACATAATTCCTTCATGTTTAATTAATGAACTTGTTATGATTTTATGTGTCCATATTTCCTGTCCATGTATGTAAACATTTTATTTGTACTAGAATGTGCCTTGAGGATGTATATGTATGGAGTATACAGTGGCAATAGAGAAGAATAGCCCACTAGAGGTATCAAGCCAAAGTTCTATTTTGAGTAAGAATAAACAATTAAGGACGAGAGGGAAGCATAATACATATTCTTAAAGTGAGAGGAAGTATTGATTTGAGAGGATTTGTTCCAATGCAGAATCCGGGGGGTGGTAGTGCAGAATCTTATTGATTCTTATAAGATTCAAATACCATATTTTGAATCTTATTTATTATTATAGGGAAGTTGAATGGTGCAAAACCCTTTGCAATCCATAAATTGGAATTTACATGTCACGGTGCACATACATTGGTACTTGATCACTGAAGGGATCAACACCCTGAATCTGTTATTAGAGGTATCAAGCCAGAACTTGATTTTGAGTAAGAATAAACAATTAAAGATGAGAGGGAAGCATAATCATCCATATTCTTAAATGTAAACAAAATCATTTCTACAGAATGTTGAAAGCTATATCAAAATAAGAAATAGGTCCTATTGTAAATCTAAACATAGCCCTATTGTTAACCAGTCTATGTAAAATCAAATAAAGGTCATTACCATTTTGTGGGTTGACAAATTCCCCCCTGAACCAACATATATGAAAATGTCTAAATGCAGCTCCCTTCAATACTGTTGCCCCCACTTCCGGCCTCTATTACTCTGTTGCCTCCACGAAATATGCTTTCATTCCAACTGCTAGGTAATATGGAATTGAAAAATGATTACAAGGCCAGCACGCGGAATCTGCATTAAGCGGTAAGAATTGTATTCGCATTTTTGGAAAGGTTTAGCGGTAAGAATTGCATTAGCCAGTCCTTCCTTTGTATTATCCAGCAAAATGAAGATACACAACCTACAACAGATCCGATGTAATATCCTCTTTTCTCTCTCACAGTCTCCCTATCTGTTTCTCGCTCTGAGAATACACATACAATACATAGCCACAATACAATACCCTCATACAAAACGAGGGGTTGCCTTCTAGGGAAAAAAACCCTAAACTAAACATAACTTCTACCGTCAAATCATCCGCCTAATGAATGGCCCAGATTGACTAGAAATTACTATACTTTTAAAAATAAATTTTACATTTGTTTTTAGCTTTGGGGCCGCTGCCCCCGAAACCCCCCACTAGGGGGGGGCTCCATAAAGTCGCAGCCGCCCCCCCTAGACCCCCCAGGCATCATTTAATTACGAGCGGTGTTGCCGCCCCATTAAGTACAGGGGGCCAACACTGTGATACAAAATAAACAAGATAATCAGGCTCCACACCCAACATTCTCATTGCTGGAAAGATTTAGCGGTAAGAATTGCATTCGTCGGGCAATATTGCTAGAAGAAAGGAAAAAAGGCGGTAAGAATTAGGGTACTAAAATTAATAAAATGGAAACATGCTTTGATATAATTAGAAAGTTAGCCAATTAGACTAAAATAATTAATGTCAGTTGATTAATTATGAGTTAGTAAACTTAATTAAAAATAACTAATTAGACTATAATGTTAATTGATTAATTAATTATTATTTTTATGTTAGGGGCTTAGGGGTCAGGGGAATAGGGGATTAGCGGTTAGAGGATTAGGGTTCAGGGGTTAGGAGAATAATGAGTTAGTGGTTAATTATGGGTTAGGGATTGGGGGCTTAGGGGTTATGAGATTTAGGCGCATTTATGGGTTAGGGGAATAATGAGTTAGTGTTCTCTCATGGTTTATTTCCCGAGTCTGTGGAAGCTTTACAGGTACCTGGGGCTAGTACTACCAGAGTGGTGCAAGTGGAAGGGTGTTTTGGGCTATCCAAAGAGGAGGGGGAAGATGTCGCAGATTTTTCATCACTTCCAGAACTGCCCCAAAACAGTCAACAAGTAGGGTTAAAAATAAAAAAAGGAAAATTCATTAAGAAAAACTTTGAATACCCAAATCTAGTTTTCGGAGTGGACATACAAGTAGACCGGACGATGGCGGCCTTGGAGACCATACTGGTGGGCATAGCAAGTGGAAAATTATTCTCTACTCAATTTATAGCTGATTGGATTGAACAATATTGGGGAGAATCTCTGGATAAGGAGGTGGAGGTGATAACCCTATCAAAGGGATGTTTCATGATCAGGTTTTTGAACAAAGAGACCTAGAATGGGTCCTTGCGCACAATTGGGGTTTTGGCATTGCGCTGATTCTCTTCAAGCGGTGGACGCCCATATTTGATGTGAAGTGGGAAAGAGTGGATGAGATCCTGGATTGGGTGCATCTGTTAGTGTTACCTCTGCACTTATGGAAAATGGAAATTTTCAGGGCCATTGGGAATAGTATGTGCATCTTTCTGGATGTGGATATGTCATTTCAAGTGACAAAATCTCGGAATATGGCCTGTATACTGGTTCATCTTGTTCCAAGGGAAGATCTGGTTGAAAAAATACACTTACATCTCGATGGAAAATATTTCTTCCAAATTATTGATTACGAGCGCCTTCATTTTTGGTGCCATAGATTTCACAAGTATGGTGATCATTTGATCAGAGACTTCCCTCTAGGAATTAGCAGGAGGTGTCATCAAAGGGTAGTCTACAGGAATGATTATCGAGCTCAGGTAGATGATTAGTCAGAATGTGATGAGTAGGTACAGATGGGAGAGGTAGTGCATCAGCGGGAAGAGGGGCTTATCCCGATGGAAGGGATGGAGGAATAGATTGAACAATTGTAGATCCCTCTTTTCGGTGAGATACTGAACCAAGAATAGTACCCTCAAGCTCCAATGGAACCTACACTGGACTTGGTGGGTACTGTCACTCGATCCCTTCCTTCTATTCATGATACTCTTGATCTGTTATTAAATGTTATTCAATCGCCTGGTCCTTCCAGGCCCCTAGTAAATAAGCCATTGTGCATAAAAAACCTTTTTATAATGTCCATGGACATCATGATCACTACTACCATCTCTAAATTATCCATTAACACCATCCCATACAACCTTTATCCACAGGATAAAAAATGCTTGTCTGTTGAGGCCTTTAAAGGGGGGTTGGGATGGCTTCTTGTTCCTGAAAAGCCTAAGAAAATAAGGGGTCAAAAAATTGACATATCAAAGGCACAATTAAAATCTATGATAGACATAGTGGATGGGAAACAACTATCTCTCAAAGGGTCGGTGCTTAGAGCGGCGCAAACCCTTGTCCATGTTTCCAAATGATTTTATTGTCTTTCAATTGTATAGGGTTCGCTATCAGTCATAAGAAACTAGCTCTAAAAGCTATCTTCCTTAATTATAGACCTGATCATGTGATTATGCTCCAATAGACTTTGGGCTAGGGATATCTAGTTATAGCATCCCTCATGAAAATTCTCTTGGGTTGGTAATTTGTGACTGTGGATGCCAAAGGAAGATTAGGAGGATTATCTTTGGGGTTAAAAGACAATGCCATAAAACTGAAAAACTCATGGTGCTCTAAATTTGTCATTGGAGTAGAGGTATTTTCAACTGAACTAGATATATATTTTACAATTTTCAATATCTATATATGGGCCATATCAGGAGAAGATAGTTTTTTGGAAGGGCACCATCACACGACCCGACCCAACCCGACTCGCCCGTACGTCGAAGGCATGAGGGAGAAAACAACAAATTAATGGGTCGCACGAACGTGCACGAGGCACACGGGCGGTCACAATTTATCATTTTTGATACGGCCTCCCTCACATGACCCGACCCACCCAAACGTGTTTCCTTGGGTGGTCTCACACGGCACGACTTGACCAGAACCAACTCGACCCGACCCACCTAAACGTGTTTCCTTGGGAGCCCTAACAATACAGCACGACTCGACCTAACCCGACCCGAACTCGTTTCCTAATTGGGCTCCATCACATGGCCCAACCCAACCTGACCTGAACGTGTTTTCTTAATGGGTGCCATCACAGGACCTGACCCAACTTTACTCGCCCGAACGTCGAAGGCACGAGGGAGAAAATGAAAAATTAACGGGTCACACGAATGTGCACAAGGCACATGAGCAGTCACAACTTAGCATTTTTTATACGGCCTCCCTCACACGATCCGAGCCAAACGCGTTTCCTATGGCGCCCTCACACGGCATGACCCGACCCGCCCGAATGAAGGGCGCATGAGGGAGAAAATGAAAAATGGATCACACAAATGTGCACAAGCAACACGAGCAGTCACAACTTAGCATTTTTTATACAACCACCCTCACATGACCTGACCTGACCCGACCTGCCCGAACGCGTTTCCTTGGGCGGCCTCACACTGCACGACCTAACCGGACCCGACTCGACCCAACCTGACCCGCACGAAGGTGTTTCCTTGGGCGCCTTAACAATACCGCACAACCCGACTTGACCTGACCTGAATGCATTTCCTTGGGCACCATCACACGACTCAACCCGACCCATACAAAAGTGTTTCCTTGGGTGACCTCACACAGCACGACCCAACCATACCCAACCCGGACATGTTCCTTGGGTGCCCTCACATGAACCGACCTGACCCAACCTACCCGAACGCATTTCCTTGGGTGACCTCATTGTAAGGCATGACCTAACCCGACCCGACCCGACCCAAACATATTTCTTTGGGCACCATCACACAACCCGACCTACCCAAACGTCGAAGTCACGAGGGAGAAAATGACAAACGGGTCACTCGAACGTTCACAAGGCACACGAGCGGTCATAACTTAGCATTTTTGATATGGCCTCCCTCACATGATCCGACCCAAACGTGTTTCCTGTGGCGCCCTTACACAACACGACCCGACCCGCCCGAACGAAGGGCGCACGAGGGAGAAAATAGAAAACGGATCTCACAAACGTGCACAAGAAACATGGGTAGTGACAACTTAGCATTTTTGATATGACTACCCTCAAACTACCTGACTCGACCCACACAAACGTGTTTCCTTAGGCGGCCTCACATGGCACAACCTAATCGGACCCGACCTAACCTGACCTGCCCGAATGTGTTTCCTTGGGTGCCCTCACAATACGACACGACCCGGCCTGATTTGACTCGAACGCGTTTCCTTGGGCGCCATCACACAACTCGACCCACCCGAACGTCGAAGGCACGAGGGAGAAAATGACAAACGGGTCGCACGAACGTTCACAAGGCACACAGGCGGTCATAACTTAGCATTTTTTATATAGCCTCCCTCACATAATCTGACCCGAACACGTTTCCTGTGGAGCCCTCACACGGCACAACCCGACCCACCCAAACAAAGGGCACACGAGGGAGCAAATAGAAAACGAATCGCACAAACGTGCATAAGAAACATGGGCATCCACAACTTAGTATTTTTCATACGACCACCCTCACACTACCTGACTCGACCCACCCAAACGTGTTTCCTTGGGCGGCCTCACACGACACAACCTAATCGAACCTGACCTGAACCGACCCGCCCGAATGTGTTTCTTTGGGTGCCCTCACAATACAGCACGACCCGGCCTGACCTGACCCGAATGCATTTCCCTGGGCACCATCACACGACCCGACCCAACTCGAACCGACCTGCTCGAACGTCAAAGGTACGAGGGAGAAAACAACAAATAGGTTGCACGAACATTCACAAGGCACACGAGCGGTCACAACTTAGATTTTTTTATACGGCCTCCCTCACACGATCCGAGCCAAACACGTTTCCTATGGCGCCCTCACACGACATGACCCAACCCACCTGAACGAAGGGCACACGAGGGAGAAAACGAAAAATAGATCACACAAACGTGCACAAGAAACACGGGCAATCACAACTTATCATTTTTTATATGACCACCCTCACACGACCCGACCCGACCCAACTCGCGTGAATGCGTTTCCTTGGGCGGCCTCACACTGCTTGACCTGACTGAACCGAACAGGACTCGACCCGCCTGAAGGTGTTTCCTTGGGTGCCTTAACAATACGGCACAACCCGACCTGACCCGACCCGAACACGTTTCCTTGGGCGCCATAACATGACTCGACTCAACCCGTACGAAAGTGTTTCCTTGGATGACATCACACAGCACGACCCGACCAGACCCAACCCGGACATGTGCCTTGAGCGCCCTCACATGAACTGACCTAACCCAACCCACCCGAACACATTTCCTTGGGCGACCTTACAGTACGACACGACTCAACCCGACTCGACCCAACCCGCCCGAACGTCGAAGGCACGAGGGATAAAACAACAAACAAGTCACACAAACATTCACAAGGCACACAGACAGTCATAACTTAGCATTTTTTATACAGCCTCCCTCACACAATCTGACCCGAACGTGTTTCTTATGGTGCTCTCACACTACACGACCCAACCCACCTGAACGAAGGGCACACGAGGGAGCAAACAGAAAATGGATTGCACAAACATGCACAAGAAACATGGGAAGCCACAACTTAGCATTTTTTATACGACCACCCTCACACTACCTGAATCGACCCACCCAGACGTGTTTCCTTGGGCGGCCTCACACAGCAAGACCTAACCGAACTTGACCCGATCCAACTCGCCCGAAAGAAGGGCGCATGTGGGAGCAAACAGAAAATGGATCGCACAAACGTGCACAAGCAACACAGGCAGCCACAACTTAGCATTTTTTATACGACCACCCTCACACTACTTGACTCGACCCGCCCAAACACGTTTCTTGGGCGGCCTCACACGGCACGACCTAACCAGACCAAACCCGACCTGACCCGCCCGAATGCGTTTCCTTAGGTGCCCTCACAATACAACACGACCTGGCCTAACCCAACCCGAACGTGTTTCCTTGGGCGCCATCACATGACCTGACCCGACCCGCCCGAACGTCTAAGGCACGAGGGAGAATGACAAATGAGTCACACGAACATTCACAAGGCACACGGGCAATCACAACTTAGCATTTTTTATACAGCCTCCCTCACACGATTCGAGCCAAACACATTTCCTATGGCACCCTCACACGGCACAACCCGACCTGCTCGAGCGAAGGGCGCACGAAGGTGCAAATGAAAAACAGATCGCACAAACGTGCACAAGCAACACGGGCGGTCACAACTTAGCATTTTTTATACGACCACCCTCACACGATTCGACCTAACCCAACCCACCTGAACACGTTTCCTTGGGCGGCTTCACACAGCACGACTTGACCGGGCCCGACCTGACCCGACCCGCCCGAATGTGTTTCCTTGGGCTCCCTCACAATACGACACGACTCAAATTGACCCGACCGACCCGAATGTGCAGTTTCCTTGGGCACCATCACACGACTCGACCCGACCTGCCCAAACGTGTTTCCCTGGTTTCCCTCACATGGCCCGACACGACTCGACCCAACTAGACACGTTCCTTAATAATGGGCGCACTGACATGACCCGACCTGACCCGACCCGCCCGAACGCGTTTCCTTGGGCGCCCTAATAGTACAGCATGACCCGACCCAACCCGACCCGAATGTGTTTCCTTGGGTGCCATCACACGACCCGACCCAACCCAACCCGCTCGAACGTCAAAGGCACCAGGGAGAATTAAACGAAAAATTAACGGGTCGAACGAACATGCACAAGGCACATGGGACTAGGTCACAACTTAACATTTTTTATACGGCCTCCCTCACACGATCTGACCTGAACTCATTTCATGTGGCGCCCTCACATGGCACGACCCGACCCGCCCGAACGAAGGGCGCACGAGGGAGAAAACAGAAAAAAGATCACACAAATGTGCACAAGAAACATGGGCAGTCACAACTTAGCATTTTTTATACAACCACCCTCACACTACCTGACTCGACCCACCCAAACGTGTTTCCTTGGGCGGCCTCACATGACACAACCCGGCATGACCCGACCCACCCGAATGTGTTTCTTTGAGCGCCATATACACATGACTCGAGCCGACCCGCCCAAACATTTTTTGGCCTGGGTGCCCTCACATGGCCCGACACAAGTCGACCCGGCCAGACACGTTCCTTAATGGGTACCCTCACATGACCCGACCTAACCCTACCCACCCGAATGTGTTTCCATGGGCGCCCTCACAGTACGACCCGACCCGACCCGACCCGACCCTAACGTGTTTCCTTGGGCTCCATCGCCCAACCCTAATGTGTTTCCTTGGGCGCCATCATACGACCTAACTCGACCTGATCACCCACCCGAACATCAAAGGCACAAGGGAGAAAACGACAAACGGGTCGCACGAATGTTCACAAGGCACACAGGCAGTCATAACTTAGCATTTTTGATATGGCCTCCCTCACACGATCTGACCTGAACGTGTTTCCTGTGGTGCCCTCACATGGCACTACCCGACCCGCTTGAACGAATTAGGGCACACAAGGGAGAAAACGGAAAACGGATCGCACAAACGTGCACAAGCAACATGGGCGGTCACAACTTAGCATTTTTTATACGACCACCCTCACACGACCCGACCCGATCACCAAACCCGACCTAACGTGCCCGAACGTGTTTCCTTGGGTGCCCTAACAATAAGGCATGACCCGCCCTGACCCGACCCGAACGCGTTTCCTTGGGTGGCCTCACATGGCACGACTCAACTAGGCCCAACTCGGCCCGCCCGAATGTGTTTCCTTGGGTGCTCTCACACGACCCAATCACATGACGACCGGACACATTGTTCCTAAACCCTAAACCCGATCACATGACCGGACACATTTTTCCTAAAACCTAAACTCAATCACAGGACTGGACACATTTTTCCTAAACCCTAAACTCGATCACAGGACCAGACACATTGTTCCTAAACCCTAAACCCGGTCACAGGAACGGACACATTGTTCCTAAACCCTAAACCCTAACTCTCGAACATTGTTCCTAAACCCTAAACTCTAACTCCCTAACATTGTTCCTAAACCCTAAACCCTAACATTGTTCCTAAACCATCACAAGACCGATGGTGTGTCTCCTACATGTCGCAAGACCGACACGTACTCCCGTAATATAACAACACAGATAGTTTGTCCCTAAACTTCGCAATACCGACGGTTTCCATGAACGTCGCAATACCGACAGTTGGGTTTGAAACGTCGCAAGACCGACAGTTGTCGCTGAAACGTCGTAATGCCGACAGTGTGTCCCTAAACATCGCAAGACCAACAGTTTCCATAAACATCACTCTTCCGATGATATTCACAAACCATCACTATAGCGACGCTTATTGGCAGGATTAAAAAAATTAGTCAAAATTGGGGAAATTTCCGACAATGCGTCAAAAGTGTCAGAACTAAAGTGTCAGAATTTTGACCATATGTACTAGTGTATTGTTGTAGACTTGGGAATATCATTATCTATGAATTCCTTCAATCCATTATCCTCGAACACTGCCTCCATCTTTTCCTTCCATGAAATATAATTTGAACTTCCCTTGAGTGCATATTTGAGTCTCAAGCCATTGAAAGACATCTTGATCCTCTTCTAGCTCTAAAGAAAGTATCTGCAAATTTGAATACTGTTCAACACCAACTCAATTTCTTCTCCACTATTGTGATTCCTTGCACTCTGATACCATGTAGAAAATCTCTAACATATCTCTGATACCATGTAGAAATTACACCAATGGATTCAATCCGATCATGCAATGTACTAAAACAAGATATTGAATCCTTCTACAATATTTGCGGAATATAAATCATGATCGCTCATTCACATGCAAGTAAGAGAAAGAAGTAAATCAATCACACAACACAAGATGTATCTAAGGAAAGCACCTGATCAAAACCCCTCTATCATATATTGTACATAGTCAAAGAATCATGAAACAATATAATGATTTCTTACACCCAGAAAATTCTGCACTCTACCGATCGTCTCATCCAATCCCGCTCAAAACTGACTACCAATTCTTAGGAAAAATTGACAAAACACTTAGCCAATTCTCAATCCCTTCTTAGCCCATCCTTCCTCACGGAATCCCTAGGGAATTAATCCCTATTAAATAGGATAATCAACTTTCCCTGACTGCGCAATCCCTATGTAGCATTTTTTGACTTTATAATTGCACCTGAGAAATTTGCTAATGATACAACTGATAGTTATCTTCCATTTAGCCTCTGTCTCAACTAGGTCGTCATCAGAATTGACATGCATGCAGCTATTAATAGTGAATCATAATTTATCTCATTGATTACTACTTGTGAATTAATTTAATTCACTGGACCTCTCACTAGCTCATCATTAAGTTAGAATTAGTTAAAATGATTTTAACTCAATTAGTTTGAGTTAACTAATTACACATGCACCAAACTAATGCATTAACTGCAACTAGACCCCAAAAATAATAGAATCACTCTACATGCCTCACCTTTGAAACTCAACTCAAATTTATTGAGCTAACTCAATCTTTCTGACTTAGTTAACTGATACAAGTTGTTATGAGATGAAATTACAATTTAATTTCTAATTTATTTAAGGGATAAATAAATTAGACACCCACATTTAGCGCTAGTGTGTAATTGAATTCCTCACTCATGTGTGACTGGAATCCCACACCAATTATGTGGTCAATTTTTGTCCTTTCTAGATGCTAATTTCACTATTTCTTGTTGCAAATTTCAACAATATTATAATAATGAAGAAAGGTTAGGACTTTTACATAGCCCCCATTTTTAAAATGATTGTCCTAAAATATTGTAATTGAGTGTATTTCTTTATGAATTGATCCACTTTATATATGTTTTTTCTAAAGGAATTTCCACCTAATTAGGTAGCAGTAATGGTTCTATTTTAAAGAGAAAGATAGAGAATGTTGATATATAACTTTTTCCATTCAAGAATGACTTCTCCTTCTAAGTTTGAAACTATACTTTGTATTGGCATAGTTTGTCCTTGAAATAATTTTTTGTCAAGCGACATGAAAAGCCTTATGAATGCATAAATAAGGAAAAATTAACTCTTACACCACTTCTTCAATCTTGTGAAGGATCTTGTTGAGCCCATATAAAGTTTTTGGAGCTATATTTTAATATTTTTATTTATGTATAGTAGAATGCTTATATACTAAAACCCCATATATACCTAATCCCTCATATCAAGTTGCCTTTAAATTTATGTTGATTCATTTTTTTGCTTCATCATGTTCTGGATCATTAGACAATTTTATTTAATTATGTAAATGTTTTCTCTATTATTCTCAATATATGAGTCTACTACTTGTGCTTTAGAATGACACTATAAAAAGGATGTGATGCGAGGAGTTGGATATCCTTAAAGAACTTGAGATGAAGGCATATTAGTAGCTATGTGATGGGTTTTATTTTACTATCATTCCAATAGAGGAAGTTGGTTGATACATTGGGATTTTTTTTATGAATAATATCAATGATGATAACCTTCTTAAAAAAGGGTGGAAGGAGGAGGAGGGATTTTACTAAATCCAGTGGGAAAAACATAACTAAAATTCTCTTGGGGCCTTGGAAATAAATCCAACAATTAGGTAGAGATGTATGAACTCTTGCAAGGTCAAAGCATAGTTAAAGATAAAGGTGAGAAAAATATCATTGTTTTAGGAGATTCAATGCTTACTATCCAATATCTTAATAATGAGAATAGTCTGAAAGATAATTCCCTTGGATTGGTGCTCCAAAAGATCAGAATATTGGGTGTTTTTTTTTACTACGTGAAGTCATATCATATTCTCATAACCAACAATGAGGAAGCTAATCTGCAAGCTAATATATTCTACTCATTGGAAGATACTGTGTTAGAAATAAATGACTCTAAAAGACTATGTTCCATCCCTAAGTGTTTTATGTCCCCATTTGCTTGGTTGTCACCTTGGTCCTTCCATTATAGAAATATGGTTGAATTAACAATAATCCCTATCCCTACCCTGCAATCCCCTCTTCCCTCTTCTGCATTGCTCTTTATTACCTTTGGAATTATGTAGATTACATTAAGGTTAGGCCTTATGTTAACATTCTCTCCTCACTTGACGCGGTGAATATTGTGAAATTCCGCCATGCAGTGACAATAATATTCTTCTTGCATGATTTTTTATCAAAATTATTTTTCCTCATACCTTGAATCGCCATCCTCTCACCATCCTCTCAAGATACTGATGGATTTCTTTCATATAAGTACCGAGAAATTTAATGCCAATCTAGTGTGAATCGTGCAACTTGACAGGGGAACTAATGTCAAATTTGGGCTGAGTCCTAATAAGATTGCATTCATGCCTGTGGGTGCTCCTTCACATGCTCAATTCTTGGAAAATTTCGTGAATTTGGTTCTAGTGTATTATTGGGTTACAAGTGTGGTGTTACGGAGGTCAATTTTCTGCTAGCTCTGCAAAGAGCTCCACTTCAGAATTTTCCTACCTCCTCTCTGTGGGTTGAGGCTGTGGATTTGTCACTCCAACTCGTGGGAATTATGGTAGTTAGGGCTCTCTTTCTCAGAAGCCACCTCAGCAACACCTGGAAACCCTTTCCTAGACGAGATCAGTCTGCTTCGAGCTCCTTTTCAGAAAGGTACAACTTTATTTCCTGTATGCATTTCAAATTTCAGAAATATTCTCGATTGGTTTGTAATTCTAGAATCCTAGGCTGGTCTTGTGGGGTTTTGAACAATAAGTCATTCCAATTAAGAACTTATAAGGCTTTGTTGGATGATATTCTAGTTACTTAGAGGCCCCTCAGAACTCTGTGCTTGTATTTTGTTCATGAATGGCGTTGTTCGCTTGTGTCGTTTGTCATATAGTCGACTCTAATTTCTTAATCGAAGAATTCTGACAATTATCACCTTAGTAAAGTTAAATCAGTCTAGTTAAGCTCTAATATCCCTTGGATTGGCTTTAAAGCCACTATGGGGATTATCTGGTGGTTTTCATTTGCTTTTGGTTTATGTCAAGATTTTTGACAGTGTTCCCCCATGAAATTAGAATACAACGCAGAGGATTCCTCAACAGACAACCCATGTTCTCATTGTCTATCAGGACATGGAGCCTTCCACAATGAGAATTATGGTTTGTAGGTGAAATTCTGCCAAATGTATCACACCCAAGTGATTCAAAATGATAAATTATTTTTCATCCAGAATCAAATTGCTCACCTGACTGATGAGGTAGACACACTTCAGAGCATAATTATGGAACTCAAATTGAGCAACGAAACTCCTATAGGCATTGGCCAGAATTAGGATGAGTCTGGAAAAAGGGAGATTGATCTTAATCAACTAGCAACAAAGAATGACTAAATTGCATGGATGTTTCTACATGGGTCTTTTGTTCTTTTTGTAATCGAATGTAATTGAGTCCATAACTAGTTTCTTGGTGTTCCTTTTTGTAATCAAATGTAATCGAGTCTACAATTAGCTTCATGAGTCCTACTATGTCAAAGGTCTGTAATACTTATGTTATCTGGTTAGATGTGAAAATGTTGATGTAACTCCCGGGTATTTGCTGCGGTTGGCACAAATTTTAATAATAATATACTCATTTTTGTGTAAAAAAAAAAAAATTCATTATTTTGTTTGAACATTTGTTTGTGGATGATGCACAAAACTTATGGCCAATGTTATTTTAAATATCTTCCATAATTCTATTGAAAAAATTATTTTGAATTTTGGATCTTTGTCACTTATATTACTTTTGGAAATCTACGACGGTTATGAATTTATTTCATGAAAAAATTTTCTACTTGAATACTAACATATGTACTTTGAGCTCCATAAAAATGTGCATATTTTGTGAGTGTATCCATGATAACAAAAAATGATATATTTAATTTTCTATTTTGATAAACTTGTGATGAAATCCATTGATATATCTTCCCATTTTTTATTAGGTATTGGTAAGGATTGAAGTAACCTCAGAGTCTACATACTTTGTCATTTATTTCTTTGGCATACTTGACGTTTTTCTTACAAAGTTTTGAATATATTTCTTCTCTCCTTCCTAGAAAAAAATATTTTTAATCCTTTGATATTTTAAAATAAATCTTGAATTTCCTAGCATGGGATGGTTATGAAACTTCCTTAATATTTGTTTTGTTAACATTGATTGAGGGCATACAAATATTATTCCCTTCTTTTAGACATTGCATGTTCTATCTAGTACTATGTATTCTTGCTATTCACAGTGAGCTTCTTCCAACCACATATTAATGGAAGATGTTATGGAATATAAATTGGATACTTCTTCTATTTTGAACAGGGCATCTACCACCACATTCTCCTTCCCGTTTTTGCAAATTATTGCAAAATCAAACCATTGAATTTTAGCTACACATTTTTGTTTCTCGTTCAAATACAACCTTTGTTCCAAAAAATAGTTTAGGCTATCATGGATTATCTTGAATTTAAAATGATTTCCAATGAGATATTTCACAATTTATTGATTTCATGTGAAATATCTTACATTTCCTTTTAAGAAGATTTTTTTTACCTAACATTTTCCCTTGATTTTTTTACCTTTGAAAGCCAATGGCTTTTCTTCTTACAACAACATTGCTTCAATTCCTTGTCACAATGCATAACATTCGACTATGAATGTTTTACCAAAGCTAGGCATTTCCAACACTAATTTAAAGGTTATATCATCCTTTATGTATGAGAATGCTAAGGTAGCCTCATCATTCTCTACAAATGTTTTTTCTTCAAGAGAGATGTGAGTGGGCTACAATGCATGCAAAATTCTTAACAATTTTTTTATAATATCTTATAATACCCATAGATCATCTAAGAATGGGAAATTTTTTCATAGCTTGAATATATTTACGGTCAACCTTGACCCCTTCATGCGAAATAATATAACCCAAATACTCTACTTGTTGTTTCCCAAAAAGAACCTTTGGACATTTTTACATACATTGACTTATTATTCCAAATTATCTATATGATTTTATCAACATGTTCAATGTGTTTTTCGCATGTTTTTTTATAGATAATTATATCCTCAAAGAAACTTTCTGAGATGATGCTAATGTTTTTATTCATAAGGATTTGAAAAGTAGAAGGAACCATAGCCAACCCAAAATTCATGATTAAGAACTCATAGTGCCCTTCACATGTCCTAAAAACTATTTTGGGAATATCTTCTTCCCTTAATCTAGTTTAATGGCATCTTGATTTAACTTTATAACTTTATGAAGTAATCTACCTCATGAAGGTAATCTATTAGCTCATGAATATTTGGAATGAAGAATTTATTGTGAATGTTGATCTTATTTATTGTCTTTATAATCATGACACATCCTCCAAGAGTTATATTTTCTTCTTACCATCGATATTAGGGCTTAAAAGAAACTCCTGCTTAGTCTAGTAATACCTACATCCAACATATCTTGTATCGTTTTCTCAATATCTCTCTTTTGTTGATATGGGTATCTATAAGGTCTTTTATTAAGAGGTGTACTTCCGGTAATCAGCTCAATTTGATATCCATGATCTCTAGATGGATGTATCCTTTTAGGAATTTCTTGGAAGACTCCATGCTTCTTTTCTAAGATGCATTTTAATTTTAATGGAATATTTTCATCTTCTTGAATCATTTTCACATAATAAAGTCTAGAAATAACTTCACTATAATCCCCTTTTAGGAGATTTTCCATTATATGTCACTTGATTATTTGAGAGAACGTAGATTTCAACCCATTTAATTCATATTGATTTTCCTTACTTTGACTCTCATAAATGAATCATTATAGGTTTTAGAAATTTTACCCAAGGTTCTCAACAATTGATTCATGAGAGACACGACTACTCCTCCAATAGGAATGACATACATGGGGCTTGATAAGTTCTAATATACCAAACTAAGTTTTATGATAAGTGATTTTCCTCCACAACAAAGACTCCCCCCATTGGAAACAAATACTTGAAAAATTGATACTATGTACACAAAACAATTGATATGCTTTACTAATATTTCATTAATGAAGTTATTGGTACTAATTGAAACAACAAGGACTATGAATTTTTACTTCTTGATATATCCTATGATATGAAGGGCTTTGGGTGTTGATACACCTAACAATGCATTAATTTATATTTCACACTTAATATCTAGATCTATGATATGAAAAAATTGCATATTTTTTTCATGCTCTTTTAGATTTATGATTTTTTTCTCACTCATTTGTGGGGGTGCCTATCCCAAATCTTTCATTCGTAACTAGGAGCCTGCGTCATAGCATTGTTTGTTTGTTGCTAGACCCCTGCTGGGCTAGTAGGGATCGCCTCTGTCCGCAGAGGGGATTTACCTTCTCAACAGTGCCTGTACTTCCTCGTTATCATTACTTTTTAATGTGAATAGGTTTTTTTCCATACAATTTATGCCCCATTGAACCATTTCCTATTACAATTGAAGTGTAACTCCTTTTCTTGCATTTTATCCATTTCCTTCTATGATATATAGGTGGGTTAATGTGTGATTTCACTATGACAGATATATCTAGCTCTACTTCCTGCATATGTTCCAATTATAGAATTGAGTGTAGCCATATTCTTTGCTTGAATATGTTGAGAAATTTTCATACCTTCATCCATTTTTTCTAGAATTTTTCACAAAATATCATCTTGAATGTCTTATTTCTATCTACCAATGTTAATCTTCCAACAAATGTATGTCACTTATGTTATCCACAATTGTGACCAATAATTGAAATTTTGAATTTAAATCCTTAATATAAATTAAGTGCTTGATTGTTGTCAATTGGCGTAGCCTTGTTTTCAAACTTTACCATATTTTCTTCTAGGTCCCTTGTAAATAAAGCTCAAGCATAATTATAAAAACAAAGGTTCCTTTTAGCTACCCATTGATACCATTGATACCATTGATATAATTTTGTCTCAAATACATAGTTGCGAATGAAATCCTTTATTCTTAGTAATCTTATGCAATTCAAGTATTGCTTCATTTGGTTTTCCCATGTAATTTGACCCATGTTCCTTAAACTTTCCTAGTTAAATATTAGAAAGGTGGACGCTCTTAGGAACCCATCCATGGTTAGCTCAAGTATTAGCGTTGAATGCTCCTAGCCTATGATTATTGGTGGAAGGCTATTAAACTTGATTTTTTGTATCTTTATTTTCATTAATTGTCTGAGTCACATTATTGCTTTTAGGGAACTTATCATAGAGAGAATGTATGAGCATGGGTTCCATGGAGTTTCATAATTGTTCCATATTTTGTTCCATACTATCCTAAAATTTGTCCATTTTATCTTGCATTTCCTTTTTATGGTTCCTTGCAAATGTGTAAAACTAACCATTTTTAACACTATATTATTCATGTCCTTAAATTGGGTTCCCTAATTTGGATACTTGGTTCTTTAAGTCTTTAATTTCCTAGTTTGGATAATTGGTTCTTTAGGTCTTTACTTTCCCTAGTTTGGATACTTGGTTCTTTCAGTCTTTACTTCCCCTATTTTGGATACTTGGTTCTTTAAGTCTTTACTTTCCCTAGTTTGGATACTTGGTTCTTTAAGTCTTTACTTTCTTCATGAGTTGTGGATGTGTTCTCTTGAGATTTAGCTGACATGTGATGTTTTAAACTACCCCTTGCCAAGGACCAAATAGAACATTCACCTAGAAATGTGTGATATTTGTCTTTACCAAAATTTTTGAATCACATCAAATGCATCTTTCAATCAAAATTTATGTAACATTCAAGTTAAGATACCTTTTGAAACTCTTATTTGGGAGTTCAACCCATAAGTTGAATTTGTATCTAATGTAATTCGAAATTTCTGCAAGTTTGAGTTCAAAATTTCAACTTATAATAATTTGATATTTCTTGTATTCAATATCATAGTTCACACTCACTGAATTGCCAAAAACAAATTATGATAGCTTTTCCAAAACTTATTAATTTTAACAACTTTAATATATATATATATATATATATATATATATATATATATATATATATATATATATCGTTTAATTTACATCATAAAAAATACTATCTAATCCCAAAAATGATATCTATTATAATGCACTGCGGAAACCCCTCACACTTAAATACAAAGAGTAAAGGGTGCTCTACTTGAATGGTTCATGAGGCACAATACTTGGTAACGTTTTGAAAATGGGGTAGCAAGCTAAGTGGGCTATATTGTGGGGAAAAACTCCACAATTAAACATGCTTGAGCCAAAGGAGTTCTGGGATGGGTGACCTCCCGGGAAGTCCTTATTACCGGGTGCAAGCCCCAGAAGTGATGATTGACGCTATGTGATTCATTTCAATAGTTTCAATCCCAATTCTTCACCCCTATGAGCATCACCCGATGCAATGAGTGCTAAGTGGACTATTCAAAAATTATGAGAAATTAGTCAGTTACAACTACCTATCATGGAAATGGTTTTGAGATGGGTGACCTCCCGAGAAGTCCTTGTTACCGGGTGCAAGCCTCGGAAGTGATGATTGACGCAATGTGATTCATTTCACTAGTTTCAATCCCACTTCTTCACCCATGTGAGCATCACCCAATGCAATGAGTGCTAAGTGGACTATTCAAAAATCATGAGAAATTAGTTAGCTACGACTACCTCTCATGGAAATGGTCATAGATTCATAATGATTTGCTTAACACAGTTGAATCCCAAAAATGATATTTAATATAATGCATTGCGGAAACCCCTCATACTTAAATTCAAAGAGTAAAGGGAGCTCTACTTGAATGGTTCATGAGACACAATACTTGCTAAGATTTTGCAAATAGGGTATCAAGTTAAGTGGGCTGATTGTGAGGAAAAACTCCACAGTTTAGCGTGCTTGAGCCAGAGGAGTTCTGAGATGATTGTGAGGAAAAACTCCACAGTTTAGCGTGCTTGAGCCAGAGGAGTTCTGAGATGAGTGACCTCCCAGAAAGTCCTGGTTACCGAGTACAAGCCCCTAAGTAAACTATTCAAAAACCACTCACACTTAAAATAAAATAAAAAATACTATTTATTTTAATACTTTTCTTCGTTATAATTTCATATATATATGGATACCAGATTTTGAAAAACTTAGTATAAAATTAATATATACTCTTTTTTTCCAAATAAACACTCACTTTATATTTATTTACATTTTAATATTATATTTTTTTCATCAACCATATATATAATTTGCTCTTTTTCTCCCCCACTTAAACTTGGCATTGTACATTTTTTAACATCGTCCTCTTTTTTCAATGCCTTTGTCGGGCTTATATAGTGTGCCAATATGGGAAGAAGCATATTTAAAAGGTCACGATTTCTAAGATTTCAAATGCGGTTCTGTAAATGAAAATTATTATTTTTTTACGGTATGATACCAATTTAAAAATTCTGAGAACACTGATTTCAATAGAGGAACATTACACTTTCAATAAAGTTTCAATACCTGGATTGGATTTGGATGAGAACAAACTTACAGAAACTAACATTCTTCATTTGTTTCGCTTTCATAAACAGAGTTCAATAAAGTTTATACCTGTATTGGATTTCAGTGAGAACCAACTTTAAAAAAGTTAACATTACTGTCAAGAACAGAGTTCAATGGTGATTATATTTTTATTTTTCATCATTTTCGAATTAAATTAAAAATAATTAAAATTGTAAATTTGAATAATTAATTATATTTTAAATAATAATTTCCACTAACAATAAAAAATAATAATAATATCACTATTAACTATATTCACTAAATTTTAATAATAAATAAAAAACATAAACTTGTAAAAAAAATAAAAACATAAACCTTAAGTGAGTGGCAGCTAGATCTGATTGAAGTAATCATGATTACTCTCAATTTCAAATATTATAGCACGGACTGTGACTGTATAACAAGTTTTATTTAATTTAAATCATTAACCATTCAAATAATACTAATAGCAGAGGTTCTCTCTGGGGTGATGTTCTCACTGGGGTGAGTACTTTTAGTCTTTGATAAAACTAAATATTTATGGCATTAAGAAATATGACATAAAAGTTTATGGTCTTTTGTAAGAGTTTATAGCTAAAGAAAATAATGGTTTTTCTTTCTTTGTGTTGGGGGATTTCTTTTTGATTGTTCACTGATAGTAAAAAGATTTTCTCTAGTATAATATATTGTAAAACCTATTAAATCACAGCAAAGAAATAGTATAATATATTGTAAAACCTATTAAATCACAGCAAAGAAATAACAAAAAAAATCTCGTCAATTAACTATTACCATGTAAGGATAAAAATAAAAAAGCTTGATTTTTTTTTGAAAGATTTTCACCTCCAAAAACTGGTACTTTGTGTCAGTTTAACATCGTTCATCAGAGGATAACTTTGATACAAGTTATGGCAGATAAATGTGAAGTATATAACAAAATTGAATTATAACTCAAATTGTTGCATGCTGATTCTATGGTGTTTTTTGGTCTTGATTTTATTCAAATTTTTCTGTTTTTTTGTTTTTGTTATAGTTACATTTCCCTTGTGATTGGGCATTATTTATGTTGTTCTTGAATTATATAACTTTTCTTTTTCAATAAAGATTAAGTTCTATTTTCTTCTTCAAAGAAAAAATAGATAAATAAATTTAAATTATAACCTAGATTATATATATATATATATATTGCAGGACTATATCGTCAATATGTCCAATATATCACTTCCATTCGAGAGAGGAATTGAATCTTTAACTTGACATCAAGAAATAACTTAATAAAATATCTGATCACCATCTATCCAAAACCCTATAACTAATCTAATACATATTTTAAAATAAATACAAAAATTATAATTATAATAAATGCCTATAAACATTCATAATATCATGATTTATTTAATTTATGAACATGAAACTCCCATTGATAATTGTATTAGTATTCAGGCAACTACCAAGAACCTGGAATTTCCATAAGAAAAATATCCACAGGCCCATATTTTTTTTCCTTTTTGATATTCTATTGGAATAATTACATTTGGCGAAGTCAACGAATTGGCATGAGCATCAAAGGATACTCGAATTGCGTGGTGGTGAAAGATTTGGTGTGTTTGTAGTTGGGGCAACATTCACGTTAGAATTTGAAATTTTTATTATGGTTGTCTCATCACCGAATATGGTGGCCATTATATTGTTCTCTCTCTTGTTTGCTCCATGTTGGCCGGTAAACCGCTGACAATTGTCCATGTGCTATAGACATGATTATAAGCTGTTTTGTTCGTACGGTCAATGATATCTGATTAACAATGTTTGCTTCACAGTGGTTCGTTATAAACCATCACAGTGGTTTGCTATAACCTAGCAAGAATTTAAATTAATAATGTTTTTCAAAAAAATATCTAAACAGATTTACTTGAAGATCTCACATCTCATTAGCAAAGTACTTTATCACAGAAATCCACCAATGAAATTAACTTTCTAGACCTTTGAAATCAACAACGTTGGTTTCACAACTCTAAAATGTTTGATGAATTTGTTTTAAAAAATGATTTTAACTTGAATATTTTTTGGTATAATTTTTTATATATAAGGATTTGAAAAATAGAAAGAATCTTAGTTAATCCAAGATTCATAATAAGAAGTACATTTCACATGTAGTAAAAATTATTTTGAGAATGTCTTTTTCTCTTAATCTAGTTTGATGGCATTTTGATTTAACTTTATAACTTTATGAAGATACCTCATGAAGGTCATCTATTAACTCATGAAACTCATGAATATTTGGAATGAAGAATTTATCTTTGATGGTGATCTTATTTATTGTCTTTGTAATCATGATCCTCCAAGAGTTATCCTCTCTTCTTACCATCAATACTTTAGCTTAAAAGAAGCTCATGGCCACTCTAATAAAACCTGCATCCAACATGTCTTGCACTATTTTCTCAATATCTCTCTTTTATTGATATGGGTATATGTAACATAATTTATTAGGACAGATACTTCTAAGAGTGTGCTCAATTTGATATCCATGATCTCTAGATGGAGTTATCCTTTTAGGAATTTCTTGGAAGATTCTATGATTATTGTCTAGGATACATTCTAGTTTTAATGGAATATTTTCAAATTATTGAATCATTTTCATAGAATAAACACTAGGAATAACATCACTACAATCCCCTTTTAAGAGATTTCCCATTATGTGTGACCTGATTAGCTAAGAGGGCGGAGATTTCAGCCCATTTAATTCATATTGATTTCTCTCTACTTTGAATCTAATAAATAAATCATTATAGGCTTTAGAAATTGTACACAAGGTTCTCAACCATTGAATCATGAGAGACACATATAATCCTCCAATAGGAATGATATACATGGGGCTTGATGACTTGTTGTATACCATATTAAGTTTGATGCTAAGTGATTTTCCTCCACAACAAATACTTCTCCCATTGGCAACGAATAATTGAAAATTTGATGCTATGCGCACAAAACAATTGAGATGCTTTGCTAATATTTTATTAATGAGGTGATTGGTACTACTTGAAAGAACAAGTACTGCAAATTTTTACTTCTTGATATATCTTATGATTTTAAGGTCTTGGAGTGTTGATCCACTACCAATGCATGAATTGTTATTTCACTCTTGACATCTTGATCTACGATATGAAAAAATTATATATTTTTTTCATGCCCTTTTAGGTTTATGATTTCTTCCTCACTCATTTGTGGGGGTGCCTTTATTTCCTCATTATCATTACTTTTTAATGCAAATATTTTTGTTCCATGCCATTTATGCCGCTTAGACCATTTCCTATTACAACTGAAGCATAACTCTTTCTTGTCTTTTATCCATTTCCTTCTATGATATACAGACGAGTTAATGTGTGATTTCACTATGGCGAATAAATCTATCTCTACTTCTTACATATTTTCCAATGGTAGACTTGAGGATAGTCATATTCTTTAGTTGAATATGTTGAAAAAGTTCCATAGCTTCATCGATTTTTTCTAGAAATTTGCAAAAAATCTCATCTTGAATGTCTTCTACCCATGTAATCTTCGAACATATGTTTTTCATTTATGTTATCCATGATTGTGACCAATAATTGAAATTTTGAATTGTAATCCTTAATAGAAATTAAGTTCTTGATTGTTGTCAATTGGATAAAGTAGTCATGTTGCTAGAATTTACCATATTTTCTTCTAGGTTGTGAAGACGTAACCTAGATCTTTTAGCTAAACCTAGAATTATCATTTCAAATAAACATAATAAGAAGGATAATAGTTTATTTCTAGCTCAACATTTATTTGATGATAATATACAAGTAAAATTCATTTGTAACATATTAAACAAGTATGAAATTTAATTGCACCAATTTACATAAGTAATCAACAATCAAAGAATACATGTATCAATAGCTTGGTTAAGATGCTCATGATTCTATCGAGACGCTCCTGCTGGGCTACCCAACTAGATTTACCTCCCAGCCAACTAGTAATGATTTCCTAGCCCAGGGAACCTCTACAAGATCCCTAGCCATCCGAGCCCAAGTCCAACCAACTGTAGTGTGTCCAAGTTAGAATCAACACCCTCCAATAGATCTAAGATTGATTCCTCTCATTTTCTAGATCCATTCTCCCCCTTCTCTTTCTCCACATTCCTCCTCCAAAATAAATTCCTCCAATGCCAAAACAAAGACCAAGGATCTCCCCCTCTCCTCTCATCCTCCTTCCCTTTTATGTCTCTTCTTCTAATCCACTTCAACTACTTACCATAAATTTCATGACTACCCCCCCCCCATCCTTTTAATTTATTGATCTTTGCTTTCTTACCATATCTTATCCAAAAGTAGATATGAATATAGATATTTTATTCAAAATAAATGGGAGAATACCATACCTTATCTAAATGTAGATTTGAGAAGACATATTGGGTATACAAAATCTAGATATTTGATTTAAACATAAACTAGCAATTGCATCGAGGGGTGCAAGGGAATGCCGAAAGGAGGAGCCGTGTGTAGAAATTATATAACATATGCATGTATATATCCAAATTCTCCTGATCTAACAATATTTGTCTTGTTTCTAAATACAAAATCCTTCCACTATTAATATTTTGCGGAAATTTAAAACTCAATTGCAAACACAAGAAGCAATAAAAACAATCACACATAACACAGTTGTTTAACGGAAAAGCCTGAAGCTAAAAACCCCAACTATCGATTATGTATATCATGGAGATCATGTAACAATCTCATACAAAGCTTAGTACATCAAACTCTCAGTACAATCAATCGTCACACACTAACATGAAGAAATCTGCAAATCCATGCACTGATTTCTTGCCACCTGATAGCCTGCCTCCACTGCGCAATACCTGCTGAAGAAGAACACTGAATGAATTTAAATCTACCTTGCCTTGACTGCGCAATCCTCATTGGAAACTCCAATGTGTGTCAAATGCATTAAATTCATCACTATAGTCACAACGGATAGTCCATCTCACCCTTTCACCTATCTCTCCACTAGGTCTCCACTGGAACTGACATGCACTATAGTTAACTAGTGTTTCTGTTCAGTTTTTAGTGAGTTATTAGTTGTGAATTAATTAACTAATTAATTCACTTAACTCTCACTAGTGTATCTTTTAGTTAGACTAGATACAACTAGCTCAACTGAGTTTAACTCCATTAACTGAGTTAAACTAAATAACAACTTCTGTAACTACTCTTCCAACTCTGTCATAAATTTTCTACTTCAGTTCTAACTGAGTCCTCATAAATGAGCCACCAATAAACCCTAGGAATTGCGTAATTCCTTCAGCTCACTGATTTTCCAAATCTGTTCACTGAAATAAAGTGCTCCAAGAGAATAAGTTAATGTTTATTGTCGGATTATTATTAAGAGCTAATAATAATCAACATGCATCTATTTTTAGATTGACGATCTATAAATAGGCTTCGCCCAATATTCTAAAAATAGAATTTCATCTATTTTTCCAGCTTGACCAACCATCCACAAATAGCATCCTACAACTTCTGAAATATGATCATCATGTCTAAAAATAGACTTGCACCTAAAAATAGCCTGTGGGCCCACTTAGTGAAGGTGATATATTTTCACTAAGCTTCATCATCTTGTTGAATCTCAACACTCCCTCTCAACAAGATAGGGATTATCCTTCACCCCGATCCTGACTCTATGGTATTCAAATTTGCTCCTGCCGAGCGCCTTCGTCGGAATATCTGCATCATGATCTTCCATAGGAATGTACTGAAGCAACATGATCTTTCACTGCACACAATCTCTAATATGATGATACTGGATATCAATATGTTTAGATCTATCATGAAACACGGAATTAATCGAGAGTTTAATGCAACTCTAATTATCACAATGTATCACTATAGGATCTAAATGTGAACCGAACAACTGACCAGGATCTTCCTCTTCCAGATAGCCTCACATGCAGCTTGACTTGCTGCCATGTATTATGATTCCGTTGAACTAAGTGCCACAGATCTTTGTTTCCTGTTGTACCAAGAAACTACTGTAGATCCAATACTGAAAATCCCTCCTGATGTGCTCTTTCTGTCCGTTGGGATGTCTGCCCAATCTGCATCCATGAAGCCATGCAACTTCACTTCATCCGTTTGTCTGTACCATAAACCATACTCAGATGTGCCCCTGAGATATCTCAGGACATGCTTGCATGCCTTCCAAAATAGCTTGGTAGGCTTAACCATCGCTTGTGAAAGTTGGTTCACCGCATAGCATATGTCTGGTCTTGTATTAACTAAATACATGAGCAAACCCACCAATTGTTGATAAACAATGGCATCCACTACCTCTTCCGATGTAGCATCCTCTTTCCTCCAATTTCTTGGAAGAGGAGTGTCGATAGGCTTACAACCTTGCATGTGAAACTTCTTCAGTATCTCCTGAGCATACTTTCCTTGAGAGACAAACAGTTCACATTCCCACTGCCATATTTCCAATCCAAGGAAATAATGAAGGAGGCCCAAATCCTTCATATCAAACTCCTTTGCAAGATCTGCCTTGCATGAGTGTATCAACTACTCATCACCCGTTAATATTAAATCATCAACATAAAGAACAATGATTAAAAGCTTACCCTCCACCACAGTTTGGTACAGGTTTGCATCCACCTCACTCTTGGTGAAGCCAAGTCCAGTGAAATAGTTGTTGATTCGTGTGTATCAATCACGTGGTGCTTGCTTCAGCCCATACAACACTCTTTTGAGTCTGCACACATGCGACTCGCTGCTGAAGATCTCAAATCCTTCAGGCTGCTCAATGTACACCTCTTCCTCAATGATCCCATTAAGGAACACAGTATTCACATCCATCTGATGAATGTGCCAACCCATCTGCGCTTAGAGAGAAAGGATGGTCCTTATGGAAGAATACCGTGCGACAGGTGCAAATGTTTCTTCATAATAAATCCCCTCGATCTGTGAGAAGCCTCGGGAAAAAAATATTGCCTTATACTTCTTGACGCTCCCATCATCAGCTTGCTTTATGTTGTAGATCCATTTCAAATCTACCACTGATTTACCCATCGGCCTTGGAACAATCTCCCAAGCATTATTTCTGACAATGGAGTCATAATCCTCCACCATGGCATCTATCCATGTGGGCTCCTGCGTTGCTTCTTCAAAAGAAGATGGCTTTGTCATGATACACTTGCTCATAAGAGCCATGTATTCAGTAAAATGGTCAGGTGACTGTCTCTGTCTGTGTTGTGATGTAGGGACTCCTACATTCTGTGCCGCATCAAGCTTCAGTCTCTCAGCTTTTGTGGTACGCTTTCTGCCTGTTCTGATGTTTGGTTCTGCATGAGTGGACTCCTCCACTCCATGAATCTCCTCCTGTGGCTGATCCACATCTAGAGGCTCATCTTTGGGAACAAGAAGTTCCTCCTCTGCATGCAAGTGTAGCTCCCTCTCAAGCAACAACTTCATGGCTTTCACCTCATTGAATTTTATATCCCGTCGCACCACAGTCATTCGACTGTCTGAAAAATACACACGATAATTATGGGGTGTTTCTGTGTACCCCACAAATATCCCAACTTCTGCAGTCAGCTCCAGATTCCTCCTGGCGCCCTTTGTCACATGAATGTAAACAAATGAGCCAAAAATCTTCACATGAGAAATATCAGACTTCTTACCAGTAAAAGCTTCTTCAGGTGTACTCATTCCAAGTACTCTATGAGGACAACGATTTTTCACATAAACTGCAGTGTTGCATGCTTTCACCCACAAGTGCATTGGTAGGCCCTGGTCATGCAGCATAGCTCGTGCAACACCCACGATCGTTTTGTTCTTCCTCTATGCGACCCCATTCTTCTCTGGGTTATGAGGCGCTATGAGTTCTCTTCAAATTCCTTCTTTGCTACATAATTCTTTGAATTCGTTCGAGATATATTCACCACCATTATCGCTCCGTAGAGCCTTCACTTTATTCCCCGACTCCTTCTCCACCAATGCTTTAAACTCACAGAACTTTGAGAATGGTTCGCTCTTCTTCTGCATGAAGAATATCTAGCATCTATGAGAATAGTCATCAAAAAATATAACATAATACCTGTGTTTTGATGTTGAAGCAACCGAGAAAGTTCCACACACTTCTGTGTGAATTCTCTCGAGGATCACCGAAGCACAGTTCTCCTTCTCATGAAAGGTGGTCTTCACAAACTTACCCATATTACATCCCTTGCACTGATCTGAATGCACAAGAGTACCCTTGGGAATTCCAATAGAAATCTGCTGCAAAATCTTCAAGGTGCCATGATGAAGATGGCCCAATCTCCTGTGCCATAATTCACCCTCATCCCGGCTCACCACTTCTTCTGCTTTGCCCATCATTGGAGCACAGCCATCTACCTCTAGATTGTAGAGATTCTTAACTCAAATCCCTATCCTCTTGGTTTGACCTATTTTTTTATGTCGCAGGAAAGCTTTTCCCTCGTTGAAAACAACGTCATAACCTTTGTCTTCCAACATTGCGACCGAGACCAAGTTCTTCTTCAGACTTGGAACATGCATAACATCTTTCAATAGAAATGGTTTACCTGACTCCCTCTCAAAGGTAATGGTCCCAATTTCGGTCGCACTGTATCGACCATTGTCGCCCATATCTATATGCATTTGGAGATCCTTCTCCTCCAAGTCACTAAACAACTCTTTGTCTCCCGTCATATGGAAAGACGCACCACTATCAAGATACCACACCGATCCCATTGAGCTTGAAACCAAGCATGCGATCAAAGAGAAATCAAAGTTCAAATTATGAGGCTAAGGCCTCTCCAACTACAGCTCCAGCAGCCTTCTTGTTCTTCTTTTTCTATGGGTATTTAGTGGCGAAATTCCCATGTTCGTGACAGTGAAAACACTTCACCTTGGACAAATCCTGCTTCTTTCCTTTAGCTTCAGATTTTGGATGGGATTTCTTCCCCTTCCCCTTCTTGCTTTGGTAGCCAGAGCGCAATTCTCTTCATCATCATTCTTCAATGAAGAGCCATCCCTGGTACTTCGCCTTATCTCCTCCTGCACAAGATCTGACCAAAGTCGCTCCCATCCCGGTAGTTTCTCCCATCCATTGACAGAGTCTTCGTAGCTATGCCAACTATTCGAAAGCCCAAGGAGAGCCAAGCTCACCAAGTCATCATTATCAACAGTAATCCCCACACTTCCCAGTTCATCCCTACAGTGGACAAACTTCGTGAGATATTTTGGAATACTATCGCCCTTCTCCATTTTTATTTTTCTGAGCTTATCTTTCAGCGCCAACTTCCTCTGGTCGCTGTTGCTTTGGAAAAAATATGTGAAAGCCTTCCACATTACAAATGGAGTGGCTTTCCCGTGAAGGCTGGACACAATATGGCCCTTCACACCTTCCAATAGAATTATTCTTGTCTTTGCTACCTTCTTTTGCCATGCGTCAAGTAATGTAGCATCGCTAGAACCCGGCTTAGGAACATCGCTATTGATGAACTCCTTTAGTCCATTATCTTCCAGCACCGCCTCCATCCTATCCTTAAAGGCTATGTAATTCGAGCTGCCCTCAAGGGCATACTCCAATCGCAACCCATTGAAAGACATTTCAATGAATACTCGACTGTCGCACCAAGAAATTTCTGCAGCAAATTCGAATTATCCACCAACACAAACTCAAAAATTCTTCACAATTGCAATCTTGAAGAATTAACACTGCTTCGATACCATGTAGAAATTATATAACATATGCAAATTTAAAACTCAATTGCAAACACATGAAGCAATAAAAACAATCGCACATAACACAGCTGTTTAACGGGAAAGCCTTAAGCTAAAAACCCCAACTATTATATTATGTATATCATGGAGATCATGTAACAATCTCATACAAAGCTTAGTACGTCAAGCTCTCAGTACAATCAATTGTCACACACTAACATGAAGAAATCTGCAAATCCATGCACTAATTTCTTGCCACCTGATAGCCTGCCTCCACTGCGCAATCCTTGTTGAAGAAGACCACTGAATGAATTCGAATCTACCTTGCCTTGAGTGCGCAATCCTCATTGGCAACTCCAATGTGTGTCAGATGCATTGAATGCATCACTATAGTCACAACGGATAGTCCATCTCACCCTTTCACCTATCTCTCCACTGGGTCTCCACTGGAACTGACATGCACTGTATTTAACTGTTGTTTCTATTCAGTTGTTAGTGATTTATTAGTTGTGAATTAATTAACTAATTAATTCACGTAACTCTCACTAGTGTATCTTTCAGTTAGACTAGATACAACTAGCTCAACTGAGTTTAACTCTATTAATTGAGTTAAGCTAAATAAAAACTCCTATAACTACTCTTCCAACTCTATCATAACTTTGCCACTTCAGTTCTAACTGATTCCTCATGCATGAGCCACCATTAAACCCTAGGAATTGTGTAATTCCTTTAGCCCACTGATTTTCCAAATCTGTTCACTGAAATAAAGTTCTCCAAGAGAATAAGTTGATGTTTATTGTCAGATTATTATTAAGAGCTAATAATAATTGACATGCATCTATTTTTATATTGACGATCTATAAATAGACTTCGCCCAATATTCTAAAAATATAATTTCATCTATTTTTCCAACTTGACCAACCATCCACAAATAGCATTCTGCAACTTCTGAAATATGATCATCATGTCTAAAAATAGATTTGCACCTAAAAATAGCCTGTGGGCCCACTTAGTGAAGGTGACAGATTTTCTCTAAGCTTCATCATCTTGTTGAATATCAACACCGTGAATCTCGTTGTGGTACATGTAAGGGCCACATAAACTCCCTTTACTCGCAGCGGATTAATTTTTTGGAGTTTTATTAAACATACATACGCGTGAAATCAACAATGATCACTTTATCGAGACTTTAAACAAAGCGCAAATACTCCCAAACAACATGCCTACAGGCAGAAATGTGGTTCTACGGTCCCACAATACGGTGACCAATCACGGTGCATCACATATCGACAAACTTAACAAATAACGTTAACAAAAAACATATAGTCCCGTCGATGCGAAGTTGCGATGACGATGTCGCATCGCAACATAGGAACTTTTATAACTTATCGCATTTCGCTTGCCCGCAAGTTTAACTCTTATACCGATAATGGTTAAACAATAAATCATGTGATGTGTGATAAGTGATAATGCGGTATGTTGACACGTGGCTCTTCTCCTCATCGCATCGCAAGAATTATAACTTACGCAACCAAGTCTTAATGCTATCCGGTAAAATCTGTGATGTATGAACTTGTGATTTTCTGTCCACCGTTGATCTGCGTCCAGATCTAACGGTCAATATTGCTCTCCCTCCATTGCATCGCAAGTTATATCATTTACCTTGTGATGTGATCTCTGTCATTTAATCTAAAAACTTTAATTGTGCAATTCGATCCTCACCGTCTAATTGCCTCCTGTTGCAACATTATTTGATTTTGATAAGTTAGCATTATTGTTTAAAAATAAAAAATTAAATCGTAAGTTAGAACATGGATGAAAAAGAAAAAAATTAAAAAATGTTAGAAAAAATATATTTTATTACATCCATGTTAGAAAAAATGATAGAGTGGTTTGTTGTAAATAAAGGAGGCAAAAGAAAAAATGTTAGGGAAGCATGAAATTAAAAAAAAATGCTAATGATTTAGTGTTTAAAATGAAAACTGGTTGCCTATTTAAATGCGCCAAATTTTCAAAATGTAAAGTTTTAATTTATGTATTTTAAAACCTTTGAAAAAGGGTTTGATGTTTAATTATTAAATAATTTGATATATATATATATATATATATATATATATATATATATATATATATATATATATATGCGCATAAGATTTTATTATAAAGTCACTAAATGACAAAGTGGTTAAATCACTGGAAATAAAGCGCTGGTATGTTTTAACGGCAGATCTCGAGCTCTCCTGAGATCCACGGCAGAGATCAACTTCACCCCCCCCCCCCGCGATAGTTTCTTGTTAACGAGAGGGTGGGGGGTTCCGAACTCCGGTATTAATGGCCTCCCTTTTCTGCTAGGTGACAGAAAAGTATCACTTCACACCCCCTTTGCCTTAAAACCAGAAATCGGGAGGTACCCCGCCCCCCCTGCCCCTCGAAATCCACCTCTGGTTTTCATCTGCTGATGACTGTTTGTTCCCGCGCCATATCCGTTGTTGACCACTCAATCCTCTCCCTCCATGTCACTTGTTCGTTACTCCCCAATGATCCATTATACCGTTAATCCTCCCATTGGGAAATAGATCCGCTCCTAGACCATTAATTGGACTGTTACGAAATTAAACTTCATTAGACTGTTAGCCATGACCGTTAAAACCGAAGTGCAGTCTATAAAATTACCAACAACCTCTCGTTCTTTACTTTACATTTTCAATCAAATTCCTTTTGTCCTTCATTTCATTTCACAGAGAACTACCACATGGATGAGTTGAAGCTGAGGTAGATATGTAAAGATATGTTATATAACTTTCAAACCTTGTTAGAAAAAGCATAAAACTAAAAATGTCTTCATGTCACATGGTTTTTCTATTACAATTTGTTGGAACTTTGTTGCATTTAAAAAATAATGAAACCTATAGAAGAGCACGATAAAATCTAGTGGAAATGAAATATGGTGTGTTTCCATTTACGGGTTGTGGAACAAATGCAAAAAAATGGCATGGACCTCGGGAGAGTATTCATAACAGTGTAGCATGTAACCGTGCCATGTTTTAATGCAACATAGATTCATATTATTGTTTGCAACGAACACATTTGAAGAAAAGGTTAAAGAGTGAAAAGGCATCTGGAAAAGAAACAAGGAGGAAGGGTATGAAGAAGGACTTGTACTGTATAATTTTTTGTTTTTTGTTTTTACATTAGGAAGCATGAAAAAATATATTGTTGAATATATAAGAAACTCATTTGAAAAGAATCCAAGGAATAAGTGAAAGCATAGTAGCCTGATTGTGCATGGAAGCATGGAAATTTTTTCTATATACATTACTTTATAGCAAGTTAAAGTTGACAAAATAACATGTATTTTTTCCTTTTGAAGAATAATATGTGGTGTATTTCCCAACAAAAAATCTTGCATTCTGTCTATCACAGTGCATGTCGATGGTTTCCCAGAAGGGGGTACTCCTAGTTGTAAACAGAAAGTGTTGCACGACAATGAAAACACCAATTGACATCCAGAGTTGGGACGTGGCCAAGATAGTATGATGGGAGTTGTCTGTGTCCATCCCTTTCATGTACATGGATGAGGATATGCATGAAATTTTCAATCCTTTGAAGTAGTTGTAGCATCGAGCGCAAGCGGTACAAAGGCAAAATTTGATATCCTGGAAAAATTTGTGGACCTGTGAAATATATTTCTGATCCATATTTTTATGCAAGGAAAGGAAAAGCATGTAAGTGAACATGTAAAAAAAAACACTCATACAAGAAAGCACAACAACAAAGACACAGTATAAACCATTTTGAAGTGAAATTATATTGGAAATTGAAAACATAAATTAAGCAGGAAAATCACAAGGTGTTAAGATGAGAGAGAATATGGAAGATGTAAAATTGGAATGCAACTGAAGGGAAGGTACCAATAGGATAAGGTCTTCAAGGAGTTTGAGTAATAGTTTTGGAGGCAAGGTACGTCTCTTCTTTTTTTCTGCGTATGACGAAAGGTTTCTCCTGCATCTTTGAATAGCGTGTGAAGGAGAAAGCGGGGGAGATGCAAAGATGATTCAACGATCAAACTCTTTATATGGCTGTGAAATTTATGCCTTGTCGATCAGTGTTGCCGATGTCGATTGTTGCTTTATCTAGTGTCATGCCGTGCAATTTATGGATTGTTAAGCCACATGCCATACGGAGCGGCACTTGCGTTCACGAACCCCTTGTTATGGGGGGGATTGGCACAAAATTTGGATTTGAAGGATCTCATGGTGGACCCTTGTAGTGAAGAAAGTCAACAACAACAAATGATGGGAGTTCGGGGGGTTTAGAGCCTGGTGCATATATGATTGCGCGAACGGTGCCGAGTGAACCATTAACAAGGCCAGCCTCAACCCACAAGTTGCTGGAGAGAATGACATGTTGTCCGACGCAGAGGAGTATTTTCGTAGTTAGTTTATCATCTTCCAGTTTCTTTGCGGGGATTTGTCTCCTTTGGGCAGCATAGAAATGGGCAACTGGCTGGTTTAGTGTTTTTAACATGGACTTATTGTGCAGGGAAACAACCTCATTTGTTGCATAGAGATGCATTTAATTGGAGAATGACTAGAGTTCGGCTTCAGGAAGGTTTGTTTTTGAACATGTCATAAGAATCTTCAAATCATCAATAGTGGGTGTTGCATTGTGAAGGTTGGAGAGGAGTTGGTGAAAGGAAATTTGAGCAGGGCTTGTTCCTTGTTGTCGTAACACTGTTGAAAGTGTAACCACGGTATCGAAGCTTTGCCATAGTGAAGTGCCACAAGAAGTGCCTACATACATTGTTGTGTCTTTAACAGGTGGCAGTTGCCTAAGGTCCCCCACAAGGATTATAGAATTTCCACCAAATGGGTTGTTTCTATTTGACGGGAATGCCTCGCGCAAGCGGTCATCGATTTAAGAAAGAAATTTAGGACCAATGAAGCTCATTTCATCAATTAGAATGTATTTGAAATGCTAAAGTTGTTCTTGAAGGTTCAGGAGGGATTGACCTTCTAAAGGTTCCATAGAGGATATAGGGATGCGAAGATCAAAGTGGATCGTTAAGGCATTAATGTGGAATGTTGCAACACTAGTTGGAGCAAGTAAGAGGAGGGGGGTTTCTCCATTGGTGGAGTTGTCAAGGAAGGAATTTTTGAGGCACTCAATTAGGAACAACTTGTCGGTGACAGCTGTGCCTTGGATTATCATTCTTAAAAATGTCATGGTGACATTGTTACAGAAGTGGGAGAAAATGATATTGAATGCAATGGTTTGGCTTGGGGACAAGGAGGAAAGGGAATGTGAGCTTGGAGTTGGGAGTTGCTGGATTCGTGTGGAGGAGCGGTTCAAGTCGATGAAGCGGATGGTTGTTTCTTGCAAGTGTGAAGGGATGATAGACTGGTCCCAATTATGGTTTGCATCAAAGTCACGATGGCCAAGAATTTCAAGCTCATCGAGGAGGATGTTGTTACCTGGATGGAGTTGAGAGAGAAATTTTCATTCATCCATCTCTATGGTGGGTACATGGGGAGGGTAATCAGGTGACGAACAACCAGAGTCGGAAAGGTCTGGGGCAGACAGGACGCAGTGAACATGACAAGCCCAATATGTGTGTCTTGTTTGTTCCCAATGTGCAACAATGGCCACGTCGGATGTGCCAATGTCGTCAGGGAGTCTACGGAAATGGATTTATAGAAGGAGTTCACTCCAACTAAAGTCTACATAGGATGTCGATTCTTTCGATGGAATGGAGGTGTAACGAGGAAAGACGAGGGCGACCATGGGAGGGAAGATGTGTTTCCATGACGATGTTTTCTGATGGGAGGAGAAGGACCAGGTGCATGCGACTTCAATAAGGGGAAATCCTGCAAGTTCAGGTGGTCTTTGCATGTAGGAGGCGATGAAAGGTGTTGATGGAAGATGACCATCCAGTTCTTGTGAAACATGTTTGAATACTTTTTTTTTTACATTGAGGGAGACAAAATAACGACTGCACTTTGTTAGTGGGAGTTTTTGTAGCATGTGGCATGTTTCTTGTGCAGCAATGTCCTGATCAATGACCATTTCGGTTAGGACTTTGCGGACAACAGTTATAGTAGGAGCATCTTGGGGGGGGGGGGGGGGGGGACATTGCGAGAGACAGGAGAGCATTTGGTAGTAGCTTTTAGACTTTTCCTCTGGTTTCGCTGCATACTTTGAAATGTAGTTCAGCATAGCATGACGTGAGAGAACTGGTTGAAAATCAATGTTGGCCCTCCATATTGCAAGCAGATGAGCGTTGTGCACATTTATTTTGTCATCGTTTCTAGCAGGGGAGTACAATTTCCAGCCAGTAGCATCAATGTGAAGAGAGGAGGTGTCCTGAACATCCCATGGTGTTCCATAGCGGTAAGTTGTAGCGTTATTTATCTTGCACAAAAATGTAGAGGAGTGGCAAGTTGTGTGTCTTTGAACGGTATTTAGTTGTTCATAATCTTGCAACTGATTGGCCGCAAAAATTTCATGTGTCCCAAGGAGGCATGGGTCTCTTAGAGATGAAATATTCATGCAAGGAGCCCAGTTGTGAAGGGGAAAAGGGTTCCAAGTAGTGATGTACGTATCGAAAAATTCTTTGGTTGAATGGACATCTGTAGCGCTGGTCCAGTCGAGAGTGTCCATAGCAGGTGCATTTGGAAGCCACAAGAAACCATGGATATGTGCAGAGTCGCGACGTTGCCATTCATACCTTAGAAAGAAAGGGAAGAAAAAGTAAGATGGATGCATCGAAGTGAAAGTAATGAAAGAAACGACGGGGAAGGAATAGTATGCATACTTGCACCAGTAATCCTTTACAAGGAATCCTTTAAGTAGGACCTCTTCCAGGAATATTGTGAATATGAAATGGATGTATTGAGATGCACTGTGTGGGTTTGCAACAATGTTTTGGATTCTCCATCGAGTTTGATCATGTGAATTGGATGGAGGTTGGAAGGCATGGAATTACGCAAGTCAGGTCATTTGGTATCAGTTGCAATTGGTGTGAAGAATATGGTAGGAGTACCTTGTTGAATGATCATGTCAGCGAGCCCCCCTCTAGCCCTGGTCCAAAATGAACGGCTCCCACGTAAGGATGAGCCGAAACGCATAATCTGGTATGGAATGGTGGAAGGTGGAATTTGTTGAAGGTGGTGGCGAAGGTCAACGAATTTTGGCGGAAGGGTATTTAAAAGGTCCCTTTTAATGAAGATAGAAGCAGTTTCTTGGCTGCGATGGCGCATGATAAGGTTGTACAGGTAATAGTGAAAGCGAGGATGCTGGCCAAAGCGATTGTCATGGTAGCGGATTAGACACAAAGCGTATTCCTGCATATCCACTTTTACAATTCTTGGTTGGTTAATCATGGTAGATCTAGTGGGGAAGAGGGTGGGGAAGGCCATGGATAAGAAGCCCTCTGTGTTGTATTCATTGACTGGAGAGAGGCCAGTGATGGGTCATTGAAGTGAATGGGTGGGTGTGGAATTGGAGGATTCTATGTAGGCAAGTATTTCATCAATTTCTGAATGAGATTTTGGTATAGTTGAAACAAAGGAGGATGGGTGGAGGTCAGACGGGCATGGGTGTGGAAGTTCACAATTAGGATTTTCTGAAATGGCTTCCTGGAGTGGGATGGAAGTCGTGTTTATATGGCGTATCATATTGGAAATGTTGGTAGGTGCAACAAGCAGAGCAGAGAGAAAAAGTTGGTTAATCTGGACATCTTTGTAGTATGGTTCGTTTTGTAGTTTGAATTGCAAAGCTGCATGTACGTGATCTACTAAAAAAAAATTCATAATATGTTTCGTCATTACTAGTTTTGTTTACAAGAAGGATGTCTAGTTCTGAAAGCATGCGACGAAGAGAGGTGGCAATGTTAGTGATATCTTGAGGAAAGCTAATAGTATGGCCGGAATATTTGAGTTGACCACCACGTGCATGGGTGATTTGAAGAACGGGGTTGACAGGCGAAATGAGCATCTCTTCAACTTGAGTTAGGAAGGAGAGGACATGTGGTTGGATACTTGGGTCCATGTTGTTTGTGGAGGAGAAACAGTGGGTTGTTCGTTCGCCAGCACAATGGGTACACGAAATGATTCTGTTATTTGTTTTTGTTTTCATGGATGGGTAAGCTTCATGAAAAGTTGAGAAAACTTGGATGGGATAAATTCCATCGATCCTTACACGAAAGCGACGATGTGCATGTTGGAGATGGATGCGGAGAAATTTTTGGGAAGGTGGAAAGGGAGGCACATGGGGGGGCGCATGTATAAGGTAGGCGAGAGGTGAAGAATTTGAAGGGTTTTGAAAGGTTTGGTCAGCAGTTGGAGATGGAAGGGGAACTGGGAAAGGTTGGGTGGAATGTAGGGGAAGGAAGCTATTTTGGGAAGGAATGGGAGATTGGTTTTCGTTGGATTGAGAGTGAAGTTTGGCTTGACGATTGGCGAAGAGGAGGTGGCGACGTGCAGTAATTCTTTCTTGGTTAACCGTGTAGTGGCATCCTCATTTTTCCCTTTCCACATTATTCTCAAGTGTAATTGCCATATCTGTTGCAAATAAGGAAACGTATGTCAAGAAGCATGTTGGAAATTATGAATAAAAGAAAAAACAAAGGAGTGTGTTCCCCTTTCAACACAGAGAATACAATAAACGTGGAAATAACAATTCACATCCAGACAGACATGAAACGCAGAGGAGAGGAATTTTTCAATTTATTCAACTCTTCTCTATATTCGATTCATCTCACTCTGAAAATATGAAATTACATAGCTTATACAAAATTGCCAAAGCCTGCAATTCAATGCGGAACTGGACAGGTAACAACCAATCGTCCTTTTTGTCATGAAATCCCATTTCTTCATTAACAGTGCATAGAGCCGCGTACACCCTTCTTCTTTGTTCTGCTATTTATACACGAAACAACGTACAAAACACATAAATTGGCAGACTTGAAATTATGTGGGCTTCGGCTTTGAAACCTCATCGCGTCCGCGCCCTTATGGAATTTCGGAAATATCAAACTTTAACATGGGCGCTATCCATTGAGTTTTGCGAACTACGATGTGCGCTAGCACGATCGCATCACACCATAAACAAAAAAACCTGCGGGCATTATGGGAAAAGTTAAAATGTTGTGATTGCGATGTGCGATAACACTATCGCATTGCAACACACATAACATAACTTGCGGGACTTTAACGGAAAACATAAAGTGTTGCAATTGTGATGTGCACTGACACTATCACATCGCGACTTACATAACATAGCCTGCAGGTGATTAACTAGAAACCATAAAATGTTGCAATTGCGATGTGGGATGCGATATCGCATCACAACATCGCAAGGTTCAGCGAGGACCATAACGGGTAACAATTAAAACATGCGATGTGTGGGCTACGGTGTGGTAAACATCGGTAAGTGTGAAATGGAAAATGTATAAGGTAAGGTGGAAATAGAAGGTTTGTATGGAGTTTGGGTATGGGTTTTGAGTCCCACCAAATCACATCGACGGGGAAATAATCATTGCGGTAATGCGTTAAAAGGTAAGGGTTGAGACTTGTGGGTTGCGACTGCGGGAAAATGGTAAGTAATGCAATGAGTGAAGAAATTATTGCAGAGAATGGCTCGGGTACTCTGCTCTGAACATTTCTGAAAATTGTGTAAAGAAAAAAACAAAACTTCGGATTTGGATCTTGGACTCGTCCTTCCTACAACAAAAAATTAAATTCAAAGTGTGGGATGTTGCCAGTAAATTCATGGCGGTGGTTGGGAGTTATTTCCAACAAATCAAACGTGTCTATGATGTTGGAAAATGAAAATAAACAACAGAGGGATGTGTTTCGCCCTTACAACATGGACAATGCAATATTCCGGAAATAAAAATTACAAAAAGGCAGAGAGCGATGTTGGTGTCTTGTTAAAAGAAGGTGCTATTTTGATTCAATGAATTTTTGGTGAATGACCAAACTGGCTAATGCTTGTACACAAGTGACACAACTGAAAATCAATAACATTCTTTT
This sequence comes from Pinus albicaulis, assembly GCA_034641835.2. NCBI lineage: Eukaryota > Viridiplantae > Streptophyta > Pinopsida > Pinales > Pinaceae > Pinus > Pinus albicaulis. The sequence continues at coordinate 1,093,120,108 of CM076577.1, forward strand.
GCAAGGATTTGTCAGAAGCATAATAGAAAATCTTATGTGAGTGGCAATAAAACATTTTCCTTCATTTCTTCAGCTGAAGAATTAAGTCATATATGTGAAGCAGAGGAAGAGAAGTCCCAACACTATAATATAGTTGTTAGTAGAGGAAGACAAGCCACAACTTACCCGTTATTTTCAGTTGACAAAGTAATCGTAAGTCCTTCAAGTTGGAAGTCAGCAATTCGTTGAGGTTGCAAGGTGGAAGTAGGCAATTCGTCGAGGTTGCAAGTCCGATTGGTAGGTACTGAAACAAACGGAAGGCAGGAGAGGGTCATCGGAATATATGAGCAGGGGAACGAAGTGACAGGTTGCAGAGAAGGTGAATGCAAATGAATGGGGAGTATGGCCGAAGGGGTTAGATTTCTGAGGCAGAAGGAGAAGGGTACAACAATAGGAGAGGGGAGTCATGAAAAGGCATGGCCATAGAGAAATTTTGTATGGAATTACTACATTATCTTAAACTCTCCCTCCTCGGACTTCATTGAAGTCTCCCAGTAGTTATTGGCATTGCAAAATATCTCCTTCATTGGACTTTGTTGAAGTATCTCGGTATGGAAAAATGGGTACTATCAAGGGCCCGGTATGGAAAAATGAGTATTGTCAAGGGGTTTGCAGAAGTGTCACACAACGGCTGGTAAAGAAACTATCCAAGTGTTAAGTCTAGAAAACTGTCGCTGGAGGGGTCAAGTCCAAATGGAGGATTTTCATTTGTTGGAGGAAGTGCCACATGTCAAAATTTCATTGCCTGGAAGGGCAATAAGAAATGATTCTCATTGGCTGGGGTGAACAGTGTTTCTCACCCCAAGCCAACAAAGAGAATGTCTTTCGGCGTAATAAGAGAAGATCATACCTTATCTAAAAGTTTGATTTGAGAAGACATATTGGATATACAAATCTAGATATTTTATTTAAAAATAAATGAGAGAAGACCATACCTTATCTAAAAGTAGATTTGAGAAGACATATTAGAAATGAAATAACAAATAATAAAATTCATATCAGTAAAAATAAAATAAAATTACAATGTTCAGAGGCGTAGATATTACTCAAAAATTATAAGTCATTATTTACAGATTAATTAAACACTAATCAATATTTCCTTATAGGATCAAGTGGGGCATTACATAGGTCCCTTGTAAATAAACCCAAAGTATGATTTTGTCCCAAAATACATAGTTGCTAAGGAAACTCTTTACTGCTAGTAATCTTATGCAATTTCAAAGTATTACTATGTTTGGTTTTCCCATGTAGATACACATGTTCCTTAAACTTTCTTACTTCAATCTTAGAAAGGTGGATACTCTTAGGAATCCTCCCATGGTTAGCTGGAGTATTAGCTTTAAATCCTCCTAGATTATGATTATTGGTGAAATGTTATTAAACTTGATTTTTTATATCTTTATTTTCATTTGTTTCTTGAGTCATAGTAACTCTTTTAAGGAACTCTCATAGAGGGCATGTATGAGCATGGTTTCCATGTAATTCTATAATTGTTCCATACTATCTTAACATTTTTCAAATTTATTTTCCAATAATTTTTTATGGTTAGTTGCAAATGTGTAAAATTAATCATTTTTAACACTATATTATTCATATCCTTAAATTGGTTTCCTAGTTTGAATATTTGGTTATTTAAATATTGCTTTCTTCATGAGATGTGGATATGCTTTCTTGAGGTTTAACTAACATATATATTTTTTACACCACCCTTTGCCATGTGAGTCAAATATAATATTCACTTAGAAATGTTTGCTATTTATCTTTACCAAACTTGTTGAGTCACATCAAATACATCTTTCAATAAAAAAAATATATAATTTTCAAGTTAAAATATCTTTTAAAACCCTTATATGGGAGTTGCCCCATAAGTTGCATTTTCCCCGTATAATTCTAAAATGTATGTCTCAATCTAAAATTTCAACTCACAATAATTCGATATTTTTCAATTCAATGTCATAGATCACACTATATTATAAATGTCAATAATAACTTATAATAACTTTTCCAAAAATTTCTATTCTTAATCCCTTTTAAAAAAACACACTCATACACTATGTCACATGTAATTTACATCACAATGAATTCCAAGTATTAAGAATAAGTTATGAAAAAAAAACAAACTTATACACTAGTAATTTACATCACACTGAATTTCAAAGTTTAAGAATAAATTTGGAAAAAGAACAAACTCTTATATAATATACCACATTTAACATGTAGATTTTCCTGAACTTTTTTGAGAACTTGTTTTTTAAAGAAAGGAAATAAGATAATAACCTAAGACCCAAATACATTATCAAGAAAACCACCATTTCAAATAACTTAATATTCTAAATCGATCTACATTATAATAATTGTCTCCATTAATAATTTAACAAGTAGATTATAATAGATAGAGACACATTAAAATAACTTTAAAAGTAAATATAAAATCTTAAAAAACTTTAATGTTTTTTGAATATTGAAATCAATACATATTCTTTTTCTTACCTGGCACAACTTAGATTTGTACTTCCTTTATATTTAAATATTATCTTCTTTATTCAATGCGTTTGTCGGATCGTATAGTGTGACATTCCGTCTCTCCTTTTTACTGTATTTTTTCTTAAATCTGGTCTCATTGAATTATTTTTTTTATTTAGATGGGAAGAGGCCTATTGAAAAGGTCCCGATTTTTAAGATGTCAAATGCGGCTCTATTAATGGAAATTTTATTTTTTTAACGATATGTAATTAATTTAAAAAAATTTAGAACGCGGATTTCAATCAAATAATACTGCAATAAAGTTTTTGAAGTGGATAGATGAGAGCAAATTTAAAACCATTAATATTTTTTTATTTGTTTTATTTTCCTAAACAGAGTTTAATGATGGTGTATTACATTTTATTATTAATTGAGATCTAATCTAAAGAAGTTTTCATCTTAAAAAATTTAATTTTTTCTTTTAAATAAACTATATTTCACATGAATATTATAAATTCTCATATAATAAAAAAATACTAAAAATTATTTTTATTTAATATTATTTATTATTATTATTTTTATCTTATTTTTATTGAAATTTAATTTTATTATTATTATTATTATTATTTTCATCGAATAAAAAATTTCTGCACATCTTCACTACAATCAAACCAAAATGATTCAAAAGCCTAATAAAAGACTTTATATTCTTAATAAAAGCTTGCTTCACGTCTTTGAATAAGGAAGGCTCAATGCTAACATTCTCAAGGGACAGAGTCAAGCTATCCCTTTACTATAGTAAAAGCAATATTAGACCCACTATCACCATCATAGGAATTATTTGTATTTGTATGTAATTTGACTGAGTTAAAATATGTAGTTTCCTTTAGTGAGATTTTTGGAGTCTTCGGTGCCGGAATCATTTAAACTTATTTTTTAAATCTAAATATGGATTCAACACCTTAAAAAATCCCTAGGGCACTTCAATTGTGTAGGGGTTACCCATCAAACTTGTGATTTCAATGAATTCTTACCAGATTTTAGTGAAATTAGACCGGAAAAATCCACTAGAAAAACTTCCAAAAAGTCGCACTAAAGACAACTCGTTAAAATATTTATAGGACAAGAATATCTGGACCTTAATAGATTAATTAGTGTAATATTAGTAGATAAATGTCTTTCGGATTAATCACATCATTAGGGTTTGGTCGACGTTTCGAACCAACTAATGTGGTTCATCCTAAGGACAAGGTGAAGAAAGAAACCGATCTCTTTGAATAAATAGTAAGGATGCGTCATTGCTCGGTAATAGTTGTTAAAACTAGCCGTTAGAAACTAGCCATTATCTGACTTTTGAGACAAGGTTTTTCTTCAATCATGGGACATACCTCACATTCTTGAGATGGACAAGGGAACCATACTCCCTCCTAAAGCTTACTGTACCAGCTCCTTTGGTTATGTATCTTCCATCATCTCCAAGCTCGATATGGAATTGCATGTATTTCTCTTCCAAACTGTCGAAGAAATCATTTATTCCTTGTCATGTGGAATGAGGCCCTTGAGTCAATATACCATTCACTACCTTGAACTGAGCTTTCCATGTAAGCTATTAGAATTGAAAGGATATAGCTTCTCCTCCTATTATTGTTGCAACATGCTTTTTGGATCTCTTGTTTGGACATTTTGTAGCAAAATGCACAAATTCATGGCAATGAAAACACTTGATCTTGCTAATATCCTTATTTTTCTTGCCTCCATTGTGAATAGATTCAGGCTTTCCTTGGGCCTTCTTTCCCTTGACTTTCTTCCCTTTACTATCTAGTGCAAAGTTCTCCACCTCATTAGTGCTAGCTGAGACCATCTCTTGTAGTCATCCTTATCTCTTCCTAAAATAATATTTGACCACACTCTCTCCCAGTTAGGGAGTATCTTTTCCATTCACAACATCCTAGAAACTATGCCAAGATTTTGGAAACCTAAGAAGAGAAAGGCTCACAAGCTCTGATGATGGAACTGTCTCTCCAACACCTCCAAGTTCATCTCTCACTTTAGCTAACTTGGATAGATATGTAACAATGGGATCAACCTTACCCATTCTAATGCTCCTCAATTTATTCTTCAAAGCATGTTTCCTTGCATCACTACTAATTTCAAAAAGATGAGTAAGGGCCTTCCACATTTGGAATGGTGTCTCCTTCCCATGCAAATTTGAAACAATATGGTCTCTAACTCCTTCTAGGATCATCCTCCTAGATTTGGCAGTATCCTTCCTCCATTGAGTTAGTTGTCGTGTATATGATGCAGGAGGTTTAGGAATATCAATCTTGATGTATTCTAAAACTGCATTATCATCTAACATCTGACATGATTCCTACACCAACTGATATCCTCTTCAATGCGCTTTGAATTTGATCAAGGAACTTGGTATCTATCTTGTTTTTATCTCTAATACCATGTAGAAAATCCTTGAAAACTTGCAAACTGCTAATGAGAACAAAATGATCACAAAAGACACAAGATTTCTCTGCCAAAAAAAATTTGTGGAAAGAAAAAATAAATAGAAACACAATCATACATAGAAAACAAAAATTATTTAGGGAACCCAACTGGGAAAACCCCCTCTTGCTTGTATTATCAAATGAGAAATATAATCTATTACAAATTATTTGCTTCAAGCCCGAAGCCCCTGCAATATTGATAAAATCCTCTCAGAACTACCCAACACTTAGCCAAATAAACCTGCTAGAAGCTCTTATTTCCTAGTGCAATTCAACCCCTCAAAAATAGGAATTTCTCCTATTTCTTTGTCCAATTCCCAAAAGAATTTCTCTACTTGCTTCTCAAGCTCTACACATAAAACCCTGTGTACCATAATAAATATAATTTGTGCCTTCATTCAATCTCAATAGACAATTCGAATTGCATGACCTACTAGGGCTAATTTTAGCAACTGCAACTAGTTAACTGAGAGTAAGTTGAGTTAGCAGAAAGTCAACTACTCAACTAAACTCATGTTTATCTCTATTCTAAAACTAGAGATCAATTAAATGACATACACTAGAGTTAACTCCACTAAATAGCTAATTTTATCCATCAACTAGTCCACAACTCACTGAAATCCATCTAACTTGAATTAACTTCCAATAACTTTGTGATAGGCCACATCACACATGTTAACTAACAATTAACTCAAGTATCTATGAAACTAAATTCAAATTAGCATCTTTGACTAAGGCACAAGTCAAAGAATCCATTCCTTGCTACATTTTCAACAAATCACTTGAGTGTCGCACCTGGCCAGAGCCACACCAGAGCCATACAGGACACCTTGTCACTATCTACTCTAAGCCTCATGGGGAATTTATTTATATATTTAAAAATACATTTTAAATAATGAAAAATAATAATTTCACTAAAAATAACAATAATATTACTATTTCCCACAAGGCGTAGAATAAAGGGTGATGGGGTGTACAGTTAAATCACTTTGTGACGTGAAGGTCACTCAATGACGTGAAAGTAACTCATTCGAAACTCCATGGGAAAAAATCCAGTCATGTTAAGGGTTGGTGTGGGCCAAACTGAGTGCGATCTCCAGGTGATGTTGATGACCTACAAGCCCTGAGTCATGGTTTCTCAAACCAAAGATTAAACCTGTAGTCATCTCTAGAAAACACCGACAACTTAATAAACATAAAAACAATAATATTACTAATAATTGTATCACCCAATTTTAATAAAAAAAAATTATAAACATTAGTACTTCTGAAATAGCATGGCATGGATGGTGAATGTGTAAAAAGTTCAATCCAATTTAATCAATCGGCCATTCAAATGATCATTATAGTGGATGCTTTCGAATTTAGACGAGCAACAATTCAAATGATAATGATAGTGGGCTCTCACTATAAATAGTTTTACTGTTGATGACATCATTGTGAATCTTTATAATAAAAAAATTATTTAAAACTAAACTATTGAATGAAAAAAAGAACACTTATCAAATCAGTAGATGCTCTTACTGTGAAAGCTAGAGAATTACATTTAATTTAATTTAATTTAAGTCGTGATCGTGATATTGTATTATTATTCTGGCAACTTCCACGTACCTGGAATTTTTATAAGAAAATATTCTCAGGTACCTTTGCTTTTGCATGAAGTTCTACTTTCTGTTCTTGTCCATTTTCTGTCGATCTGAAGATTTTTGCATCTTGGTTTTGGGTTGCTGTTGGATTATGATTGTGGGAGGTTAAAGTAGGAAGATTTCCATATCACTTAATAATATTGGGAATCTATAACTATGCATATGTGAACTTATTTTGTTTTTATTAATGAAAACAATTTATTTTGAAAAAATAAAATAAAAATTCCTTCAGTCCATAGATCAATATTTTTTATCTTTTTGATACTCTACAGGAATATTGCATTTTAGCAAGTGAACGAAATGGTAGGAGCTTAAAGGAGACTCAAATTTCATAGTGATGAAACATTTTGTGTGTTTGTAGTTGGGGCGACATTCACGTTAGAATTTAGAATTTTTATTATGGTCGTCTCATCACTGAATATGGTGGCCATTATAATGGACTGGCGGCTCAGTCATCTTGTATTATTCTTTTTTTGTTGGCTAAATGTTGGCTGGTAAAACGCTGACAATTCTCCATTTTGCAATGTTCATATGGTTAAAGAAAAAATTTGATTAACAATGTTTGCTTCACATTGTTTTACTGCAAACTGGTTAGAATTTAAAATGTCAAAACCTTGTTTGTGGTTGAATTTTGACATTTGAGAAGGAAGTGGGCTAACAGGTCGACGAAACACCCTTTGGTTTTCATGTCCTCTCGTGGCCGACGAAGCCAACCGGGTCCCCTCCCTCGCAAACGGTAACTAAACGGAGAAAATTGTCGTTACCTTTATCGCAATAGGAGTCGTGGGTCGTTAAACTCCATTTCGACAAGAATCTGTTTGCAGCCCATCTCACTATATCAGACATGAGTGACTCATCTAACTCACGCCTTCGGAGGAGAGTTGAAGTGACATGAGCGCTCCAATTTGAAATTTTAACTTGAAAATTTTCATTTTGAGGGGATGGGGATTAAATGTTGCGTATCCATCTGGAAATCTATGTGTGTGGCGGGTAAGACAAGGGACAATCCACTTACTTCTTTACCGTTGAAACCTCATTTGAATTTCTTTCTGTCAAGATTTCATTCCATCAAGTTTTCATTACGTCGAGATTTCATTCAATCAAGCAAGGGAGGAGTTGTTATGTAAATTGGTGGGCCAGACAGTTTCAGCGACGCCGTGTATGAAAATTAACTGGAGGTCTTCGTGCATTTCGTGCACCTGTTAGCTTACTCTGCTACTCTATAAATTGTTAGTTCAAACAATTTCAACGACGCTCGTGTATGAAAATTAATAGAAGCTCTTTGTGCACTCGTTAGCTTATTTTGTTGCTCTATAAATTGGGGCGTGAATTGGCCGGTCAGACAATTTCAGTGACACCCATTTATGCAAATTAATAGGAGCTCTTCGTGTGCCTGTTAGCTTACTCTGCCGCTTTGTAAATTGGCAGGTCAGACAATTTTAGTGATGACCATGCATGCAAATTAACAAGAGCTCTTCGTGAAAAGAGGAAACAAGAGCTCTCCGCCCAAAGAGGAAACACGAGCTCTCTGTTTTTTATTACCGTCCCTTTTTTTCTGGAGCGTTTGCAAAGGTAAATTCAATGTTCTTTTACAAACTCCGGGATTAAACAACTCACTATTATTTTTCTAGTAGTATAATAACTAAGAAACTCACATAAGTCCCCAAATCTATTTGTTTTTCCTGGGAGTTTCCGCAACGGTGGCAAGTGAGTTTCTGCGATGGTGGCCAGCAAGTTGTCACAACTGGGTCGCCATTGCAAAAACTCATTGGTTACAGTTGCAGAAACTCGACCATTGGAATAATAGTGGTATTTAGGCCATGATGGAAACAATAATGGGCTTTAGGCCACAATGCAAATTATTTTTCACAATGAAGCATAATGAAAGATATTGTTAAAGAAACATATAACTAAGATTATGTGTATCTTGCTTTTCTAAAACCACAAAAACAATATCCTTGCTTGCAAACCTAACTATTTGATTCTGTGTATTTGTAAACAAAATCTAACGGCCTTAATTCAATTAAGGGTTTACTATAATTACATGTTGGACAAGATCAAGGTTTATGAGAGTAGTATGCAACACTATAAAGAAGTGGATATTTATGATGCAAAACTTGTGGTTGCGTACTACTACCACCATAGATGACGGGACATGATATTACTAGACTCATTACCCCAACTCTTCCATTGCATCATTGTTCCACATTCAAACTGTTGCAAAGAAAAAACACAACCATAGTCACTTTGAAATATGACTAAAGATGGGAGGCCCAAGAGTATGCAGAGAATGTGTCGAAGAATTGATAGAATAATTTCCACGCGTTAAACGATTTTTTGAACAGGCCGACTGGATAGAGTATATTCGCAGTTTTCATGGGTATGGTGACGACATAGCCCTATAATTTTCCATGCATTACAGGGAGGGTAGATCTGATGTAGCAGGGATAGTGGTGCATGCGACAGAAGAAGCAATTGCGAAAGTGACAAGGTTACCCCAAATGGGAGAAACATGGTTTGCACCCTGAAAGCCCCAACCTAATGTTGTGTGGAAATTCCTTGAAATTAGAGAATTTTGGAGGTCTAAAATGGGCCTCCTAAGAAAAAATTACAACCAAAATAAACTTTATAAGAACCAATAGGATTCAAGATGATGATGTTAACCATGGGGGATGATTCACCATTTTCGAGGTAAAAAAAATAAAAAGATTAAAAAATAATAAAATAATAAAACTTCTTTTTCAACTTATATCCCTAAGGTTTTACTCAAATTTCGAGAGGGGGTACTCATTGGATGAAAATTTTAATTCCTCATCCAAGGAGTACCCATGTTGCATACTTTCGATGGACCCTGCTACCCAAAAAATGAGAAATATATGAAAAGATGTGATTGCAATCACGTTTTTCATGTATCTCTCATTTTTCGTATAGCGGGGTCGATTGAAAGTATACAACATGGGTACTCTTTGGATGAGGAATCAAATTATACATTCAACAAGTGTTCCCACTCGAAATTTGAGTAAACCCATAAGGAGATAAGTTAAAAATACGAGTTGAAAAAGTAGTTTTTTTTCTTTTTTTCCCTTCAAAATTTGATGATGTAATCTAATCTTATTTTATTATTTCCACTATTATTTTATAATTTCCTTAGGAGACCCATTTTAGACCTTAAAATTCCCCAAATGGGGAAGGTGAACAATTTCTCAAGAAAGGCACATGATTTGATAGGAAGTCATTACCACAACCCTAGAAAGATATTTGAGCTGACCACCACGTGCATGGGTGATTTGAAGAACGAGGTTGACACACGAAATGAGCATCTCTTCAACTTGAGTCAGGAAGGAGAGGAAATGTGGTTGGATACCTGGGTCCATGCTATTTGTGGAGGAGAAACGGTGGGTTGTTCATTCGCCAGCACAATGGGTACACGAAATGATTTAATTATTTGTTTTTGTTTTCACGGATGGGTAAGCTTCATGACAAGTTGAGAAAACTTGGATGGGATAAAGTGCATCGATCCTTGCACGAAAGCGATGATGTGCATGTTGGAGATGGATGTGGAGAAATTTTTTGGAAGGTGGAAAGGGAGGCACATGGAGGGGCGCATGTACAAGGCAGGGGATAGGTGAAGAATTTGAAGGGTTTTGAAAGGTTTGGTCAGCAGGTGGAGATAGAAGGGGAACTGGGAAAAGTTGGGTGGAATGTAGGGGAAGGAGGCTATTTTGGGAAGGAATGGGAAATTGGTTTGCGTTGGATTGAGAGTGAAGGTTGGCTTGATGATTGGCGAAGAGGAGGGGGCGACGTGTAGTAATTCTTTCTTGGTTAACCATGTAGTGGCATCCTCATTGTTCCCTTTCCACATTGTTCTCAAGTGTAATTGCCATATATGTTGCAAATAAGGAAACGTATGTCAAGAATCATGTTGGAAATTATGAATAAAAGAAAAAACAAAGGAGTGTGTTCCCCTTTCAACACAGAGAATACAATAAACGTGGAAATAACAATTCACATCCAGACAAACATCAAACGCAGAGGAGAGGAATTTTTCAATTTATTCAACTCTTCTCTATATTCGATTCATCTCACTCTGAAAATATGAAATTACATAGCTTATGAAAAATGGTCGAAGCCTGAAATTCAATGCAAAACTAGATGGGTAACAACCAATCATCCTTTTTGTCATGAAATCCCATTTCTTCATTAACGGCGCACAGAGCCGTGTACACCCTTCTTCTCTGTTCTGTTGTTTATACATGAAACAACGTACAAAACACATAAATTGGCGGACCTGAAATTATGTGGGCTTCGGCTTTGAAACCTCATCGCATCCGCGCCCTTATGGAATTTCAACAATATCAAACTTTAACCTGGGCGCTATCCATTGAGCTTTGAGAACTACAATGTGTGCTAGCACGATCGCATCGCACCATAAACAAAAAAACCTGCGGGCATTACGGGAAAAGTTAAAATGTTGTGATTGCGATGTACGATAGCACTATCGCATCGCAATGCATATAACATAACTTGCGGGACTTTAAAGGAAAACATAAAGTGTTGCAATTGTGATGTGCACTGGAACTATCACATCACGACTTATATAACATAGCCTGCGGGCGATTAATTGGAAACCATAAAATGTTGTGATTGCAATGTGGGATGCGATATCGCATCGCAACATCGCAAGGTTCGGCGAGGAGCATAATGGGTAACAATTAAAACGTGCGATGTGCGAGCTGCGGTGTGGTAAACACCGATAAGTGTGAAATGGAAAATGCATAAGGTAAGGCAGAAATAGAAGGTTTGTATGGAGTTTGGGTATGGGTTTTGGGTCCCACCAAATCACATCGGCGGGGAAATAACCATTGCGGTAATGCGTTAAAAGGTAAGGGTTGAGACTTGTGGGCTGCAACTGCGGGAAAATGGTAAGTAATGCAGTGGGTGAAGAAATTAACGCAGAGAATGGCTCAGGTACTCTGCTCTGAACATTTCTGGAAATTGCGTAAAGAAAAAAACAAAAATTCAGATTTGGATCCTGGACTCGTCCTTCCTACAACAAAAAATTCAATTCAAAGTGTGGGATGTTGCCAGTAAATTCATGGCGGTGGTTGGGAGTTATTTCCAACAAAGCAAACGTGTGTATGATGTTGGAAAATGAAAATAAACAACAGAGGGATGTGTTTCCCCCTTACAACACAAACAATGCAATATTGCGGAAATAAAAATTACAGAAAGGCAGAGAGCGATGCTGGTGTCTTGTTAAAAAAAGGTGCTATTTTGATTCAATGAATTTTTGGTGAATGACCAAACTGGCTAATGCTTGTACACAAGTGACACAACTGAAAATCAATAAAATTCTTTTGGAAGGATTTTTTAGAAGCATAATAGAAAATCTTATGTGAGTGGCAATAAAAAAATTTCCTTCATTTCTTCAACTGAAGAATTAAGTTAGATATGCGAAGCAGAGGAAGAGAAGTCCCAACACTGTAAAATAGTTGTTAGCAGAGGAAGACAAGTCGCAGCTTACTTGTTATTTTCAATCGACAAAGTAATCGTAAGTCCTTTAAGCTGGAAGTCAGAAATTCGTTGAGGTTGCAAGGTGGAAGTAGGCAATTCGTCGAGGTTGCAAGTCCGATTTGTAGGTACTAAAACAAATGGAAGGCAGGAGAGGGTCGTCGGAATATATGAGCAGGGGAACGAAGTGACGGGCTGTAGAGAAGGTGAATGCAAATGAATGGGGAGTATGGCCGAAGGGGTTAGATTTCCGAGGCAGAAGGAGAAGGGTACAACAATAGGAGAGGGGAGCCATGAAAAGGCATGGCCATAGAGAAATTTTGTATGGAAGTACTACATTATCTTAAACTCTCCCTCCTCGAACTTCGTTGAAGTCTCCCAACAGTTATTGGCATTGCAAAATCTCTCCTTCATCGAACTTTGTTGGAGTCTCTCAGTATGGAAAAATGGGTACTATCAAGGGCCCGATATGGCAAAATGAGTATTGTCAAGGGGTTTGCAGAAGTGTCACGCAACAGCTGGTAAAGAAACTATCCAGGTTTTAAGTCTAGAAAACTGTCGCTGGAGGGGTCAAGTCCAAATGGAGGATTTTCATTTGTTGGAGGAAGTGCCACATGTCCAAATTTCATTGCCTGGAAGGGCGATAAGAAATGATTCTCATTGGCTAGGGTGAACAGTGTTTCTCACCCCAAGCCAACAAAGAGAATACCTTTCGGCGTAATAAGAGAAGATCATATCTTATCTAAAAGTTTGATTGGAGAAGACATATTGGGTATACAAATCTAGATATTTTATTTAGAAATAAATGAGAGAAGACCATACCTTATCTAAAAGTAGATTTGAGAAGACATATTAGAAATGAAATAACAAATAATAAAATTCATATCAATAAAAATAAAATAAAATTACAATGTTAACAAGCGTAGATATTACTCAAAAATTATAAGTCATTATTTACAGATTAATTAAACACTAATCAAAATTTGCCTTATATTATCAAGTGGGGCATTACATAGGTCCCTTGAAAATAAACCCGAAGTATGATTTTGTCTCAAAATACATAGTTGCTAAGGAAATTCTTTACTGCTAGTAATCTTACGCAATTTCAAAGTATTACTATGTTTGGTTTTCCCATGTAGATACACATGTTCCTTAAACTTTCTTACTTCAATCTTAGAAAGGTGGATACTCTTAGGAATCCTCCCATGGTTAGCTCGAGTATTAGCGTTAAATCCTCCTAGATTATGATTATTGGTGAAATGTTATTAAACTTGATTTTTTGTATCTTTATTTTCATTTGTTTCTTGAGTCACATTATCTCTTTTAGGGAACTCTCATAGAGGGCATGTATGAGCATGGCTTCCATGTAATTCTATAATTGTTCCATACTATCTTAACATTTTCAAATTTATTTTCCAATATTTTTTATGGTTAGTTACAAATGTGTAAAATTAATCATTTTAACACTATATTATTCATATCCTTAAATTGGTTTGCTAGTTTGAATATTTGGTTATTTAAATATTGCTTTCTTCATGAGATGTGGATATGCTTTCTTGAGGTTTAACTAACATATGTTTTTTACACCGCCCTTTGCCATGTGAGTCAAATATAATATTCACTTAGAAATGTTTGCTATTTATCTTTACCAAACTTGTTGAGTCACATCAAATACATCTTTCAATAAAAAAATATGTAATTTTCAAATTAAAATATCTTTTAAAGCCCTTATTTGGGAGTTGCCCCATAGGTTGCATTTGCCCCCAATGTAATTATAAAATTTATGTCTCGATCTAAAATTTCAACTCACAATAATTTGATATTTTTCAATTCAATATCATGAATCACACTAAATTATAAATGTCAATAATAACTTATAATAACTTTTCCAACAAAAAAATTATTTTTAACACTTTTTAAAAAAACAAACTTATACACTATGTCGCATGTAATTTACATCACAGTGAATTCCAAGTATTAAGAATAAGTTTTGAAAAAAAACAAACTTATACACTATGTCACAAGTAATTTACATCACACTGAATTCCAAGGTTTAAGAATAAATTTTGAAAAAGAACAAAGTCTTATATAATATACCACATTTAACATGTAGATTTTCCTGAACTTTTTTGAGAACTTGTTTTTTAAGCAAAGGAAATAAGATAATAACCTAAGACCCAAATACATTATCAAGAAAACCACCATTTCAAATAACTTAATATTCTAAATCAATCTACATTATAATAATGGTCTCCATTAATAATTTAACAAGTAGATTATAATAGATAGATACACATTAAAATAACTTTAAAAGTAAATATAAAATCTTAAAAAACTTTAATGTTTTTTGAATATTGAAATCAATACATATTTTTTTTCTTACCTGGCACAACTTAGATTTGTACTTCCTTTATATTTAAATATTATCTTCTTTATTCAATGCGTTTGTCGGATCGTATAGTGTGACATTCCGTCTCTCCTTTTCACTATATTTTTTCTTAAATCTGGTCTCATTGAATTATTTTTTTATTTAGACGGGAAGAAGCCTATTGAAAAGGTCCCGATTTTTAAGATGTCAAATGCGGCTCTGCTAATTGAAATTTTATTTTTTTAACGATATGTAATTAATTCAAAAAAAATTAGAACGCGGATTTCAATCAAATAATACTGCAATAAAGTTTTTGAAGTGGATAGATGAGAGCAAATTTAAAACCATTAATATTTTTTTATTTGTTTTATTTTCCTAAACAGAGTTTAATGATGGTGTATTACATTTTATTATTAATTTAGATCTAATCTAAAAGAAGTTTTCATCTTAAAAAATTTAATTTTTTCTTTTAAATAAACTATATTTCACATGAATATTATAAATTTTCATATAATAAAAAAATACCAAAAATTATTTTTATTTAATATTATTTATTATTATTATTTTTATCTTATTTTTATTGAAATTTAATTTTATTATGATTATTATTATTATTTTCATCGAATAAAAAATTTCTGCACATCTTCACTACAAGCAAACCAAAATGATTCAAAAGCCTAATAAAAGACTTTATATTCTTAATAAGAGCTTGCTTTACATCTTTGAATAAGGAAGGCTCAATGTTAACATCCTCAAGGGACAGAGTCAAGCTATCCCTTTACTGTAGTAAAAGCAATATTAGACCCACTATCACCATCATAGGAATTATTTGTATTTGTATGTAATTTGACTGAGTTAAAATATGTAGTTGCCTTTAGTGAGATTTTTGGAGTCTTCAATGCTGGAATCATTTAAACTTATTTTTTAAATCTAAATATGGATTCAGCACCCTAAAAAATCCCTAGGGCACTTCAATTGTGTAGGGGTTACCCATCAAACTTGTGATTTCAATGAATTCTTGCCAGATTTTAGAGAAATTAGACCGGAAAAATCCACTAGAAAAACTTCCAAAAAGTCGCACTAAAGACAACTCGTTAAAATATTTATAGGACAAGAATATCTGGACCTTAATAGATTAATTAGTGTAATATTAGTAGATAAATGTCTTTCGGATTAATCACATCATTAGGGTTTGGTCGACGTTTCGAACCAACTAATGTGGTTCATCCTTAGGACAAGGTGAAGAAAGAAACTGATCTCTTTGAATAAATAGTAAGGATGCGTCATTGCTCGGTAATAGTTGTTAAAACTAGCCGTTAGAAACTAGTCATTATCTGACTTCTGAGACAAGGTTTTTCTTCAATCATGAGACATACCTCACATTCTTGAGATGGACAAGGGAACCATACTCCCTCTTAAAGCTTACTGTACCAACTCCTTTGGTTATGTATCTTCCATCATCTCCAAGCTCGATATGGAATTTCATGTCTTTCTCTTCCAAACTGTCGAAGAAATCATTTATTCCCTGTCATGTGGAATGAGGCCCTCGAGTCAATATACCATTCACTACCTTGAACTGAGCTTTCCATGTAAGCAATTAGAATTGAAAGGATATAGCTTCTCCTGCTATTATTGTTGCAACATGCTTGTTGGATTTCTTGTTTGGACATTTTGTAGCATAATGCACAAATTCATGGCAATGAAAACACTTGATCTTGCTAATATCCTTATTTTTCTTGCCTACATTGTGAATAGATTCAGGCTTTCCTTGGGCCTTCTTTCCCTTGACTTTCTTCCCTTTACTATCTAGTGCAAAGTTCTCCACCTTGTCAGTGCTAGTTGAGACCATCTCTTGTAGTCATCCTTATCTCTTCCTAAAATAATATTTGACCACAATCTCTCCCAATCAGGGAGATTATCTTTTCCATTCACAGCATCCTAGAAACTATGCCAAGATTTTGGAAACCTAAGAAAATAAAGGCTCACAAGCTCTGATGATGGAACTGTCTCTCCAACACCTCCAAGTTCATCTCTCACTTTAGCTAACTTGGATAGATATGTAACAATGGGATCAACCTTACCCATTCTAATGCTCCTTAATTTATTCTTCAAAGCATGTTTTCTTGCATCACTACTAATTTCAAAAAGATCAGTAAGGGCCTTCCACATCTAGAATGTTGTCTCCTTCCCATGAAAATTTGAAATAATATGGTCTCTAACTCCTTCTAGGATCATCCTCCTAGATTTGGCAGTATCCTTCCTCCATTGAGTTAGTTGTCATGTATATGATGCAGGAGGTTTAGGAATATCAATCTTGATGTATTCCAAAACTCCATTATCATCTAACATCTGACATGATTCCTACACCAACTGATATCCTCTTCAATGCGCTTTGAATTTGATCAAGGAACTTGGTATCTATCTTGTTTTTATCTCTGATACCATGTAGAAAATCCTTGAAAACATGCCAACTACTAATGAGAACAAAATGATCACAAAAGACACAAGATTTCTCTACCAAAAAAAATTTGTGGAAAGCAAAAATAAATAGAAACCCAATCATACATAGAAAACAAAAATTATTTAGGGAACCCAACTGGGAAAACCCCCTCTTGCTTGTATTATCAAATGAGCAATCTAATCTATTACAAATTATTTGCTTCAAGCCCGAAGCCCCTGCAATATTGATAAACTCCTCTCAAGAACTGCCCAACACTTAGCCAAATAAACCTGCTAGAAAGCTCTTATTTCCTAGTGCAATTCAACCCCTCAAAAATAGGAATTTCTCCTATTTCTTTGTCCAATTCCCAAAATAATTTCTCTGCTTGCTTCTTAAGCTCTACACATAAAACCCTGTGTACCATAATAAATATAATTTGTGCCTTCATTCAATCTCAATAGACAATTCGAATTGCATGACCTACTAGGGCTAATTTTAGCAGCTGCAACTAGTTAACTGAGAGTAAGTTGAGTTAGCAGAAATTCAACTACTCAACTAAACTCATGTTTATCTCTATTCTAAATCTAGAGATCAATTAACTGACATACACTAGAGTTAACTCCACTAAATAGCTAATTTTATCCATCAACTAGTCCACAACTCACTGAAATCCATCTAACTTGAATTAACTTCCAATAAATCTGTGATAGGCCACATCACACATGTTAACTAACAACTAACTCAAGTATCTATGAAACTAAATTCAAATTAGCATCTTTGACTAAGGCACAAGTCAAAGAATCCATTCCTTGCTACATTTTCAACAAATCACTTGAGGGTCACACCTGGCCAGAGCCACACCAGAGCCATACAGGACACCTTGTCACTATCTACTCTAAGCCTCATGGGGAATTTATTTATATATTTAAAAATACATTTTAAATAATGAAAAATAATAATCTCACTAAAAATAACAATAATATTACTATTTCCCACAAGGCGTTGTTGGAAATGTTTTCATTGATGGAAAAGTAGATGAAAAAAGAGGAGCACCTGAAATATCAGCCAAGGAGCAGAGGAAGAAAAAAAAGAGGTAGCAGAGACAGCAAAAAGATAAGTAAGGAGAAGCATCAGTCAAAGAAGTAGCAGAGGCAGCAGAGAGAGCATAAGACAAGTAGCAGAGGCAGTAAAGAGAGCAGCAGAGATAGCAAAGAAGCAGAGAGGTAGCAAGGCAGCATAGAAGGAACAAAGGCAGCAGGAGACAGATGAGGTGGTGTTGCAGAGCAGTGAGGATATTAGTATCAAATGAAGGTAATTGAATTGCTTGGGGATGAGTTGGAGCATTGCCTAAATGGTAAGGAAACCATGAAGTGGTCGAAGAAACTAATAATGAGCAGAGGCTGCGAATATAGAGGCAGAGCCGTTATCATGGAAATGGAGGCAGAAAAGACAGAGACAGACAAAGGAGGCAACAAAGAAGAAGACTGTTGAAATGTAACAGTCAAAACAGCAGAAGCAGCGAAAGAAGCAACGACAGACACAGAGAAAGAAGCACAACGAAGGTAGAGGCAGAGGCAGAGGCAGCGAACATAGACGCGTTTTTTTTATGGAATGGAACCATGTGAAAACATACGTAATATTCTAGGAATCGTACAACCCAAGTGGAAAGTATATATACTTATACAAACAAATTCCGAGAATCGCCTAACCCCATTGGAAGATACACTAAAGATTAGAGCAGCAAAGGATACATATATATAATTTCGGGAATCATAACCCAAGCGGCAATGTATGTATATATAAAACCTTATTCCCAGAATCATTACCCAGTCGGGCGTTATATATATATATATATATATATATATATATATATATATATATATATATATATAAATTCCAGAGAGATACGCCTACCCACATTTGAAGGATATAAAGCTGGAACATAAAAGCATATATATATATATATATGCAGCACAATACATATATATGCAGCGCATTACATATTTCACAAAGGTCCAAAGTTTATATATATTAATTCATATGGAGCGCTTTATGATCAAAGAATCAAAGTCTCATAAGGTGGGACCCTTTCCCAATCGCATTGGAGATTATAAGGGTAGCGGAACATATAAATAGAAAATTGCGATTGTGATGAAGTCTGGACCTGATGGGTATATAAACTACAATTTATATATATCTTGAGTTCCGGTGAACAGTGACTGATCGCATCGTAAAAAGGTGGAATATCGGAACATGCTACAAAGGGTTGTGATTGCGATTGAAGCCCGGACCCGATGGGCTTATAAACCATGAGTAACAAGTATTTGAAGTCCGGCCTAATCGCATCGGAGCATGACAATAAAGGATTGCGATTGCGATTGAGTTCCGGACCCGATGGGTCTATAAGTTATGACTTTATATGTTTGAGTTACGGTCTAATCGCATCGGCACTGGTCAATCGCATCGGAGTGAAAGTGTGGCAGTGGAGCATGACAATGCAATTTGCGATTGCGATTAATCGCAATCGGAAGTAATCAAAGAGTGATACATCGCATCGGAGCAACTCAATGGAAGTCGCGATTGCGATTAATCGCAATCGGAAACGTTTGCAAGGAGTTTCATCGCATCGGAGAAGGAGTCATCGCATCGCATCGAATCGAAGGCAGCTCATCGCATCAGCGGATAGTCAAAGATCGGCAAGTGGGCCCGAAAGGTTGTTTCCTATGTTAAATAGGTCTATTATTATATCGCCGGAAGTTACATAAGAAAGGGTTCATATACATTAAAGTGCAAAGAAAGGAGTTTAATTATCATAATACATTGAAGAGAGGGCAACATTATTAAAGCGCTGTATTATAAAAGGACCATGGATATGATACGGGTTGGTTGAAACTGCCCAGCAGTTATATTAAAAAGGGGCGCTGTTAGATATATAAAACGATTGTTACGACTGTAGTGAAATATGCCGCGTGGTCTATGGACCCACGGGCCTTAGCTTAAGGTGGAGGGCGATTGTTAATGTAAAACGATTGCGATGTGTGCAATCGCATCGGGCCATAAAACAAAGGCCGTGATGTATGTATGTTCCGCTTGCGGAACTCGCCACATCAACAAGACACTTGCTATGTACAGAGCGTTGGAATTTGTCCAGATTTAAAGTCAGCAGTTACATATATATACAAAATGCACTGATATAAAAAGCACAGTTACATGTATGCAGCGGTTACACCACAGCAGAGGACAGAAGAGCAAACAGAGCTGAAAAGAGATAAAACACAGTCACAGAAAAGACAGACACAGTCAAAGAAAAGACAAATGCCCAGCGAGCCAAAAGACTAAATGAGTTGAGCTGGAGTTCTCATTGTAATTTGATTGTAAATGTTTTAATTGATTTTTATTGTTTGTGATGCATTGGCAAGTCTCCGGAAGAGAACAAATATCCCACTGTAATGTTAAATTGGTACCTACAGTTATATTTTATGAATGAGCGGATAAAAGAAATGAGAAGGCAGAAGGAAAAGAGACATGGCTGTCCATTTCGAATTCCCAGTAGAATACAAACAACCATGAAGCTATTTTGTATAAAACAGGGTAATATCCAAAGGGAGAAGTTGACGAAAGAGAGTGAGTGAAGAGAATGCAAAAATGAAGCAGTGAAGCAGAGAAGAAAGAGGATTTGAGCAGAGAAGAAGGAGGAGAGGTGCAAGCGAGAGAAGAAGGAGAAGACGATAAGAATGCGAAAAGATGCGAGAGATGATACGAGGCGAGATATGAGAATAGATGAACAGGCAGTGGGCAAGGCAGAGGCTGATATCCAGGTAAATCGACAAGTGTTTCTCTTTTGAAAGAGTAAGGAAGTTGGAGCTTCCCTATCAAGTTGTAGCTTGATAGATGTCGGTTATGGCGGCGAGGGATAGAGCCTCACTGTAGGTTGGTGCCCATGAGAAAATAGATGGGAGTTGGTGCTTCCACATCAAGTTGTAGCTTGATAAGATGTCGATTGTAGTTGGTGAGGTAGGGCCTCTGTAGGTTGGTGCACACGAGAGAAAATTGATGGGAGTTGGAGCTTGTATACAGAGTTGTAGCTTACGGGGTGGTAGGAGCCTCCTTAGGTTGGTGCCTACGGAAAATGTTGATGGTGAGAGGGAGTTGGAGCTTGCCTTTGCATCACAACAATAATAAGATGTGTTTTTCTCCCTTTATGGGTTTCCACTTATATCTGGTGTCTCTGTGCATGATGTTTATGTGTTGATGTGGTTTATCTCATATGCTTAACACTTGCTTCACTCATATTAAATCTACTGTTACATTATATTAATACTTGTTGCTCACATTCTAAGACTACTCACATATTAAGTTGAACATGAAATGAAGGTGTAAACAAGTAAAAATGAAAAAGTTTTAAAAGTCCATGAATGTGTTAAACTGATTCACCCCCCCCCCCTCTCAGTTTAACTAAGGGTTCAACAGGTGTAGAATAAAGGGTGATGGGGTGTACTGTTAAATCACTTTGTGACATGAAGGTCACTCCATGACGTGAAAGTCACTCATTCGAAACTCCATGGGAAAAAATCTAGTCATGTTAAGGGTTGGTGTGGGCCAAACTGAGTGCAATCTCCGGGTAATGTTGACGACCTACATGCCCTGAGTCGTGCTTTCTCAAACCAAAGATTAAACCTGTAGTCATCTCTAGAAAACAAAGACAACTTAATAAACATAAAAACAATAATATTACTATTAATTGTATCACCAAATTTTAATAAAAAATAAAAAATTCAAATCATTTTTATTTAAATAAAAATTAGTACTTCTGATATAGCATGGCATGGATGGTGAATGTGTAAAAAGTTCAATCCAATTTAAGCAATCGACCATTCAAATGATCATTATAGTGGATGCTTTTGAATTTAAACGAGCAACAATTCAAATGATAATGATAGTGGGCTCTCACTATAAATTGTTTTACTATTGATGACATCATTGTGAATCTTTATAATAAAAAATTTCTTTAAAACTAAACTATTGAATGAAAAAAAGAACACTTATCAAATCAGTAGATGCTCTTACTGTGAAAGCTAGAGAATTACATTTAATTTAATTTAAGTCGTGATCGTGATAGTTGTATTAATATGCTGGCAACTTCCACGTACCTGGAATATTTATAAGAAAATATTCTCAGGTACCTTTGCTTTTGCATGAAGTTCTACTTTCTGTTCTTGTCCATTTTCTGTCGATCTGAAGTGTTTTGCATCTTGGTTTTGGGTTGCTGTTAGATTATGATTGTGGGAGGTTAAAGTAGGAAGATTTCCATATCACTTAATAATATTGGGAATCTATAACTATGCATATGTAAACTTATTTTGTTTTTATTAATGAAAACAATTTATTTTGAAAAAATAAAATAAAAATTCCTTCAGTCCATAGATCCATATTTTTTATCTTTTTGATACTCTACAGGAATATTGCATTTTAGCAAGTGAACGAAATGGTAGGAGCTTAAAGGAGACTCAAATTTCATAGTGATGAAACATTTTGTGTGTTTGTAGTTGGGGCGACATTCACGTTAGAATTTAGAATTTTTATTATGGTCGTCTCATCACTGAATATGGTGGCCATTATAATGGACTGGCGGCTCAGTCATCTTGTATTATTCTTTTTTTGTTGGCTAAATGTTGGCTGGTAAAACGCTGACAATTCTCCATTTTGCAATGTTCATATGGTTAAAGAAAAAATTTGATTAACAATGTTTGCTTCACATTGTTTTACTGCAAACTGGTTAGAATTTAAAATGTCAAAACCTTGTTTGTGGTTGAATTTTGACATTTGAGAAGGAAGTGGGCTAACAGGTCGACGAAACACCCTTTGGTTTTCATGTCCTCTCGTGGCCGACGAAGCCAACCGGGTCCCCTCCCTCGCAAACGGTAACTAAACGGAGAAAATTGTCGTTACCTTTATCGCAATAGGAGTCGTGGGTCGTTAAACTCCATTTCGACAAGAATCTGTTTGCAGCCCATCTCACTATATCAGACATGAGTGACTCATCTAACTCACGCCTTCGGAGGAGAGTTGAAGTGACATGAGCGCTCCAATTTGAAATTTTAACTTGAAAATTTTCATTTTGAGGGGATGGGGATTAAATGTTGCGTATCCATCTGGAAATCTGTGTGTGGCGGGTAAGACAAGGGACAATCCACTTACTTCTTTACCGTTGAAACCTCATTTGAATTTCTTTCCGTCAAGATTTCATTCCATCAAGTTTTCATTACGTCGAGATTTCATTCAATCAAGCAAGGGAGGAGTTGTTATGTAAATTGGTGGGCCAGACAGTTTCAGCGACGCTGTGTATGAAAATTAACTGGAGGTCTTCGTGCATTTCGTGCACCTGTTAGCTTACTCTGCTACTCTATAAATTGTCAGTTCAAACAATTTCAGCGACGCTCATGTATGAAAATTAATAGAAGCTCTTTGTGCACTCGTTAGCTTATTTTGTTGCTCTATAAATTGGGGCGTGAATTGGCCGGTCAGACAATTTCAGTGACACCCATTTATGCAAATTAATAGGAGCTCTTCGTGTGCCTGTTAGCTTACTCTGCCGCTTTGTAAATTGGCAGGTCAGACAATTTTAGTGATGACCATGCATGCAAATTAACAAGAGCTCTTCGTGAAAAGAGGAAACAAGAGCTCTCCGCCCAAAGAGGAAACACGAGCTCTCTGTTTTTTATTACCGTCCCTTTTTTTCTGGAGCGTTTGCAAAGGTAAATTCAATGTTCTTTTACAAACTCCGGGATTAAACAACTCACTATTATTTTTCTAGTAGTATAATAACTAAGAAACTCACATAAGTCCCCAAATCTATTTGTTTTTCCTGGGAGTTTCCGCAACGGTGGCAAGTGAGTTTCTGCGATGGTGGCCAGCAAGTTGTCACAACTGGGTCGCCATTGCAAAAACTCATTGGTTACAGTTGCAGAAACTCGACCATTGGAATAATAGTGGTATTTAGGCCATGATGGAAACAATAATGGGCTTTAGGCCACAATGCAAATTATTTTTCACAATGAAGCATAATGAAAGATATTGTTAAAGAAACATATAACTAAGATTATGTGTATCTTGCTTTTCTAAAACCACAAAAACAATATCCTTGCTTGCAAACCTAACTATTTGATTCTGTGTATTTGTAAACAAAATCTAACGGCCTTAATTCAATTAAGGGTTTACTATAATTACATGTTGGAAAAGATCAAGGTTTATGAGAGTAGTATGCAACACTATAAAGAAGTGGATATTTATGATGCAAATTTTGGTGCTACAAATATTTGCAACACATAATTAAAAGGAAAAAGGGAGAAATAGAGATGGTGGTCTATGTGGGAAAAATGGTGCAATTGACTAGAATACATGTTATGTTGTCTACCTTACATTGACAAAAGATGGTCATGTCCAATTTATTTATTGATCTGGACATAACGAAGCATTTGTTTTCCCACCACACCAAAATGGAGAGTTCCAATAACCTTTTGTAATCTTATGTTAAGAAAACGTGTTGATTAAGTTTAGTCGTATACTAAGGTAAAAGAAAAATAACCTATAAAAATGAACACCAAATAACAATCAACACATTAAGAACTTGTCATGAAGAAATAGCAATAATGTCCCTTGAATTATAGTATGTAAAAGCATACCTAACAATGAACTACACCAAAGTCTCCTAAAATTGAATGCTTGAGAGTGATAAAGAAGGCTTGAGAGTAATAATGTTATTTACCCTAAACCTTGCTGGAACATAAAATATTATCAACAAATAAAATTGTCTGAACGTAATGCTAATTGGGAGTAAATTTTCTCTAATACTAAAGACAAGTAAAACACTGATAATAAATCAACACTATCTAAAAAAAATTGTCTATCCATAGAAACTAAAAACCCCTTAAAAAAAAAAAAAAAAAATTAAAAAAAAGTTTTATATTGTGCCCAGGAAAATAAATAGAAGTAAACACCATATATTAATCAAAACAAAATTAAAATGGTTTACAATAACTCATCAAAAATAGTTAAAGTGTAAAAACAACCTAACTTTTAATCCACTATTGCGTAGGTGAAAATAGCTAAAATGATAAAATCAACCTAAATTTTAATCCACCTTTGCATAGTGGCGGATATGAAATATGAAATTTTCATGACTTTTGAATTGGTCTGATATATGAGACATCTTTCTCAAAAAAATGTACATTTTCCACTGCCTTGTTTGATGTATCAGATATCCTTGTTTGTAACACAAACTACCAATCGTAATCCACCTTGACTTCATGGAAATAAAATACCAACTTTAATCCAATACAATCTCAATTGTCTTTAAATTTAATCCAATATTTAAAGATGTTTATCATCTCTCTAGGGGTCCCAACTCCTTAGTCAACTTGAGGCGGGGTTTCAACTTCAAAATTTTCCTGAGATCGTCTTCGATGCTTGGAAGCCATGATTATTTCTCAAGATTTTAGATTGAAATTTGCTTTCAATGTTTCACACTTGAACATCAATTCCACTACTTCAAATTAGGACCACTCCTCCCCTCTACCAAAAGGCTAAATCGCTAGAACAAGATGATTCAATAGAAATTTGACCTGTACTAAGTAGCTTCCAATAATTTGAATTAATGTGTACTATGTGGACCCCAACATAATATTTCAATGATTATTGAGTAAAATATTTGAATCTCAGCAAATTATATATTATATAAAAAACTAAAAGTAGAAAAGATGTATATTAAATATGGATTTGACTATATTATATTTGTGGTTATATGAATTTCTTGTGGAGTTAAAAAAACATTTTTTAGAACCAAGACGAGCAATATATTTGTGGTTATATGAATTTTTTGGGGAGTTAAAAAAACATTTTTTACAACCAATATTTTCATTATATTTGTGGTTCTATTACTCACTGTTACAATGGCAGTGATTCACTGTTATAGTGAATTGTCGCCACTGTTACAGTGAGTTGTTGCCACTGTTACAGGGAATTGCTTAATCTAATTGATGGTTATATATATATATATATATATATATATTTGGTTATATGATTTTTTTACAATCAAGATGCTCATTATATTTCATTAAATCATTTTTTTCATTTAATTGTTTTCCTCTTTTGTAGATGGTGCAAAAGTGTTCACTTATCATCCACGTTTGGTGCCATCCCAACCCAGGCCACACACGAACTAGATTTGTGCTTCATAATGGAGCACTAAGCCAATTCTACCATAATAGTAGAGAATTCCAAGAGCAACAAAGAATAATGAAGCCTATTATATTGCCCCGGTTGATGGGCTAAGAGAAACAATGAGTTATGGTACAAGTGACATTGTCACTTACACCAATTTGAATTGATAACCAATCAAATGATTAGCATTTACCAAGTCAAAAATAAATAAATAAATAAAATTGAAACCCCTCCACCAACAATAAAAAACATTATTGCACAATTTCAAAGTTTTAACACCATTTACCGATCAGATGTCCAAAGGTTCGCTAATGATATACTCATTGAAGCAACATCCAATGGAAGCAGATATGCAAGATATGTGGAGGAGCCAGCAGGTGCTCCACCAATTTTCATTGACAAGCATTGATATACGTGGCATGTTAAGGAATTGATTTTTCTTTTGTTTTCTATTGGGGTTACTATGGTGGGAGTCCTATTATAGAGTTCTTATTTCTTGTGATAGATTGTAGCAACATAAACAACTATTATGCCCATTTTTTATGTATTTATATGAGCTCCATTTTTTTATGGATGGGCTCACTTTATTTTTTGGTACTTTTTGGTGTGTGTATGTAAAAATGTATTTTTCAGCCAATAATATTACAATTCATTTTTGTTTATCTTTTGGAAATACTGAGAGGGTGGGGGGAGAATCACTAATTCCTTTTACAAATGTTATTTTATCAATTAAGATCACTTTAAACATAACCCAAAATTGAGCAACTAAATAAATATTTTTATTATCAAATAGAGGACTCCAAGTATATGTCTCTAATAATTATATAATTCTATAATAAAAGTCTAATGAACTCAAATTATTAAAGAAGCCCCTTCAATAACAATTAATGTGAGATAACCGTGGTTACAAGCCAACCAAGATAGCTTATAAACCAATAATTATTTTCCCTTTATACACGGTTAAATGCAAAATGCAAGGTATCACAATTGCATTTTTCCAATCCATAGCTCCAACCTCATTTAAGGGGGAGAATTGTGATTAGGTGATTTGAGCATCTTGGTTGTAAAAAAAGTTTTTCCAAATCCATTATCAACATCTATATCCACAAAATCAGGTGATTTGAATTGAAGCACGTTCTGACATACATGACAACAACAACAACTAATCCTGCAAACAGTGAAAATAATATGAACAACCTGCAAATCAATGAAGTTAACTTGATAATCATGCAAAATTAATATGTATTCAAGTACAACTAATAAAATGTAACCAATACTTTTTAAGGCAAGTAATTTAAGGAGTCAGTGTAATGGTGCATGGGCCCACAAAGTTGCACGTAATAAGACTTTAAATCATTATTATGGAAAATCAGGGCCCTCCCATGGAAACTCGGCCTCCCATTCCAATGTTCATCATTGCGGAAACTCCCGACTGGGTAAAAGGGGAATCTCTGACTGCATACAATAGAAACAGAAATCTCCCTTGAGCACAAAAACAATGAACGCTTTGTGCCAAATGGGCAGCAACCCTTGCGACAACACTCGACTCCTTACAACGGAAATGGAAATATACCCTGACCATGACAACAACAAAATGTTGGTGTCAAATAGGCAAAAACCATTGCGAAAACTTGTGGTTGCGTACTACCGCCACCATAGATGACAGGACATGATATTACTAGACTCATTACCCCAACTCTTCCATTGCATCATTGTTCCACATTCAAACTGTTGCAAAGAAAAAACAAAACCATAGTCACTTTGAAATATGACTAAAGATGGGAGGCCCAAGAGTATGCAGAGAATGTGTCGAAGAATTGATAGAATAATTTCCACGCGTTAAACGATTTTTTGAACAGGCCGACTGGATAGAGTATATTCGCAGGTTTCATGGGTATGGTGACGACATAGCCCTATAATTTTCCATGCATTACAGGGAGGGTAGATATGAGGTAGCAGGGACAGTGGTGCATGTGACAGAAGAAGCGATTGCGAAAGTGACAAGGTTACCCCAAATGGGAGAAATATGGTTTGCGCCCTGAAAGCCCCAACTTAATGTTGTGTGGAAATTCCTTGCAATTAGAGAATTTTGGAGGTCTAAAATGGGCCTCCTAAGAAAAAATTACAACCAAAATAAACTTTATAAGAACCAATAGGATTCAAGATGATGATGTTAACCATGGGGGATGATTCACCATTTTCGAGGGAAAAAAATAAAAAGATTAAAAAATAATAAAACAATAAAACTTCTTTTTCAACTTATCTCCCTAAGGTTTTACTCAAATTTCGAGAGGGGGTACTCATTGGATGCAAAATTTAATTCTTCATCCAAGGAGTACCCATGTTTCATACTTTTGATGGACCCTGCTACCCAAAAAATGAGAAATATATGAAAAGATGTGATTGCAATCACGTTTTTCATGTATTTCTCATTTTTCGTATAGCGGGGTCCATTGAAAGTATACAACATGGGTACTCTTTGGATGAGGAATCAAATTATACATTCAACAAGTGTTCCCACTCGAAATTTGAGTAAACCCATAAGGAGATAAGTTAAAAATACGAGTTGAAAAAGTAGTTTTTTCTTTTTTCCCTTCAAAATTTGATGATGTAATCTAATCTTATTTTATTATTTCCACTATTATTTTATAATTTCCTTAGGAGGCCCATTTTAGACCTCAAAATTCCCCAAATGGGGAAGGTGAACAATTTCTCAAGAAAGGCACATGATTTGATAGGAAGTCATTACCACAACCCTGGAAAGATGTTGCATTCCTTATCTATAGAATTTTCACATGTGGAGGAAGGTGTGTCGTTACTTATTATCAACATCTCCAGTTGTTAGATCACTTATGTAATGGAAAGTTGGTTAACATGCCTTTCATATTACAAAAACCCTAGACCATATTGCCTGAGGTGTACATAAATAAAATCGGTTGCTCGAAATCATGTCCCCTCATTGCCTCATTAAAATTTTGGTGGTTGTTACGCTACAGAGGGAAGGGATAACTTGGGATGAACTAGTTGGAAGGCCATTGCATGTTGAAGCTGCTAGCCCACTAGAGGATTCCCTGACAGTTGCAACTCCAATCCATAACCTCCTAACAGTTGCAACTCTGCCCCATGACCCCCCAACTGAAACTCTGCCCCATGACCCCCCAACTGCAACTCCTCCCCATGACCTCCTAGTTGCATAAATTCCCACAGAACATTTTTATATGGAAACTGAATTGCCTAGTGTTCAAAATACAAGGGTTTCTAGGGTTTCTGATGCTAAGTCACCGCATAAACAATAATAACAATATAATGAGGATGAAGTATAAATATTGGGGAGTAAACGTGCCACCAAAATATTGAGAGGATACAAGAAATACTCTACATTAGTGCCAAAAGCCAAGTAGAATAGGATAAAGTGAGGTTGTCTTGCTCTAATTCCTAAACTCATTCCATTTTTTACAAAAGAACTACCAGAAGAAACAACAGAATAACAAGAGCAAGAACATGAGCAAGAGCATCCACAATATGTATTGATTGAAGGAGTCATGGAGCAAGGATGCATGTAGCAAGGATTCATGGAACAAGGATTAGGCCACCTTGCTGACACAAAAGAACAAGTTGATAAGGTTCCCTCTCCAAATTCTTAATATGAGTACATATGAGGAGTAGCCGAATGGTACGAAATAGATGGTCTTACCTCAATTTCAATTTTGTATGGGGATGTTGAGGAGGAACAACCAACTAGATCACCACAATTGTATGGGGAAAATGAGGAGGACCAACCAACTGCACCACCAAAATTGTATGGTGATGATGAGGAGGACCAACCAACTGCACCACTAGAATTGACAAAGAAGCACATTCCAACTGTAAGTACCCCTACAATTATTCCTCTTTATATTTCATTATTAAGGAAGAATATGATTCTCTAGATGAAAAACAAAAAACTACAAATCAAAGTTAAAACCATAACAAATGAACTCAGGAAAAAAGAAACTTTTGATATATTAGATTTATTGGCCCAATTTGCAGAGTCCATACCCATTGGTGTCATATATATACCTTCTCTGGGGGTCCAACAAAATATACCCATTGGAAAAAAATAGACTGATGACATTGTCTTGCAAACAGAGGACCAAAAGCACAATTGTTCATACAGAGGAACAAGGATCACATATGAAACTAATAAAAGAAATGACTGTAACAGACATAGGAACAAGAACCAGATATGAAAATAAACGAGGATCAAGAACCAGAGGTCAAACTATCCAAAGACATTATTGCGCAAATAGAGGATGAGGAACCAAAGGATAAATTAGTCTCGTGTACACCCTCATATAAGGGAAAACTAATACATTTCCATTTGCACGAAAACTTAATTCGTGACCTTTGCATGAAATGTGAAAAAAAAAAAAAAAAACTTGAACGAAAACATAAAAACATAGTGGCTGAGTTGCAAAGGAAGGTGACCAAGTTAGAGAATGATAAGAAACAACTCGGATGGATAATGGATGGTGTGCTTGGTTACAGGGCTCCTTCAACCAATTACAATGCATCCTTGACAGAAATATTGTTGATGTTTAAAAATAATGCTATCATCAACAATATTCCTTTCCAGGTTGAATATAGTCATGGTTTCATAGAAGCATATATGGCCTGCAAGAATCTAGAAAAGGATTTTCTCTGTGAACTATACCAACATAATTTTCATTAGGGGAATTTTGAGGTCTAAAATGATCCTCATAAGAAAAATTTACAACCAAAATAAACTTTATAAGAACCAATAAGATTCAAGATGATGATGTCAACCATGGGGGATGATTCACCATTTTTCAAGTAAAAGGGTAAAAATATTGAAAAATAATAAAATAATAAAACTATTTTTTCAACTAGTATTTTCATCTTATCTCCCAAAATTTTTACTCAAATTCTGAGCGAGAGTACTTGTTGGATGCAAAATTTAATTCCTCATCCAAGGAGTACCCATGCTGCATACTTTCGATGGACCCTGCTATGCGAAAAATGAGAAATACATGAAAAAACGTGATTGCAATCACGTTTTTTCATGTATTTCTCATTTTTCACATAGCAGGGTCCATCGAAAGTATGCAGCATGGGTACTCCTTGGATAAGGAATTAAATTTTGCATCCAACGAGTACTCCCGCTCGAAATTTGAGTAAAAATTTTGAAAGATAATTTGAAAATACGATTTGAAAAAATAGTTTTTTCTTTTTTCCCTCTAAAATTTGATGATGTCATCAAATATTATTTTATTATTTCCACGATTATTTTATAATTTCCTTAGGAGGCCCATTTTAGACCTCAAAATTCCCCTAATGTGGGTATATATTAACAAAATATGGAATCCCAACCTTGTTACAGGGGATGTCCAATTGAGAGCCTTTGTATCATATTTGAGAAATTAGGTCAGCTAGGTGGAAGCTCTTAAAATTAATAAACTTAATTCTGAGAGCCTTCTGTGGGTTAGAGGAGAATATGAAATACCTATGCAGGTGATAAAAGAATAACAAGAGTTGGCTAGTTTGCCAAAGGTAGTAGAGTATATCGCCAAGAAGAGGTAGGAGATCATTGCATAATGTTCAATCCATATTCAAATATTAGAAACTGCCACATAAGAAGGATGCAAAGAAAGGTGGAATGCCTCGGGAAAAAAAAACTCGAAATAAAGATCCATTTAACTACCTGAAATTAAAGATAGCCTTAACAAGAGTTTCTCAATATTTTATTTCGATGGAATAGTGTGGGAATAACTGGATAGGTCTTAGATTTCGATATCCAATGATATGGTTACCAAAAAGGATATATAAAAATTTCTATACCCTGAGGAAAAAATAAGATTTTGAATGTTGGAATGTAATTATGGAAACAAGAGGTTATCTTCATCCTGGTGAAGTAGGACAGAGTGATTATTGTATCAGCAATATTCTTGAACATCCCCCTTCATTCTCATATTCATATTGACCCGTGTTCTTGCTGATACTCAATCCCTCACTGTTGCTGATATTCACTCCCTCACTATTGCTGACATTCACTAACTCACTATTGCTGACAAACTGGCTCACCATTGCTGACACATTGGCTCATCGTTGCTAACACACTGGATCATCGTTGTTGACACACTGGATCACTAGTGCGACAAATCATAGAAAGAAAACACATAATATTTAATGTCGTAATATATATTATTCTCTAACAATATATCACCATTAGCATTGAGCAGTTATAAAAGAATGGTAAAATTGCATTTTACATGTTTGGTTACAATTTCGTTGCATTTCCTCTGCAAATCTTGTTAGATTTTCGTTGTTTTGATTCCAATTTATATATCAAATTCATGTTCAGACACCAATATATGCAAGCATAATGCAAGTATGTAAAACCACTTGAAACTTTGAAATACATCTTCCATAACATACAAAATAATCGATGTATTGAAATACTGAGTGTAAATGCATGGAGTTATTTACTGACCTTAAGTGAGAATTCTGAAAAATTAGACAAATCAACAAACATATCCTTACCACCTATCAAACATTCATGAACATACTCAAAAAAACAATAATACATAAAATACATGTAATACACAAATAAATATTAAAATAAAATTGAAAACAAATGCATCACAAGAAATGTGGAAAACCATTCATTGTTGGAGCGAGGGTGACCTTGCTTGTTGAGTTGTTCAAAATAAATGGTTCATGTTTATCTACTACAGTATCCATGTCAAAATCCAATATTTCATTTTGTTTTCTTGTTTTTCTTCTCTTTTTGGGGCTTAGGAAACTCTTCTTCCTCTTCAAAGATGAGTCAAAAGCACCCAACCCACATGTGAATTCATAATCCATAATATGAGGATTGTTGGCGTCATCCAGCATTTTTTTAAACAAAGTAATCAACAATTCAATCTTGGTCAAAGTAGCAGGAGGAATTTTTCGAACCAGGTCTATATAGCCAAATAACTCCTCTTTGGCCAACTCAATTCATTCAACATTTACATCAGCATTGTGACTATCCATCGAAAATGTGTTTGCATCTTCACCAAGATCCGATATTGCCTCTATATTCAATCTAAGAGGGTCATTGTATGAATCAATTGCGCTTTGATGATTTAGTAATTGGTTTGAAGCCATTGAATGGGAGGATAACCAACCCACCATAATGGCATGCTTGCAAATGCTTCCATGAATAGACCATGGTAAATCACAAGTCATGAAATTTGTGCAATGACAAGTGACAAGATATTGCTTATTAGGTTTAGATTGACTCATCACCCAAAAATCATGAGAAATTTTCTCATGAGGGATGCAATCACTATCTAGAATTTTTTTTTTTCCTTTGATGATTCAAACTATTTCTCTTTCCTGTAATTATTCAAAAATCCTTCCTTTTTTAGAATTTCCTTAAACTGATAACAAGGTTCAACATTTGTTAGAAGAACATATATCAACCAGTCCATCCTACAAGAACATTTATTTCTTTTATTAGATAGAAAGTTTGTTTTTAGGTAACAGTGATATGAATCCACAACATTGTTTGTCTCTTGATTTGCATGGGGAAAATCCCAACAACCTTTTAACCACATCCCTAATTACATAAATAATCTTGTCACCAACAACCCAATTTTTGTGGAAATAGTCTAGGAACTTCTCCTCATTAGAAATTTTTTTGAAGAAAGCATTAATTGCATTGCTCACTTCAACACTTCAACACCGGAACAATAATTCATAATTAAACCCAAATCACTAAACATTTCTTTTTATATTTCTATACTACTGGCCAATCGATTCACATGTTTTAGCCATGCTCGACATACATGCTGAACACACAAGATAACATTGCACCTTGTGATACTCCTGCCACATTCAATTCATATCAAGCATGTTATTTTTGTAATAAATACAAGTTGTATTGTAAAATAATAAGATTGAAGTTACCTTAAAGCACCAATTTTGACCAATGCATCATAAACCATGAAAGCATTAACTTTCCAACTATTATTATCTTGGTGACACCTATGCATGAGGTGTTCCAACCATAGTGAAATTCCCTGTGATGTATTACGTGATGCCACTACCCATGTAACTGGAACTCCACTTTGTTGCTCATCAAACACCACGAGTGTGTACAATTGACACTATCACATTAAAACAAGATATGTTTTTAAATTGAAAACATGAAGTTGGGAATCACTTTTTTCCCTTTTTTGACGTTGAAAATTGTAATGTTCTATGTTTTTTCAACTTCAACTCCACTAAACTCATATTTTAAATGAAAATTATGCTTTGACATAAAAACAAGATTTGTAGAGAATTGTCTTACCTCCATAATTATCTTCTTCTTTTTTAATATTGACATATAGAGGGGTAATTTGTTGTTTACTAACTGCATATACTTGAAATTTTCAGGCAAATATAATTAGTCACTTTTTTCACCCTAACTTTTTTTAGGGATGGTTATTCATTTTTTGGAAATAAACCATATCATCGTAATCTACATAGACTGCACTACTGCAATGACAAATTTTCAGTAATTTTTAGATTAAATCACTATTTTTTATTATTTTTTGAAATGGACGAAGACAAACAAAGAGTGATGTTTTAGTACATTTTATGAGCCCTACATTTTCTTTTCAATGTGATCGGCAATAAGAAAAATGAGAATACCCTTTTGAAGAAGACAAGGAGAGGAATTGAAATATGATTTTTCTGATTTTTTTGGTGTTGCCATTTTAAAGTTATTGAATTTTCATTCAATGCAATTTTCAGAACAATGAAATTCCATAGTGACAGTTTAGTATAAAATTAATAAAAAATTGAAATGTTTAATGAAACTCCACAAATATTATATCATTGGAAACTAGGTTCAAATATTAATCTAATAGTACCAAGTCCGAAAGATAACACTCTATTTTTGTAGGTGTTCTGCCCCTCCAAAGCTGCAGGTTCCTGAAAACTGTAGAATTTTCTGGGTTTTTCGTTGACCAGAAACTTTCGAGCGAGATAATTTCTCAGGCGAGACATTTAATAAACTCTTGGGCGATAAATGTTAAACTCTTGACCGAGATTTTAAACCACCACAGGTTAAATTTAATCGTGCAGGTAAACTCTCGCCCGAAATTTTTACAAACTCTCGGCCGAGAGTTTGCATGCGAGAAATACACCTGACGCATGACGATTTTTTGGTTTGCTGGCAAGGCAGACTTTCGGGCAAGAGTTATATAACTCACGTCTGAGAATCCATTAAACTTTCGGGCGAGAAGTTTAATCGAAACATTTTACCGTCGACCAACGGAATCCTGCGAAGATTCATCATATCAGCGCGATGTTTCGGGCGAGATTTGTATATAAATATTCTCGCTCGAAAGATTAAATCCATAATATTCCACACACCATTCCGAACCAAAGAAGCGAAGTTTTTTTGGGTGTGATTTTTTTTTTTTTTTTAAGTAATGTTTTTTAAACATTCAATTTTTTTTTAAAGAGCACATATTTTCATGAAAGGGAAGTGAAAATTTTATGGGGAAAAAAATTACATTTTTATTTTTTATAAGAATTTAATTACTTAATATTTTGCAAAGTGTCTCTATGAAGGCATGAAGTATTTCTGCAAAATGTCTTTATGAATTTAATTATTTATTTAATTTTCTCTCTTATTCAAGGCATGAAGTACTTATAATGAAGTCTTTATGTTTTTTGGGTATTTGGTCCAAATAGAATTGGATTTTAGATTTCCAATTTTGTGAACATGGGAAGCAAAAGGAATTGCAAATCAAGGCACGATCGAAATAGAACTAATTCCGTGGAAAGGAATGAGAGATTACAAAAAAAAAGGCGAGAGGAAAGGGAAAGATTAAGCCATGAAATAAATGTGGAGGTAGAGCATCGTGAAAGAGATGTAGAGGTGCATGACAATGAAGAGGAAATGAAAAAAGTTGAAGAACTTGTAAATGAGAATATTGAAAACACAAATGTTGAAGAGAATGTTGAGGAACTTGTAAACAAGAACATTGAAAACACAAATGTCCAAGAGAGTTTGATATCGATCTCATTGGTGAGTCAATATTTTCTTCAATTTGAATTTTGGATTTTTTTTTAAAAACATTGTAGTTCAAGATAGTTTTAAAATTAAAATATATATATGTCAAATTCAAATTAGAAGTTAATATTGTTTTTTTATGCAGGGACAACATCAAACCCATTAGAAGATACTACCACACCTCGCATTTCACTGCAATTAATTTGAACTTCCAAGAACGTTGTATACAACTACAAATTTCTAGAGAATATGGATCGAACTAAAATTGAAGAATTGGGACCACCAATGCCTGAACGGACAATTCGAGATAAAATAAATTGGCGTTTGAAACATATTTTTGAAGGTAAATCTATCATAACACAAGCTCAGATGTTACGTAGATTTTTAAAGCACAAATCTCTCATAAATGTTGTGAAATTATTGGGCATTAAAATGCAGAAAGAGGTTTTAGTAAATCAAATGGTATCAAAAAATGTGACGTCGGTGCTTGCCACACTAGCCAAAAATAAATCTCAAGTTGAAAAGAGTTCTCGTAGAGCAATTTTAACATGTGTACTCGCAAAAAAATTTACATCAAGTTGGTTGATGTCAACAACTTCAAAAATGTTTAAAACATCAAGAAAATTTTTATGGAGGCATATAAAATTTAGAATTCAATTAGATGAGAATAATGAACTTGCATGTTGGGCTAATATCTATAGGCACCCATATTATGATAGACTTCCCAATGGTGTGAGGGATAGGGTAAAAGAGTTTTTGAATTTGAATTTTCGTGTGTTTCCAAATGAAAGGGACGTTGTGCGACATCGTATATCTAAGAGAGTTTATGAAACTCATGCCAAACATATAACACATGTTAGTCAAGTAGAATTATTCCAGAACTTTATGGAGAGTAATATTGATGTGAAGGTTGCCCTTAGCACATTTGTGATGATTAAACCATGGTATGTCAGGCCTATCACTGTTCGAGACACATGTTGTTGTCGATACCTTGTAGAATTCCTATTATTTTATGAGACATTTGTAAATTTTGGCATAAATATTGGTCTAATGACCCCCCTCCTTCAAGTGTTTGTGAATTTTTATCGAAGATATTATGTGCACGAGAGAATAATAAATTATTTTATAAAAAAAGAATGTGTTGGTGGAGGAAAATGCCCCGAATGTTCTCATTTGGCACTCTACGATGCAAAGTATCCCATTGATCCTAATGATCCCAGACTGTCAAATCTCAGTTTGAATTGGAAGCGATATGAAAATTTTACTTACACTCCTATTGCAAATTCAAGCACAACATCAAAAAATATCACTTTACTTGACAACGACATTTCAGTGACATATTTTATGGAGAAGTTCACGGTGCAAATATAAAATATATTAAGCATTGTCGTATAGCACAATGGCAAGATTTACAGTTCAAGCAATCACGTGATGTGTTCCCAAAAGGAACAATATTATAAGTGGTTTATTTCGCTGAGAATTACATGTTTAGTCCACAAAAGGAGATACAAAGTGAGTATTATCATTCAGACCAAGTATCTATATTTGTGCATATTTGTATAGACATGCAGAGCTTGATATCGAAGGTTTCGATAGCAATGAAAATAATCGTGAGGTGATTAATGAGTACCATTTCTACATCAGTGATGATCAAACACATGATACCTGTTTTTTTCAGCATTGTTTTAATGTTATTTATAATGAATTTTTGAAACGAGGGGTCACTGTCAAAGAACATTAGGTATGGTCAACTGGGTGTGTTGGTCAACTTAAATCAGCAAGATCATTCTTTTGGTTGTCTCGTCTTCATAAGAGAACCAAAATTCGACATACATGGAATTTATTTGAGACAGGGCATGGAAAAGAAGAGCAGTATGGTTTTGGGGCATGTGTAAAACGTGCACTTAGGAGGCATCAATTGAATCACTCATCTTCCCAACTTGAAAATTCTTTAGATGTTGTTAATTGGAGCAAAGACAATGTAAGTCATGTATCGAACCCAAGGATGGCTGATGTGCACAGGTAAGCATACACATTTAACTAACAATATATTATACACATCTAGAGATATATGTGTATACATGTGTGTGTATTTTGTTATCAAAAAATATTAAATATTGCTCAAAATTTGACTCATACATGTGTGTGTTTTTCTCAAGAAGGTACTTTTGGAATATTTCAATGGGTGATGTTGATAGATCGTTGCCATTTAATTGCCTTGCAATCCCTCAAACAAGAATTTTACACTCCATTAGGAGTAAGAACATGACAAATATACATTGCATTGAGAAACAAAAGTGCTCTTGCTTTTGTTCAGCATGTATTGATCAGACAAATTCCATCGATGACTGTGAAAACCAAATTAAAAAAAAATTTAAACCATGGAAACACGAAGAATTTACACCATTGCCCCCTTTTGGAAACATCACTGGCAAGGAAATGGACAATGAAGTGGTTGTGATTGACAATGATTATGATCGTGTTTCTGATATGGTTAGAGAAGGTGATGTCTTCGTTGTCATTGCACTAGAAAATAATCAAGAAAAAGTGCATTATTGTTTATTATGATGCACTACATCTAAATGCACGTTGTTGCAAGAGTATAATGATCCATCAAATTACACATACCCAATCGGTTCAATGGTGTTAATGGGACATTTCTTTGAAGAAGTAAAGAAATGTAAAGATCATATTATTTTTCAAGATTACTAGCCAGAGGTTATTTATGCCCAATATAGTCACTTGGTTATAGCAACTCAATTGCAGTTGAAGCAAGTGAAGAGTAGAAAAAAAAGGCGACAATGGAGGTTATCGATAGATGATCATGATGCCATTCTGAAAATTTTTCCACTAGCACATTTCATATGAGTGGAACACATTGTTCAAGATGAACAATGAACTTTGATTCTAGGGTTAGAACATATAATTGCTACAATGTATTGAACTTTATATAGTTTAAGACTATATTGTGGATTTATTTCAAATAAATGGACATGTGGATGGTTAGATGTGTGTTGGTATGAACAATATATTATGATCTACTGGATAAGGGTGCTTTGCTAGATAATTAAGTTATGGTGATTTAATGTGTCCATGATGTTTACTCCTAGATGACCTTAACTCACCCCTTTTTTTGCATGGATATGATGGTGATGAATGAATATTTAATTACACATATATTCTTGTATTTTTAGTTTAGTTTAGATATCAAAATGTCATCATATTTGCATCACATCAACCTTAAAATCATTCCATGGAAAACAATTAATGCACACAATTCTAATTACACAAATAATGCACATACAAACTTAGTTTCAAATGCATATCATATTAGCATTAGAGATGTACTTAATAAAATCATAGCATGTCATGAATGCATTTAGTATTCAATAAGAATAGTAATCAAGGAATTTATTCATTAATTAGCAATTGAATGTGCATAACTCTAGCATTTGGGTTTAAAGGGATGAAAATATGACTTTTGGGTTTCTCATAACTTTTTTTATATTTCCAAAATCTTATTCTTTCATTATTTATCTAGGGTTAAGTTAATTAATTAGACAATTTAGCAAATCCTTTCCCCCTAAGAGCACTAATTCTCCAATTATATGTGCACATAAATTTTAGTTTGTGATTTATGGTAATGATAAATTGTACTAAGTGTTCAATTACTATGTAAAAATAAACATAGGAGTTAGGTGCGTCAATTCAAAAATATAGAGGAAAGTGATTTTTGAAGAAGGTATGGGTCATGTACAAGGGACTTCTATCCCACATGTGTCACCAACATGAATGTATTTGCGGAATTAAAATATTCAATTTCCTTGCAATTACAACAAAGTTGAGAACATGCTTCACTGAGATGAATTCACAACCATGAATGAGTGGGTAGATACCTTTAGAATGGTGTAATACTTAGTTTACGTGATTGTGGAAGTAAGGGTCTACTAGACATAATGTTGAGGGGGAGGATGAAACAAGACCTAATGTGGGAGAAAAAAAACTTAGATACTTATTGCTATTAGTTCATATTGATGCAGGGGATAAAAATTTCCATTTTAGAGAAATAGAACACCACCATGAAGATTCAATCATCCTTCGTGTAAGTTAGAGGAAATTCACTAAGCATATCCATACATAGTTATTCTCATAACCTGTGGTATAATCCCTACTTATTATAGGCATGTACTAGTAAGATAGACTTAGCATATATGATAATGAGAATCAGCCCTCAAAAACTCAGTTATAAGGAAACGTATGATCATAAGTGTGAGGTTATTAATTTGTCTCTTAAATTTGTATGTGTTACCAATGTTCAAACTCAGAATCCAAGGCAATGTATATACTGTTTTAGATCGGCCTCTTTACACAACTATCCCAAATTTGAAAAATCAAATTATAACAATAGATTAATGACCTCATTCTCAATCAGCTCAAAAGACAATAGATTACTTACAAGAGTATTAGGCCTAATTCCTTTCATAACAATCAGTCAACCTTAGTTTGTATATCAGCATACAACATATTTTGGATCAGCCCTTCTTATCATTGACAACCACAATACAATGGATTAGTTCACTTGTATATTATAAAACTTTGTACATCTAGACAACGAATTTTCCTCAGCACAAACAACAATAGTAACCCAATATTTATGTCGATGCAAGATCAAGCTGAACAATCAGAAATTGTGTCAACATCAATATAGGATATGTATTTCCAGCATATAGTTATAATTTTAAACAAAGGTTTGTTTTGGAAGTCACTTCAGAAATATATTTTGTGACTCTTACAACAAATCGTTCCTCTTTGTGATTTTAAATAGTACCCCTATGCACTTATAGAAGCAATGCATATTTGCGTTGTGAGGTAACATTTTAAATGTAGGGATCTTTGACAAAATATATAGCATTTGATATTTTACATAATCAATAAGACCAGCAATGTATCGACCCTAAGTAAGATGTATACTAGTCAAGCTAGCACATAAAAGACTACGATTAAAGCAAAAAATGTGACACTTTGTATCAAGTTGTAAACTCTTCTAACCACAGTAATTCTCAAACCATATATCTGTGAATAATACTAACTTATAGTAGATCTAAAATGCATTAAATGTATAAAATGAGATTCATAGCATAAAAGAAAATGGCATAAAAAATAGCATAGCATAATATACAATAGATATTATTATAGCATAAAAAAAAAAATTTAGTCTCGCATTATGACAGGGGACCAAAAGAAATATCTCAAAAAATTGTATAACATCTTAAGTGTTCTGAAATGGCCACCATATAAAGAAGCATGAGCCTCCTGAATAAGGAATATGCAGTCTTAAATTCTAGAGATGAATAATTGACTTAGATTATGCATCCAACTATCCTAAATACAAGAATACGAGAAGTCTCTACTATTCATCTCCATGGGATGTTGTGAATCTTTTTAGACTTTCCCAAAGAAAGAGTTTGTAACATAAAGTTGTTTCTATGCTTCATAAACAGTGAATTGAACATCCAAAAGGTGGATAACCCTTCCTCGAGGGTGGAGAATTGCGTGGAGCTCTAATTACTAATACTCCCCCTCTGCATGTCAATACATAACTCACCTCCTCTTCAACACAGTGGTAATGTACAGAAACACAATATTTGTGATTTTCAACCAAGGCTCCACTGATTTTGTTTGTCTTCTCAACCAGCAATGAAAAAATCTGCAAAAAAGGTATACTCAGATGAAACTATAGCTTTGCAATTCCCTAATCCATTGCCCGATAAAAAAATTCCTCAGTAAAGGTGCAATCCGATAAATACTAGCCAACAACAATGCTAACAAAAGTTCCATTGCACAAGCTCTAAACAGGTAAATAGAGCACAAATGGACTTAACACTGTTGAATACATCTGCAGCTATGAAACAAACTCAAGCCTTTTTTCCTCTCTATAATGAATATAAAGCAACATAAAACATAATATTAAATAGACTTAGTCCATACCTTTTCTATCATTGGTAAGAACTCAGTGGCAGGCTGGTAGAGAACAACGTCGCCCTAAGAGACAAAAAATAACAGTTGAAACTTGAAAGTGAATAACAAATCACCAAAAGCATCTATGTACAATCTACCTTTTACACTCCTTGATAAACATCGTACCAAACCATTTTTCACCCCATCATGCTTCATAAACAATGAAGTGAACATCTGAAAGGTGAAGAACCCTTCCTCGAGGGTGGATCAACAGGTTTGTGACCCTATTTTAACTCCCGCTCATAGTCCCTCATAGTCCTTGCAAATCAAAAAAGAAACATAGAATCAAGATGGAAATTCAATTGAAAACAAATTCATCAAAATAAACACAATCAACAAATAAAAAACAAATAACAAACAAGTTCAAGAAGTATGTTATCTAAAGGTTTATGTGAAAATTGGTTTGAAAAATTTACAATTACTCAATCACCCTATCGTAGCTAAGTTCTTCAAAACAGTTCCAGGTCCCCAAGATGAGACCAAGTTCTTTTAGTGAGAATGAATGAAATGTAAGATACCTTATTTTCCAAAATTAAAGAAAGACCAAGTGATAGAGCATGATTTCTTTCACCTGGTTTCTGTAGGTTTATATTGCATGCATACATATTGAACCTTTGAGTTATTATAATGCTATTGGAAAATGGACTTCTGTAAAGT
The DNA here is from genome assembly GCA_034641835.2 of Pinus albicaulis. NCBI lineage: Eukaryota > Viridiplantae > Streptophyta > Pinopsida > Pinales > Pinaceae > Pinus > Pinus albicaulis. The sequence continues at coordinate 1,093,163,021 of CM076577.1, forward strand.
AGCATTTTTGTAATATATATGTTTGATAGTGGAAATATACTTTTCAGGCCTTGCTTTGGAAGGACAATAATTTTTTAGTGTGCACTGTGAAGAGGACTATCCTATTCTTGTACAACCTCAAATGTGTTGTTATGAAACACCATGTTGTTTTTCATTTTTCCCCCTTTTTCTTAACATTTATGACTTTAATATCTGAGAATACAAACCGGTGAAATAAAAATCACCATAACTTATCATGCCCATGCTATTGGAGCATTTCTCAATTACAAAGACAACTAGGCAGATTTATCAAAAACTTCTCTTTGAAATACAAAATGATGGGGTATTACATATAGACATGGTGATCAGTTAAAAGGCTTTAACCACCCTTCATTATTGACTTCGCTATGCACATTGTCCATTCCAAAACCTGAGCATCACCCTCTTTAATTACACTTGTTACATGCTATGCAAGTGCACCCCAACTCTGCTCCAAAACGTATGCAAAATAGGTAAGTATTCAAATGTGTTTAATGTTAATTAGACAATAGCAATTATTTAAGTGATCCATGGGAGTGAATTTCTAGTCCTGGTTAAAGTTTGGTTCAAACATAATCATGCCTTAAAATGCCACAAGAAATTTAGACAGAATTGTTGGACGGAGGCTTGAAATGAATCTAGAGAAGGACAAAGTACAAAGGCAAGAAAATATGAAAGGTCGAAAACCTAAGAATTTGGATCTGGCAACCAAGACCTATACATACCTACATGGATATGAATCAAATGAAATTGTTTCACTAAATACAGTGAAAAAAAGAGAGGCTTATTTCAAGAGATTAAATAATAAGAAATGTGTGGAGCTCTAATTACTAATACTCACTCCTTGCATGTCAATACACAACTCACCTCCTCTTCAACATGGCGGTAATTTATAGAAACACAATATTTGTGATTTTCAACCAAGGCTCCAGTGATTTTTTCTGTCTTCTCAACCAACAATGCAACAACCTGGACAAAAGGTATACTCAGATGAAACTATAGCTTTGCACTTCCCTAATACCTTGCTCTATAAAACAATTCCTCACAAAAGGTGCAATCTGATAAATACTAGCCAACAGCAATGCTAACAAAAGTTCCAATGCACAAGATCTAAACTGGTAAATAGAGCACAAATGGACTTAACATTGTTGAATACATCTGCAGCTATGAAACAAACTCAAGCCTTTTTTCCTCTCTATAATGAATATAAAGCAACATAAAACATAATATTAAATAGACTTAGTTCATACCTTGTCTATCATTGGTAAGAACTCAGTGGCAGGTTGGTAGAGAACAGCGTCACCCTGAGAGACAAAAAATAACAGTTGAAACTTGAAAGTGAATAACAAATCACCAAAAGCATCTATGTACGATCTACCTTTTACACTCCTTGATAAACATCTTACCAAACCATTTTTCACCCCATCATTAATTGCACTAGAAGTTTCTCTTGCCTCCCATAACATTATCAATTTAATAACAAATGTGTCAATCTATTAGAAAAATGATTAAAACTTCAAATCAGCCTCGGGCTCCTCTGAAGATAAGACCCTGCTTACCAGTGAATATAATCAAGAGCACATCCACAAAACTAAAAACAACTGACCACAAAACAGGCAAATGAACAATGAAACAATGATGAGTAAATTATTAAAATTTATTGGGCCAGATGTATTTTCTCTTCCTTAAGGATATTGGAGGTCCAAACATCCTTGTTATAAAACTTTGAGGCTGCAAAATTTGGAGGCCAGAGCATAGCATACAACCCAGAATTGGGCACGGCCTTATGTCTAGCGTGAAGGCAGAGAACAAGGAAACTAACATAAGAAGAAAAAAAGAACAAATTGATTGCTTAGTTGAATGCTTTGAATTTTGGTGCTGAGGATGATGATGATGAGTAAATGATTAAAAGTTATTGGGTCAGTTGTATTTTTTCTTCCTTAAGGATCTTGGAGGTCCAAGTATTCTTGGTATAAAACTTTTAAGCTACAAACTTTGGAGGCCAGAGCATAGAATACAACCTATAATTGGGCACGGTCTTATGTCCAGTGTGAAGGCAGATAACAAGGAAACTAACCTACAAAGAAAGAAATAAAAAATTGATTACTCAGTTGAATGCTTTGAATGCTGGTGTTGAAGACGATGATGATGAGTAAATCATTAAAATTTATTTGGCCAGTTGTATTTTCTCTTCCTTAAGGATCTTGGAGGTCCAAGCATCCTTGGTATAAAACTTTGAAGCTACAAACTTTGGAGGCCAGAGCATAGCATACAACCCATAATTGGGCATGGTCTTATGTCCAACGTGAAGGCAGATAACAAAGAAACTAACCTATGAAGAAATAAAGAACAAATTGATTGCTCAGTTGAATGCTTTGAATGTTGGTGTTGAGGATGACGATGATGAGTAAATGATTAAAATTTATTGGTTCAACTGCATTTTCTCTTCCTTAAGGATCTTGGAGGTCCAAGCATCCCTGGTATAAAACTTTGAAGGGAAAAACTTTGGAGGCCAGAGCATAGCATACAACCCAGAATTGGGCACGATCTTATGTCCCTGCAAATACCTCCAATAACGCTTAAAGAGATGGTTGCTAGGGCTGTAGTGGATCCAGGATGGGATGAAATTCTTGAAAAGGAAGTTGGTTGTTGGCAAGGTGCTTGGTCTACATAGGCTTCCTAATATTATAATATTCCAAACTCTAGTTTGTACTAAAGGATCATTTTTTAGATCATCTGGAAGGCATGGGACAATGAAAAAGCTTTAGATTTATATTTGGAAGGCATGGGACATGGCAAGACTAAAATGTTAACTATGGAAGTGAAGCTTGTGGCTTCATCCTTAATGACAATGTTGGGGATGCAATTGACATTGTGAATCACCCATCGCTTGTTCAATTTTCTATCACTCACATCCAAGGTGATTCATTTCCAAGTAAAGCATGAAATGATAAAACAAATAACGTAATTGCATTAATCGCTCCCTTCATGAAATTATCAGACTACCTTTTTAGCATTATTTCGATTCGATAGCATAAATTCTTGTGTCAACTATTGAAAGGAATAACAACATTGGAAGTATCTGCAACAAAAGTCCAACTTGTTGGTAGATTCCTACATCCACTATACAATTCAACTCACCTACAAATGTAGACTCCCTAGCCCAAAGCCTACACGATCTCCTTGGGGTTCAGTTTGCATCATCTCAATATTATCTGTAGCCTAAAAAGTAGAAACCAAAGTTAATAGAAAATCTTGCGAAAATAAATATAATAAACATAATAAATTTTCTTAATGAAAAGTATCGATACTTGTGTCATGAATGGAACTTCAGAAGGAATAATCTCTTCAGGAAGCCCTTGATGTGCAGCACATACCTGAAAATTCAATAATGTTAAGAGCCACACCATATAAAATTATGTTCATCTTAAAGTCACTTGCAACTTAACATAAAAGTCTAGATAGATAATACATGTGAGACCACTGGAACATATGAAGGTATCATGTCTTCAGGAAGCCCTTGATTTGTAGCGCTAACCTGAAAATTCCATAATGTTAAGAGTCATACCATATAAAATTATGTGACATAAATTCATTTTCAATTTGACGTACAAAAATATATATAGATAGTAATGAATATGGAACTTTTACATGATCATGTCCATGATCTACAAAATGAGGATTAGGGGCAAAGTAATGTTGATCTAAGAATTTTGTAAAATTCATAAGTTAAATAAATATATTGGCATAAGATTTTGGAGACTAAATGTATATACACCAAAAAAACATGTTACATGCACTCTAGCTCATCTTCTAAATGTGTATTATAAAATAGATCAAAACATGCTTGTACATACTTCGCCCATGGTGTGCATTTGTTGTCTAATGGCTTGCTCATATTGGTCTCTACAGGAGGATGAATACTCCAGAAGCTCATGTCGCTCCATCTCCCTCAACACGTTATCTGGAATACTAACAAATGAACGAACTCATGCACTAAATGAATGTTGGCTTGTCCCTAAGCCGACTTCCACCCCTCCTAAAGCAGTTGCAATACGTTGTTGTATCTTCTCCCTCATCTGAGATGCAGCACTGGAGATAAGGGCTAACTCCTCTGGAAGTGTAACTAGCCTAGGTGGTCGAGGTGCTAAACGAGGTGCTGGAGGCCTAAATCAAACATCTCGCATAGCATCAGGTCATTCATATGTACGACCTTTTCCAGCTCCATAGAATTTGGACCTCGTATATGTAAAGTTAGGGTTCATGTGCTCTAAGAATTGAGCATACAACATCCTAACAAAATATTGTGGCACCTCATCATTCTTTGGGAACTTCCCATATGCATATAGGAACTTCTCATAAATATAAGGTTCAATATTGGGATCATTGAATCTTGCAATCTTCAGACTTTTTTTGTCTTCAGGTTGCAAGTCAAATAGTGACAAGGCCATTTCTTTAGTGACCCTACTTTTAACTTCATTGTAGGAGTGGATACCAATCACTGACATTCTCCTCCTACGCATCATGTCAAAAAAAACTTGGGTTGATGGTCCAACCCCACGATAAGTCTCTATCAAACTCTCCAAATTGTGTAAAACAATTTGGAGACAATCTCGAATAGGGGCAGAGATATTGTAAATTTGTAATTCATTGCACAATCTCGTGGAATGCTCCCTCATCCCATCAACAATAATTAAGAAGATGGTGTCTTCCCAAGGCATCTCCTCAGGAATATCACCGAGATGGGTGTAAATGGGCTCATAGCTCGAATTTCGAGCAAACTCATGAACCCTACTACCTTTCCCCCTAGGAGGGCAACGACCACCACCTATAACATGTTAAATTATTTCACATATTAAAAATTAAATAATTTATGGGAGAGTTCTTCTATCTAGGCTCCCTCTTAATGTAGGGAGATTAAATTCTTCCTTTAGTGTTGGAGAATCCTTCATGGCTTCCATCCTTTCATAATACTCATCATCTTCTCATCTTTATGTTGTACCTGCCCAACTTTAGACACAAGTACAACCAAAACTATAGAAGCATAAAGTTAGCCATCTCAGAGTCATGGAAGCATTTTTAACTCTATACATATCAGATACCTAAACAAGAGACATATACTTTTCAACATTTTTCAAGGGACTTTTATCATAAACCCTAGACCACTCCATAATGTATTTCATTCTATCTAGGGTTTCAATGTTTCTTTCAAAGGTACAACATTCCTTGATACAACATATAGTGAACCCTAGAACAAATACAGATTTACAAGATATCTAACAACCTTTAAACTTCACATTTTAGACTTTCCACTAGGGATTCATTCAAATCCTATATTTCATACAAAGGAATTTATCAAGGTTAACCATAGCTCAGGTAATATCATGATCAAATTTCACTAGGGTTGGTTACAACCCTAGATTTTCAATTAATTTATCAAAACATATCATGAAGAACTTCTACTAGGGTTTTGATGTAAACCCTAGATTTTCCATCTACAAATTCTCAGCACGCATTCTATAAATTCAGATGAACATACATACTAGAGAATTTAATCATTACTAGGATTTAGTTATAAACCCTATATTTTTCAATTATCATCCTAGAATATCAAAATTTGACTAGGGATTGTCTTAAAACCCTAGAAATTATGACCATTAGAGATTTTGTCAACTCATATATCTAGGAGATTACCATCATGTGTAAGAACATCATATGATTAGACAATATTTAATATATCATACATACATTGACCTAGACTAAGCTAGGAATTCAATCAAAGGAACATGTGCCTAGGGTTTCATTCCTAAGACTCTTTCATGGCAAGGATTTTTCTTGTAGACCTAACCAAAACCTAGGGTTTCAATTCATTTTCCAAACAATCCCTTATTATATCAAGACTTTAGAGGTTTGAGATTTCAAGCAACATCATTTAAACCCTCATAAGTTATAGCTTCTACGATCTTATAAAAAGCTCGAACACGACATTATCAATATATCAATCGATGTAGAAATTTCTTCATTAATATCCCTAATTAGGTTTAGGGTTTCACACATTATCAATATACCCTTAGGTTAGGGTTTTCCTGATAACCTTTCAGAGTTCTTTTCATGCAAACAATTAGATATTTATAAGGTGGTAGATTCATTAGATGATGAATCACCCCAAACAAGAATCTTTCAAGATTAAAGAGAGATAAGCATAACATATGTTAGTAGTGTAGAAAAGGATTTACCAAAGAGAATTAACAAAGATTTGAAATTTAAGACATACCTGTATTTCTTCAAAAATATTCTTGTTATGCCTTCATTCATACTCCTTGATCTTTTATCGAATAATTTCGTAGTAGTATGAGTCACAGTATCTTATACTTACAATGCATACTTTCAAGCAAACCGTGATATAAAGAGCATAATTTTTATTTTTCAAGTTAGATCTTTTATGCAACTATGAGAGATGGAATTCTAAGATATCAAGTATCAATTTAATTAATAAGAAGATATTTAATTTATAACTATATTAGTAGGTCCTAAAGATCAAGATTCTAACATTGTATGCTATCACAAATTAGAATAGTCTTAAGAATACAAATCTAGAGATTCATACATACCTTGTAGCAGCATACATTTGATTTGATAGCTTTAATACTTACTTAGTTCCTTACACTTTAGATCTTTAGGGAGCCCTTACATGTAGTTGTCGACTTCATAGAGCAAACTTTGTATTCCTTTAGTGGTGGAATAGTTTGAGGAGTATACTTAATAGCTTGGTCACACAATTTCATCATTGAAGGACACCGAGTTGGGATTACTTCAAGACTATATTGACATTGAGACTGACGTGTCATCCTTCTTTCTGTAAGGATACCCAACTATAAATATTGTGGTGGTGTCAAATCTGTGACAACAACAAAGATTTGATTTCTATGGTGACAACGAAATTTTGTTCCTGTGATAGTACCGAATTTTGTGACTTGTTTCAAAACTATGATCAAGAGCACACCAAGTTTGTTGAACTGTTATGGTTCCAAAATTTGTCATGGAAACCCTTTTATGTGATTGAACCACATATTTATCCCTATAAAAGTATGACTACACCAAGATGTCTTGGAAAAGATATGAATTGTGTCATTGTGATGAGTTTATCTTCTTGAAGGAGATTCAAACATTAATTTATTTAATATGAATTGGCTCACTGGGATTTTTCTGTTCATCCAGAAATATCCTAGGGATCTTGAACTTGATGCAAATAGATCCTCTTATAGCTTAAAATATTCAAACTTCCTTTTAACCTTTGACCACAGCTCTCATACCATGTTAGAGAAATGGCAGTTAATTAGCTTCTCTTATCATGAAATTACCTTGTGATTATTATTATGTGTTTTTGTGTTTTATCTTTTATCATCAAGACTAATACCAAACAAATATAAGAGGACAGAAGATGTAGGCACTATGCCAGGGAAAAAAACTCACTCTTTGGGGAAAACCCAATCAAAAAATATTTCTTCAATAGGTTTAAGATGAGAGAACCAAGACCCTTAGACTATAGGCTTCCTCCATTAAGTCATTCCTTCACTGTGTTAACACCGAGATCTCCATGACATCGATATCTAATTTGCTTACACCAAAACTTCATACTCATTACTTTGATCAAATTTAAATAACATTGAGCATCATACTGAGATCATATCACTGAACATTATGATTGTGATAGCATCGATCCTTGAGACAAAAATGAGTCCTTGTAGCACATCAAGATAGCACTTAATTTATGAAGCACTTGAGACAACGTTGAGGTCTTGTAGCACATCGAGATAGCTCTGAATTCATTTGTCACTTGAGACAACACCAATAACACTTCATCGAACTCATGTGTCACTTGATACAACACTATAGCATCATATTATCTTCACTGAATATAGAAATCATCACATTGTTGATCATGTCACTGAGCCATTGTACTAATGCAGTTTTTCTGATTATAAAGACCGAGCCACAAAGCATAGAAACCGAGCAACTGTCATGTCACTGAATCATTACATCACTGGAACTTTTTCTGAGTATAAATATTGAGCCACAGAGCGTAGATACTAATCCACTGTAATTTTTTACTTGACCGAACTTGTGAGAGAGATGTCTAAACTATTTTTACTATCAACCCATCCAAAAAACTCTAAGAAAAAGGTGTCTGAAAATCTGCTTCTATGGAATAGGCTGAGGTGCCTATTTATAGTGGTGTTTCCATCCAATTAAGCCAACATGTACTCATGAACTGTTGTGTCTATTTAAAGTGAGCTGACATGACTATGTGTCTTGTTTTTAGGCTGACTTGAGCATATATAATTGGAGGTTGATTTGAGAGTGTTGCTTTGAAGAATATTTTCCAAGGATGATGACCTTTAACGGAGAGGACTTGATGGAGGAACCTTTTGACCAACAACTTAATATTACATGATTTAAAATCCAAAATAGGATCAATTTAAATATGTAATTACTAAACTAGAATTCCACAATTGGGACCTTAAACTAAATATGACCCAAGCATGAAACCCATGCTTTAATAAGTCATTTAATAATAATAATAAATTCATTTGTAAAATATATAATGAAGACCGAACCTAGTTACATTCTTCAACAAAAGACTCGCAGATGACATTGCCAAACTTCAAAGCACTTCAAGTTAAACCTGCATAATCAATTGATTTTCGAAAGGGAAATTTGCATTTTAACGAGAGATTTTATAGTGGAATTGGAGGGAATTGTAACGGGATTATTACCATTTTCGGAGCGTGGTAGTAATTAGTAACTCAAACGTAGGAGCGAGGGACTAATTGTCCAACGTTCATCTAACTATTGGTGGGTGATTTGAATGATAACGATCATATGATATGGAGGATAGGTGACGTGGACGACGGGGTGAATGACGAGTCGTGTGAGCAAAGAGCGCGTTGACAAATGGGTGGAAGAAAGTGTGTAATGGAGGTTTTCTGAGGGGTGTAGGAGTGGTAAGCAGTATCGGGAAGGGGCCCCCTGAAATCGTTGTGGGATGGACACGTTTACTGGAGCGGTTTATTTGGAAAACGTTTTACACAACCCCCCCCCCTCCCTTTCGTTAACTCCAAAAGGATTGGGAGTGGGGGGGGGGGGGTCCAAAAATCGTCCCCCACTGTTGATCCGGGTGGGGACGATCGTAGTCGTAGATAAGCGCCAACGCTTTACGGTAAATGACAAAATGTCGTTTCATGTCATTTCCAACATTATTTCAAACCTTTTTTTTCCTTAAATAAACTTTAATAAAAATGAAAATTGGAGGAATTCGAAGTAGCATGCCTTTTGGGGTTTTATTATTTATTATTTATTTATTTTTATTTTCCCCTTTATTTTTATTTTTCTTTCAATTTTTCTTTTTTTTTCATTTATTTTTCTATTTTTCTATTTTATCTTTTCTTTTGTATAAAACAACTTTGAAATGAAAAAATTATTTACAACATCCCATTGGGATAAATTATTAGATAATCATACCTTTATCACTATATTTATAACACCCTAACACCTTACTTATTTGTACTTGAAACTATTTTCTAGTCATAGAAAGAGAGTAGAGCAACATCACCTTCCTGCTGGATTTTCTCTTGAAAAGGTTTCCTAGGATATATCTTATGTCTGAATGTGGTTTCATGAGTTTTTATTTCATTGTTCCCTATTTTATGCATAAATTTTTATTCGCACGCATAGCAATAAACAATATTCTACATATCCAAAAATATAAAGAGGAATAAATCCTAATAGTGTATATTCTCATGTTTTTATGTATATATTTAGAAAATTTGTTGTGACGAAGTGCCAAGTGGAATATCCATAGTATTTTACTGATCATATTGGTATCAGAGCCAGGTTTCTTTGGGTATATTGCAGGGATTTTCAAGGGATCTAGATTGGATAAGCCAAAATTTTAAAAATCCTAGTCATGGTCGATGAATCTATAGATAAAACTTGTGATCATGCATAGGAGGGGCTTTTGCGGCTGGAAGCACAAGTTGTAGATATAATTCTAACGTTAATTTCCTCATGTCGACCCTGAAAAATAAGCTTGGGATATTTGTAGAAGATGTGGGTGTTGAATTTCCACAAACCTGGTGTCTAGGATAGAATCTTAAATATCTGACACTACCAAACCAAGAATCTCAACAAAGCTACTTAGCATAGTGGAACAATATAATGTAGTAAACCAATCAAGTGCACAATAAGAAGAATAAAAACAATATATGTAACCCAACTTCTTTATATTATCAAGATATAATACAATAGTCTAGGGCTCTCGTACAAGGGATAATGACCCTCAAATATCCACAAGTACAAGAATACAAGATATAATGACAATCTCGCTACTATAGTGCACAATCACAGCCTCTATGTCATATCTCTTCATGTTGGTCCTTCACTTTTGATCTGCTCTCTAACTGCCCCTTAGTCCATCAAGGAACAACACATAGAGACTCTGGGAGGATTGCCACCTATCACTGCTGCAATTCACTTATGTTATAATGAACACGGGTTGATCTAATATGCTCCTATAGGTTGGCCAATACTTTAGCTATCCAACTACCAATCTAGTAGCTTCTTTCATCCATCAAAGAGCTAGAAATTAGGATCAATGCTTCACCCAACTCACAATAGTCTAAGTCTGTTGATCTAAGGTTTCTTTGGACACTTTCTTTTTTCCTTCCACCAACCACTAAATGCCCAATACAAATGTCAAAGAATCATTGTAGAAACTTCCCACTGGTTAGGGCTTCTAACCTTCGCATCAACCCTTCCTCTTTGGCTTATACATGATACAAATTTGTCCAAACACTAGGACTAATCCACTATCATCAAATTCAACATTAATACATCAAAAATTCATCACATACCTGCGTTCTCAAGGATTGGTGTTACTTCTGCAGGTCTGGTACTCTGGTTAGGGCTTGTAGGCAAGCTGCTACAACCCTCTTTCCACCTTCCAACCCTTTGTTTTGATGGTGTCCTCCTCTAAATTTAGTCTTCCCACTCTTTATTGTTTTTATGGGTTATTTCAAGCCCTCCACGATGCCTCACCAATTTTCTTCTCCCAGGAAACAAGTTTTGCGGCCGACTTGTTATCCACAAAGCCCTTGTTTAAGGTAGTCTAAGTTTGTGACATGCCTTTAACACATATCTAGGGATGTGACCTGATGTAGGAAGGAAACCACACAAAAAATCTTTCCAAAAAACCACTAAAAAATTCCTCAAGTAATGCGGTAGCCTTCTGTTGAAACTTCAACCATGTAAGAGACAAACTAACCCACACACAGTCCCAAAAAACCTTCTTCGGCTTCCTTTGCTAACTCGTCTACCTCAAAGGTGAATCTCCTATGAATGGATGCACTTAGATATTAATTTAAATGACTTCAAATCACATTTTATTTATACCCTTTACAAGGGCTCCACGAATTCTCCAAGAGACGTGTCTTTTGGACATATTTACCTCAAGCCTACATTACTTGTATGTTCAAAAACCAAACTCTAATTTCGATGATTATTGATGCATTATATTCTTCTCATTGTCCTCTATTATATTAATCCATCACATGTCCAAAAATATCCATGGTTGTGGCCCAAACATCAATGGGTGCAAAACCCCAACCTTAGGTTCCAAGCCAAAAATGACCCATTGTGCTACTCAAACCTCCAAACCTTGAACCAGAGGGCTTGGAGTACCTCCTAAGCTATAAAAAATCAAAACTCCCTCTTATCGGGGGAGATACTTCCAAGAATAGGAAGTAACTCATCATCATCATCACTACTTTCAAAACTTTCCCAACTCTTGGTGCTCACAACTGCAACAATTCGTGTAGCATGAACTACGCCTCTCTCGGAAGTGTTGTTGTCAATGGAAGCATCCTAATTCTTCTTCTTCTCTTGAAATGTCTTCCATTATCTCTGGGATTCCTTCTTGGAAGTTGTAGGAGCACCCTTGCTCCCCACTGACCACACACTCTTATTGGGTTGCAAAGTCTCCCTATGAACTTGCAATCTCCCTCTAGAAATCGACTCCCTATGAGCCTTTGAAACCTGGATTTTCTTCTGTGGAACCTATACCTACTCCTATGAAGTATGCACCTACACCTGCTTCTCTGTAACATGTACCTGCTCCTCTTTCTTCTTCTTCGCATGATTCATAAGCTTTCCCGTCATCCTATGTAGACCATGCTCTCTAACTCCTTGCAGATCTAGGGCCTCTTGGTCTGAGTCTTTCCTTCCTATCCTGGAATAATACCTCAAACCCCTTCTTCTCGATCATGGAGACATATATCACACTATATCTGAGTCCTGGTACAAACAATTAATCCTGGACCCATATCACTCGTACTGACTCCATCCTGAATGGAACAACTCTCGATCCTCAGATCTCCTTCTGACTCATGTCTCCCAACACCATGTGAAACTTCGATCCCCACTCATCTACAGTATTGAATACCTCTTATGACCCTATCATATGTTTCGACGCACCATTGTCTACGTACCATCCATCCTCATCAAAGGTACCATGCGAGAAATGAGAGATCACAGCAAAGTATTACTCCTCCAACCTCTTAATCAGAGCATATATCTCAGCAGAAGTGGAAACGCCAATGACCTACTTCCCTTTCTTCTTCTCGTCATCTCCCGTCTTCTTCTTCATCAGACATATTGACAAAAAATGACTCATCTCGCCACATTTGAAACACTTGATCTTACTCAAGTCCTTTTTCTTACCCTTCATTCATGCTGCAAGTGTCACATCATCATCTTCTCTCTTCTTTAGATGAAGATCCTCATCTCACAAATCTTCTTGAATGAATTTGTCCCACAATCTATTCCATTCTGGAAACTTTCCTTGGAAATGATCCCCTTGATGAATGGCTTCCACTCTGGAGTAAACCCTTTCAAGGTAATATTCACCATATCAGAATTTGAAATAGTCATAATGATGGTATAAAGATCATCTTTGACCTGAGACAACCTCGTCAGATACGAATTCACTCCTTCACCCTACAACATCTTGGTGGAATTCAACTTTTCCTCTAATACCAATACTTGGTTCTTGTTCTTACTCCATAAAAAATTCTGAAGAGCCATCTACATCTCATGAGAAAAGTTCTTCCCAGAAAAATATGGTATTAGGGAGTCCTTCACACCATTTAGGATGATCAATATCGCCTTCTTATCCAATTCTTTGAACACTTCCAGCTCCTTAGGGTCAGCCAGCTTCATGATGGCTTTCTCGACAAACTCCCAGATCATGTTTACCTATAAGACTAACTTGATCCTTTCCTTCCATGGACTATAGTTGGAAAACCCTTCCAACTTGTCCTCATACCGAATACCAACCTGCAACTTCGACATTGTAGTGATCCCTTCACCTACAATGTGACCAACTCCCTCTTAAGATCTACTTCGTTGTGCACTTTTTTGATTCACTGTCTCCCTAAGTAGCTTAGACTTTCTCTGATACCATGTTGATTTTCCATGACCCTGGTGTCTAAGATAGAATCTTAAATCTCTAACGCTACCAAACTAAGGATCTCAACAAAGCTGCATAGCATAATGAAATAATATAATGCAGTAAACCAATCACGTGCACAATAACAACAATATATGTAACCCATCTTTTTTATATTATCAAAATATATTACAATAGTCTAGGGCTACCATACAAGGGATAATGGCCCTAAAATATTCACAAGTACAAGAATACAAGATACAATTACGATCTCGATGCTCTAGTGCACAATCATAACCTCTATGTCGTATCTCGTTTTGTTGGTCCTTCGCTTCTGATATTCTCTATAGCTTACCCTTAGTCCATCAAGGAACAACACATAGAGACTCTAGGAGGGATGCCACCTATCACTGTTGAAAATCACTTCTGCTACAATGAACACATGTTGATCAAATTTGTTCCTCTAGGTTGGCCAATACTTGAGCTATTCAAATGCCAATCTAGTAGCTTCTTTCGTATTGATTCACTCAACTCAGATTTTTACAAGTATGCATTTCTAAGGCTAATTTGGAAACTTTCTTATTTCCCTCCACCAACTAGTAAGTGCCCATTAAAATTTTCAAACAATCATTGTATCAACTGCCCATTGTTTAGGGCTTCTAACCTTCACGTCAACCCTTCCTCTTTGGCTTCTACAAGTTGCAAATATGTCCAAACACTAGGACTGATCCACTGGCATCCAATTCAACTTGAATATGGCAACAATTCATCACATACATGTGTTCCCAAGGAATTTTGTTACTTCTACAATTATGGTACTCTGTTTTGGGCTTGAAGGCAAGCTGCTACAACCCTCTTTCCACCTTCCAAGCCTCTAGTTTGACTGTGACTTCCTTTAAATTTAGTCTTCCCACCCTTTAATGATGTTTTGGGCTATTTCTAGCCCTCATGGCCTGTCTTCTCCCAAGAAACAAGTTTTGTTTCCAACCAATTATCCACACAACCCTTGTTGAAGGTAGTCTAGGCCTACTTCATGCCTTTAACACACAACTAGGATTGTGGCTTGCTGTAGGAAGGAAACCACACCCAAAAACTTTCCCAAATACCACTCAAACAGTCCTCAAGTAATTCGGTAGCCTTCTGCTAAAACTTTGGCCCTGAAAGAGACAAATTAACCCACATGCACAGTCCTAGACAAGCTTCTTATGCCTCCTTTTCTAAATTGGCTACCTCATAGGAGAATATCCTATAAATGGATGCAACTGGATAATTGAAATGCCTTCAAATCACCTTTTATTTATATTCTTTACAAGGGCTCCACGAATTCTCCAAGAGACATGTATTTTGGACATATTTAACTCAAACCTACATGACTTGGATGTCCAAAAACCCATCATTTTCTTCAAAAATTCATAGCTCATTAAGAAAAAATTGGATTTTGATGATTCTCAATGCGTTGGATTATTCTCATCGTCTATCATCTTAATCCATCATATGTCCAAAAACCTCCATGGTTTTGGACCAAACATCAAAATCATTATTTAAAATTTTTAAATTGAAGAAATCTTGCCTTACCAATTACAATAAAGTTAAATCTTGTGGTAACCTAGTCTTGTCACATAGATCAAGGGCTATTTTTAGAAAGTGACAAATAAAAGCTTTACAAATGTATAAATTGTATCATATACCTACAATATTCGTAGCTGACGTTGTCAACAATGTCAAGTTAAAAGAAAAAAAATTAAGGAAAAATGTTTGAAATCACAAGTTTGAGAGGTGGACTCTTCATAATCGAAGTGCTTCATGAGTTTTTGAAGGTGTTGAATTGATATATGTAGTCAAGAAACCAGTTAAACAACACAAATCAAGATTTTTCCACAAAATTTTTCCATGGAATTCGAGCCAGAAATCTGTGGTGATCCAACCTCCAAACCCAGAACCCTAGGGCTTAGAGTACCTCGCAAGATATCAAAAATTAATAGGGGGTTCTAATGCAGAGGACAGATCAAAGGGGAGACCAGAAGATCAGGAAGAAACAAAGAACAAGATGAAGAAAGGACCTAAAAGAGATCAACCTAGTTTGATTTTCTTGAACCATTCATAGTCCCTATTCAAAATGGATGAAAAGGTAAATATTAGGTCATAAAAATGTGAGAATGATGCTCTCGAGCTAAACCATTGGTTGTGACAAATATAAGTTCATTTCAGTGTTCATGATATAGAGGAAGAACAAAATATTTCATTTGTGTGACTGGAATTAGAAGGCCATGCTCTCACCTGGTGGGAGGGCCACATGGAGACCTTGAGGTTGGGATATCCTCTAGTGACTAAGTGGGAGGACTTTAAAACCCTCATAAAGTCAAAATTTTACCCTATTGGGTATGTAGAGGAGATGTGGATCTGGTGGCACTACTTCAGGAAGAAGTGGGGGAAGCGTGTATAGGAAAACACCATAGAATTAAAAGATGGTCATAATGTTAGGTATCTCCCAAAAGAAACCATATATACTCATAAATTGTTTGGGGTTCTGGAATCCAGAGATGATTTTCAAGCCCAGATCGATGGAGGAGGATTGTGTACATGCACAATACTTGGGAACATAAGCCAAAAGAATGGGAAATCAAGTGGATTAAAGCAGAAAGAGAAGTATGAAACTTTTAAGGAGGGTAAGAATTAGTGGAAAGTGGGAAAGGATAAAAATATGATAGCCAAAACACACCATTGCAAAGACCCTAACAACCACTAAAACATTGATGGCCATACAAAGGATAAGTTTTGGAAGTTTCATCCAGAGCTTAACTCAAAGAAAAAAAAATACAATAAGAAGAAGAATATCATGACCATTGATTTGAGCAACGAGGTTGAAAGAAAATAAGATGTGGATGAGAATATTATTTTTACGTTAGTGTTGAAGGAGGTGAATCTGAGTAACCTTTAGCAACGGGAAGAGAAATAAATGACCGAACTCTTCCACATAAAGATATAGGTCAAGAAGAGAAAGATTGATGCCCTATTTGACTTAGGATCGTAGATGAATCTCATTATAGAAATATGGTAGAAAAATTGGGATTGGAAGGTCGTGATCATTCGAGCCCATATCCATGGGATGGGTAAAAAGGATGCAAAGTTGAAGATAACAAAACAATGGAAAATCAGGTTTGCTATCAGTGATAATTTTATTGATGAAGTAGACCTAGATGTAGTTCTTATTGTTGTATGCAAGGTGGTATTTGGAATTCCATACATGTATATGTGGAATGAAATATTCATGTAGATATCCAACTAGTATCAACTCGTTAAGGATGGAAAATAATTCGTCATAAATGCACATAAATCCAAGTCGAAATTTTCACCAACCAAGCCAAGAAACTAATAAGTTCTAGAAAGAAGTATATTTTATTGTTTTAAGAGATAATTAGTCTATAAAAGAGTCTTCAAGAGAAAATAAGGGCATCACAAATAAGTTGTATGACATGATTTCAAGGCCACCCACATCAACGATCATAGCTTTGGGAGCTTCGATGGGCATGGAGTCATTCATCCATGATGCATAAAGAGAGGCATATTCAGAGGATGAGGACTTCAATGAAGTGTTTCAATAGTTTCAGAGTCAGAGTCATGTGCATGATGGAAACAAAATCATTTACCACCATCTCCAGTATGGGTTCCTCTAGAGGTTGGATAAGTTATGTGTCCCTAAAGGTGAGCAATTACAATTACCTCGAGAGGCTCATGCCTCCAAGATTGCATGAAACTTTAGTGTAAGGAAGACAATGGAACAATTGTAGAGGTATGTGTATTGACCCAATATGCAAGAAGATGTAGCTAGGTTCATAATAGGATGCATGATTTTTTGTACCATCAAGCCTAGTAATAGGAACATGTTCTATATCATCCCCTACCTATACCCACTCATCCCTAGGAAAACATTTCCATGGAATTTGTGGGAGGTTTACCAACAATCAGGAAGGGACATGACTATCTGTTCGTGGTAGTTGACAGGTTCAATAAGATGTGTACCTTGACGCCCTTTAAAAATACCATCAATGGGAAAGAAGCAACAAACTTGTTCTTTGGATAGGTTCAAGTGCACTTTGGGATACCAAGGAGCATTATTTCATATAGAGACACAAGATTTCTCCGTGCATTCTAGAATACATTGTGGGAGAAAATGGGCATGAATTTAAAGAGGTCTACAACATTCCATCCTAAAAATCATGGGAAAATGGAAGCAATCAATAAGACTTTGGTGTGAATTTTAAGGGGTTACAATTAGAATCATTCGAATACTTGGGATGAAAATTTAGTATATAAACAAAAAATTTATAACATAGCAATCCAAACTTCTACTGGTAAGTCCTCATTCGAAACTTTTTTTGAATATTTGCCACCTTCACCTTTGGATATTTCATATGGGCAAAAAAAATGAGTGAGGAAGGATCTTACATGGGATGCCTTGAGGGCTGAAAAAGTTGTTTGGAATATCAACTACATCCACTATATAGGTATAAGAGACACTGCAAAAGTCACAAAAAAATATAAATCTAGGCATGATCAATACAAAACAAATAATTCTTTCAAGGTGGGAGATAGAGTATGGTTACAATTGAATAAGGAGAGGCTAGAGGGTCTTGATAAGAAAATAAAGGCTCTATAGTATGGTCCCCTTGAGACATTCGAAAAGGTGGGAGATAACACCTATAGACTCATTCTACCCCCATACATGCACATTTACTTAGTTGTGAATGTAGAGAATCTGACACTCTATGAGCCTTCCATATTAGATCAAGAAGAGGAACGACTCCTACCTTATGTACAGGATTTGGTACCATATGCTCAGGAAGATTTGATAAAGAATTCATATTGTAGAAGAGTTCAAGAATTACAAGATAGGGGAAACATGACCTTTGGCATATTGGTTTGAAAGGAAAACTTCGAGGCAAGAATAAATGGTACACCCAAGAGAAGGTGGAGGAAAAATTCACTCACCTCATTCAGTAGAAGATTTTAGGGACCAAAAGCATCCAAAAATGGGGAGGTGTGATCCAAATTGCATTATTATTTTGTCTTTCATCCATTGATGCTTTAAAAGTGGAAAAACTAGAGGAATCAACTCACATGACCAGTTTTACCAGCTAGACGTAGTTTGCAAATTGGGCCCTGAAACCCTTTAAGAGAATTTTGAGGCATAAAATGACATTTTTTTGGGGATACAAATTTTCAACTTTAGTAGAGAACAATTTTTTGGGATAAAATTTTTCCACTTTAGCAAAGAACATTTTTTTTTCAAACAAAGAACTTTCCAACAATGCAAGAATCACTTTAATCAAAGTTTGTATGCAAACGTTATGCCACTCGGAAGTAGAACTTCTTGTTTTGGACACCATAATTCGAGAGGATGCCATGTCATCCATAATTACTAATGGAAAAGGGGCTAGCCATGTGATCATGGTGAAGGAGACTCTAGAAGATTCCATATTGTAACTTTGGTTAAGATTTGAGGTAGTCTAACCTAACCACTAGTAGGCTATCGAGTTGTGTTATAACCAAACCACTAGAAGGAAAATGGGTTCCATTATTTTTTAGTGAATTTGTTCCATAGATGAGAAAGTGTATCCGAGAGGGATACGAAGAGAGGTAATAGAGAATATTTGTGCACTATAGTAGCCCACAAGCCACATGCCTTACTTATTTTCACTCACAACTATTTTATAATTAGGGAAAGAGAGTAGATCAACCTCACCTTCCAACTGGGTTTTCTCCCGAAAAGGTTTCCCAGGATATATCTTGTTTCAAATGTGGTTTCATGAGTTTTTATTTACTTGTTCTCTGTTTTATACATAAATTTTAATTTTCCTGCATACACAATAAATAGTAACCTACAAATCCAAAAACTCTAAAGAGGAAAAATCCCTAATAGTGTCGATTTTCAATTTTTTAAGTCTTTATTTATTAGATTTGTTGTGACAAACTATCCAATGGAATATCCATGACTATTTATATATCAACAACACTTCGAATTGGAGACATATGTGAGCAGGTATGTTATGTGATCATTCTTGATGCAAGGAGGAAGGCTTGTATGTTACCATTCTAAAGAATTTCATAGGGTGGTTCTTAACTACTCTACTTAGAACAAGGAGATCTATGCCCTGAAGAAAGTTGTGAAGAAGTAGAAACATTATCTGATGGTAAAGGGGGCATTAATTTGTATAGATCACTAGTGATTGCAGTACCTATAGGCCTAGATTAAGCTACAAAAAATCACGCATTACAAGTGGATGGGGTTTCTACAACAATTTCATTTAATGATCAAGTATAAGAAGGGAATCACAAACAGGTTTTCCAACATGCTTTCAAGACCACCCATATTAAAGATCAAAGCTTTGGGAACTATTATACACATGGATCCTTTCATCCATGATGCACATATAAGGAGGCATTTTTAGAGGATGAGGAATTAAGGAGGTGTTTCAGTAGTTTCAAAGGAAAATTCATGTGCATGATGGTGACAAAAAAAATTAACTACCATGAGCTCGTTGGAACTGAAATATGTTTGACCTAGCGGAGCTCTGTACCAGGTCGTCCACCATGACCTAGGGTTTGGAGGTTTCTGCAGAGGCTGCCCTAGGAATACCCCCCCCCAGACCGTTAGGCCGCGATCACTCTCCTGGGAAGATTTGAGGCTCACCGATGACTGAAACTAGTGGAGGGACCATTGCTCCCCCCATAACAGGCCAGCCTCCCACAGGGGCGGCAGCAGGGGCTGATACTGAAAATCAACAAAACTCTGGCCCATCTCATGACATCTCAGGGGCGACTCCCATAGCGCAACAGACAAATATGTTAGCACCAGAAGAAGCGAACATCAAGTCAGCAACATGCATTCCGAAGAACCCCAAACGAAAAATGATCGAGCTCCCAGTGCATCGAATCAACGGAAGAATCTAGTTCATGAAGGATCATGCGTTGATAGGAAAGTTCATGGGTTTCTCACCCACTAAAAAATCCCTTCGAGGATGGATAGATTTGAAGTGGAAACCCAAAGGCCACATTGACCTTCAGTTGTGTGCTAAGGGCTTCTTCAATGTGCTCTTTACATGCATTGAAAACAAAAGTAGGATCATGGATGGAGGACCCTATTTTTTCAACTCTGCAGGTTTATACCTCTGACACTGGACAGAGAGGTTCAATCCCAACAAACAAGATCTTACATGGGATCCGGTATGGATTCATATCTACTCCCTCCCCCAGGACTACTGGGATGAGCTAACTCTCATATATATAGGCAACACCCTAGGGGAATTTTTCAAGATAGCAGAGGAGACAAAGATCAGCCACTACGCAGCATATGCCTGAATCTGTGTCTACATGAACATAGTGGAGTCGCTACCAAGCGAGGTAAGTCTGCTGCACAAAGACATTGAATGGATAAAAACTGTAGATTATGAGCATATTCCTTTCAGATGTAGGAGGTGCCACCAACATGGGCATCTCTTCAAAGACTGCCCTCTAAAAAAAAAAGCGGCGGTTGAAAATGAATCCAATGATAAAGCATCAGAAGGATTCACGAAGGTAGCAAGCAAGAAAAGGCACAACAAGAGAACTACCTCTCACCAGAATAAAAAATGACCTGTGACAAGCAATAGCTTCGCCACTTTAAATCAGCTGAATGAGAAGGAGAATGAACCAAACAATGAAGTTGGGCGCACCTCGAAGGAGAAGCCCCAATCCTCCAAGGCACAACAGAAAAAGGTCCCACTAGAGACCTTTCTGAAACCTCAAACCCCTAGCAACGCAGGGGAACCCCTGCGTTAAAGGGCAAAGAATAGGTGATGGAGACGATCCTAGAAGCCATGGAGGAAGAGCTAAAAATAATTGACCCTGAGGGCCTAGATCTCATAGGGTTAGAGGATGCTTGCAATAAGAAGGATTTAGATTAATATCCGAGCAGCAGGTCCAAAATATGGAAGAAATCCTTACCCGAGCGCAATAGCTCCCCTCTCTAGCATTTAGGGGGGTACGCTAATAAATACAAAATACTTCACGAAAGAGTCTCGTAAAAGAGGTAGGAAAACAATGTTGAAAAGAACAGTAGAAATATGCAAATAAATTGTGGATTCTGGGTGATTCCCCAGGTTAACAAGATTCTATGCTACACCACCAACCTCCCCCCCCAATGAAGATCATCTCATGGAATATACGAGGGCTCAACAACCCCACTAAGCGCAGGACAATAAAGAAAATAATTACTGAGGAACACCCTGCAATATTCTACATGCAAGAAACCAAATGTTCCAGCTCCACTCTGGAAACAATCTTCAAAAAGATATGGAAAGGATGCAATACAATAGCGGTAGATGCCAATGGAGTGTTTGGAGGACTGGCAATCATCTGGAACCCCCAAATCATCTCCCTAGAGAACTATCATGCCAATAGGAATTTCATCCAGGCCAAATTTCACCTTATTGGAACGGACATTCATGGCTTGCTAACGAATGTCTACTTTCCCCAGAATCTCCACCAGAAAATGGAGCTTCTTGACAACATAGTTGAACTCAATAAACAGAGTTCTCTTCCACTCTGGATCCTGGGAGGAGATTTCAATATGATAAAAAATCTGTAGGAAAAGAAGGGAGGAAGGATGCATCTGGACCTGGACAGTAATGGATTCAAGAACTTCATCCAAGAAAACCACATCATTGATCTTCAAACCTCCACGGAGTCTTCACCTGGAATAATAGAAGAGGAGGCACCCACCAAATAGCTTCCAGATTGGACAGATTCCTCATCACGGAATATTTCATCCGTCTCGGGGGCGATATAGTAGCTACCATCATCCCCACTGCAGGCTCTGATCACTGGCCAATATAACTTCAATGGTTAAGACCAGGTAAGCACGCTCCCAAACCATTTCGCTTTGAACATTGCTGGATCCGACACCCAGGGTTGAAGGAAATGGTCTCTGCTCGGTGGTCCTCCATATTACCTCCGCAAGGTACTAAAATGCTACAGTTCCAGAAAAAGCTAAAATTTCTCAAAGGTAAACTGATGGTTTGGAATAAATCCACCTTCGGAAATATCTTCAAAGATCAAAGAGAGCTGGAGGAAAAAATGAAGAAGCTTAAAAAAAAATCATTAAGGAAGGACGCTCAGTCGAGTCAGAGAGCCAAGAGAAGATACTATCTACTCAGATGGAAGAAAGAAGGAGCCAGGAAGAAATCCTATGGAGACAAAAATCAAGGATTTGTTGGCTTAGAGAGGGAGAACGAAACACAAAATTCTTTCACCGCTCCACTATTCAGCATAGGATGCATAATAGAATCACTGTCCTCAAAAACCAAAATGGGAGCGGCTGGAAAAGAAAGAGGACATCACGGAGGAGTTGCGCAACCACTTCAGGAACATTCTGCAAGAACCCAATCATTAGAGGCATGAGGCCATTGGAAAAATCGCTCAACACATTCCTAAGCTGATTACGGATGAACACAACCGGATGTTGCTCAAAGCCACCACTCTGGCTGAGGTGGAACACACAGTCTTCCAGCTCAAAGACAGAAAATCTCCAAGCCTTGATGAATTTACCACCAACTTCTTCCACTTCTTCTGGGACACCATCAGAGACAAATTCTGGGACATAGTGGAGGAATCGCACACCACTCACTAGCTTCTTCCACCGCTTAATGCCACCTTCATCACTCTGGTTCCAAAAGAAGACAATGCAACCTCGCCAAGTAAGTACATGCCCATAACACTCTGCAATGTAATTTATAATATAATCTCCAAAGTTATTTCTAACAAGTTGAAGCATCTCCTCCCCGTGATTATCTCCCCAGAGAAAACAGGCTATGTTGAAAGCATGCAAATCCTTGATGGCATCATCCTAACCCACAAGGTCATACACTCTCTCAAAACCTCCAAAAAACCTGGTATTCTCCTCAAAATCAATCTATCCAAGGCTTTTGACAAACTTAGCTGGGACTATATCAAAAATGTCCTTATAGCCTTCGGTTTCAGCCACACCTGGGTACACTGGATCATGAGCCTCATTACCTCTCTGTTTCTTTACATTTTGGTCAATGGTATTCCCTCTGCAACCTTAAACCCCTCAAGAGGAATTAAACAAGGGGACCCTCTCTCACCCTTCATTTTCATCATTACGGCTGAAGGGCTGGGCTGCCTTCTCAAAAGCTCCATCCATTTAGGTGCTCTGCATGGTTTACCCCTCCACAACCTGCCCCCCTCCTCCCATCAAAAATTTGTGGATGAGAACATGATCATGGGTTACCCCTCGGTCTAGGAAGCCCGTACCCTCGAATCTCTTCTAGATTCCTTCTCTGAAGCCTCTGGTACTGAGGTCAACCTTGACAAATCACAAATATTTTTCTTCCACACACAACATTTCTCAACGCAACGCAACATTTCTCGCATCCTAGGCTTCTCCATCGCATCCTTACCCTCCAAATACCTTGAAGCCCCTCTCACTAACACTGCCATTAATCACTCCTCCTGGCGAGCTCTGTTGGACAAAATGGAAACTAGACTATCCAACTGGACCCATCATACTCTCAATATAGCAGGCCGCTTGGTTCTCATAAAATCAGTTTTGCAGTCCCTCCCCATTTACCTCTTCTCGGTCCTGGTATCCCGCAAATGGGTCCTCAAAGCCATGTGAAAATTGCAAATATATTTCCTATGGGGTGGTACCAAAGAGAAAAACAAATGGGCTTTAGTCAACTGGAAGGAAGTGTGCACTCCAAAAAGTCATGGGGGGCTAGGGCTGTGCGACCCTGAGCATAACAACAACATCATGGGAGCTAGTATCAGGTGGAAATGGGTCTCCAACCCCCACACTCCATGGGATAACCTATGGGCTGCCAAGTATGCTCATTCATGGCCCAAGGAGGACCTTATCAGATTCAACATAGAGCTCGGAGGATCCCAAATCTGGAAAGCAACAAGCAGCCAAAAGAAGATGATACAGAGCCACAGATTCTGGGAGCTGCCCAACGGCACTCAAGAAAGATTCTGGGAGGACTCCTAGCAACAAATTCCAAGACCATCTTCCATATTCCCCAAACCATTATGGAGTGCAGCTTTACAAGCCAAGCAAAGGCAAAGTGTACATGACTTCTGGACTAATGACACAACCCAAGGATATAGGAAATGGCTACACACGGACAAATGGAAAGATGTTTGGAACAATGAGAGTCACACAGACATTTGGGAGGAACTATGCACTAAAAGAAAAATCAGAGTACAACCAGGACCTGACATCCTTCATTGGGGTCACATGCCAAGTGGAAACTACTCCACCAAGGAAGCTTACAACCTCCTTCATCAAAAGAATCTAGATCCAACAAATCTCATCTTGAAAAAGATATGGTCGGCCAATCTCTGGCCTAAAGTAGCCACCTTTTTATGGTTGCTCAGTAAATGATGCATCCTCACATGGGAGAATTTTTTGAAGAGAGGGTTTGTAGGACCCTCCAGATGCCCTCTATGCCAGGAAAACTTGGAAACCATTGACCACCTGATGGACCAATGCCATACCTCTAATGACTTGTGGGATAGAATCATAGTTCTATGCCGACGTACCAACATAGTAAGGGGAAACAACATCAACACCATCATCAATTGGATGGACAACCCTTACTCCAGCACTCTCCTAAATAGACTCTAGCAGATAATTCTAGGCGTTCTTATCTAGAACATATGGAAGGAAAGGAACAATCAAATCTTCAAAGATAAATCATCCACCTCAGAGCAAATCTGGGCAAGGATACACGACAACCTCACTTAAAAAATGGCCCTAGACGCATGGATCCAAGAGGACCTCCCTACCTCTATTGTGGAGCACCACATATGGAATAATTGGCACATGAGCATAAATACCCCCTGGACATCAACCCTAGAAGTATCGGTAGAATCCCTGCCCCTGAAAAATGGAAACCCCCCCAAATGGCTTCTTCAAATGCAACTTCGATGGTGCGTCCAAAGGCAACCCCAGAAATGCAGGATTCAGAGGTATTCTTAGGAACTCTCAAGGTGAGCCACTTCCGTTTTACTATGGTAATATGGGGTGGGATAGCAACAATTTTGCAGAGTTGGAGGGGCTCATCCAGGGTATTCACATTGCAATTGAGTTTCACTATTTCCCCCTGGAAATGGAGGGAGACTCGCAAATCATCACTATGACGGACACAAGAATTCTCCATGGTACGACGTCCACAAAGGTATCTACCAGCTGGAGGCTAGTCCATAGGCTCAAGCGTCTGGAACAACTGATACACAATCATAGAGTCATCAATTTTTTCCACGTGCGAAGGAAAGAAAACTCAGTTGCGGACCTCCTTGTGAACAAGGGGGTGGAAAACCACAGAGAGTTGTATCATTCCAACCTTACCCAGGCAGAGGATGATTCTTTAATAAAAGAATGCCATACTCTCATTCAAAAGGATCTTCTCCCCCCGGATGCAGGTGACAGCAGGAGTATGAATGACAATCATCTCTCCCACGCCCATGAGGACGAAGATCTGCAGCACAGGTCCTCACCCTATGTGGATCCTCAAACCGGTAACCATCCACACGAGATGAATGGGATAAGGCATGATGAAGATACACTTGGACAACATCACCCCCTCTAGGGTACCTCTCTGCAACAATCATCCTAAATGATTACATGGATTGATATGCCAATTAGCCATAACTCTTCACTCGAGCCCGCTCAAGAAATTGATTATGGCACGCAGTTGTGTGCAAGGCTCAATCATGACCTACCCCCTCGCATGTGTCACAGACCTTTTAAAATGAAGGCCCCTCGACACAAAGAGACACACAGTCAGTTCCTTCAATCTTTCCTGTTGATTATTTTCTTGCCCTCCTGTGCCACCAGCCCGCTGTGCAACCCTCTTCTTAGAGCTGCGCTGCGCAGACTTCTCTGGGCTGCGATTTATCCAGCCTGTGCTTCTTATCCCAACTCCATCTGATCCTCCAATCTTAATTGTTTGTGAGCACCCATTAGTCTGTGCTTTCCTTCTCATCGTTCCCCTGGTCCACTTGCTTTTCCACTGCTTTGTTCCTCTCCCCTTGCTGTGCATCCTTCCATCTCTGCCACTCCTCTACTTCAGCAGGAAATGGCTCCTAGGTTGCACCAAAGAACCATCCGTGGAGGGTAGAGAGGGGCAGTCCCCAGTTGTTACCACCGTGGGACGGAAAATCGTCTGGAGTATGTTGAAGGCTCCTCCTTAGGAAATTACGCTAGACAGAACCCTAATCTTGAGCAAGAGGGGGAGGCCCCCGTGCAAGCTCCGTTGAGAGGTAGATGTGGACCTCAGACCTCTACCACCGTGCATCAGGCGCACCCCCCCGCCTGGCAAGACTGACCATCTTCCAACTTAGGAGGATGAGGATGATGAATCAAATGTATGTATTATGGATTCTGAAGGCATTTGGATGCGCATCCCTGACACAGAGCATCCGGTGGCTCCCATCCTTTGCACACCGGTCCCCAAACCTACCCGCCCACCCACTGATACAAAGGCATCGGTTGCGCAGGCGTACTCCTGCCCCACAATGGAGGAAGAACCTGACAGTAATGATGAAGCTAAAGAATAAGGACTGCGAAGCTACTCAGTTCTTCCTTAGTTTTTTTCATGCATGCTATTACCATAGAATCTCAACTTATACTTATGCTTCCGCACATTTTTTAATTTCTGGATACACCAGCGCTGCTGCGCATTTTGTAATTTCCTATTTCAAGTATTTTCCGGGTTGGTTTCCTCCACGGAGGCAGCCCCGAAACCACGCAACTAAGGTTGGGATTGGTTAAGCGCAGCTTACCAACCCAGCCTGTAGCATATGTAATGTTTCTCTTTTCGAATTAATATAGATTAGCCTAATTTACCAAAAAGAAAAAAAAACTACCATATCCAAAATGGGATACTTTACAATTTAGATAAGTTATGTGTTCCTAAATATGAGACTATAGCTAATCAAAGAGGCTCACTCTCCAAGGTTGTAGGGAATTTTGGTGTATATAAGATAATGACCAACCTATACGGGTGTGTTCATTGACCCAAGATGCAAGAAGAGGTATCTATGTGTTGGATTTCACAATTATATTGAGAGGGGGGTGAATCAATATAATGCAATTTTTTACTTATTTAAACATTTGAACATAATAAAATATCAATCTCATAAAATGGAAAATTAACATAAGATATAAATGGAAATCATTACGGGAGAAAACCAAAAAACTTATTTATATGAAATATATTGTAGGCACCAACCTACTATTACATCAATTTATAGGAACCAACCTATAAGAGACACCAATCTAAATTCCACTGCTTTGTAGGCACCAACCTATAGGAGACAACAATACCCTCTGCTACTTTGTAGGAACCAACCTACAACAGACACTAATCCCATTTGATTCTTTGTAGGCACCAACCTACAAGAGACATCAATCCCCTATGCCTCTTTGTTGGAATCAACCTACAGGAGACACAAATCCTTGTTGTTGAAAATATTCATAGGCACCAACCCACTTCATTGAGTCTATTTTCTTTTTCATAATGTTTTTTCGCTACTTCTACTTTCACCAAGTTTTCTTATTGCTTCTGTCTTCACTGAATCTATTCGTTGCTTTTTCCTTCACTAGGTTTACCTGTTTCTTCTTCCTTCACCAAGTCTACTCATCCCAAAACTTGTTGATTTTGGATTCTTCCCAAGAATGAATTTGTACAACATGTTGTGTATCCAAATTTTAAAATATAGTTCTAAAAATTATACCACAACTACCTAGATATTTATTCTTTGTCCCTTCTAGATTTTACAGTATGAAACATCTTAGAAATAAAGTTATATAAAAAATGTCAAGTTGACCTATTTGAAGCATGTTTAGGAGAATTTAGGAACACTAACTTCCCCAGATCATATGTTTAAATTTATAGTGAAACAAGTTCTAAAATTTCTACTATAGGTACCTTGATATCTATTCTCCTTATCCTCCAATTTTAAAGTCTAAAACATCATAGAAATAAATTATAGAAAAAATACAAAGCTTACCCATTTCAAGTGAAATTGAGCATTTAGGAAGCCTAACTTCCTCATATCACATCTCTAAAATTATAATGAATGGAGGTCTGAAATTTTAACCACAGGTACATGAAGATATTCTATCTTTATCCTCCACTCTTCACGTTTTGAAACATCCTAGAAGAAAAGTTATAACAAAAATACCAAGCTTACTTATTTAAAGAATATTTCAAGAGCATTTAGGAGGACTAACTTCCTTAAAGCATATCTCTGAAATTATAGCAAACCAAGGTCATGAATATATTCTCTATAGTGCCTCCAAGTTTTATGGTTTGAAATATTCTAGAAGAAAAGATACAGTGAAAATTTCAATATGGCTCGTTCAACCCATAAATCACATTTTTGCTTCCACCTTTAAACTCCAAGAATCACCCCAAAAATTATTCCTCGGCTCCACTTGTGACCTCATATCTCTTCTTAATTGGATGTTATTTAAATGCACTCATATGCCCTTTATTTATAGTGTTTGTATGTTTACTCATGGGGTTAGCTTGTAAAACTAGTTGGTTCGATCTACTTGTACTTTGGGTGGGTCATCCTAACAAAATATTTCATATCTCCTCATTCCTTTGGAATTAGAGGAAGTGCCATTTGTTGTTGGAAAGGTCTTGGAACAAGCTTTCCAAACATATATCCTATGCTCCCATTTGAGCTAGGTAATTGGAGTAAAAAATCCTTTAAAGATAGGGTATTCAAAAGGGGCATCAAAATTCCAAAAAAAATATTTCCAACAATCTTCATTTTCTAATATTTATCTTTGACATAATTAGTATCCCTCTGTCTTCGAGTCTTCGACATCATTTACAACAATATTTTCAACAATATCCCCATTTATCATTGATGACAACCCTTAGTTAATTCTATAATAATATTTTAGAGCTCCTTTTGGTCCTAATTCTCCTTGTGCTTGCAACTTCCCCCCCGCTTTGACAGTAAAGGGAAAGTGATGCTCCCCCTAAGCTTGTGCTACTCCTTAATTGAGACTATTCTTTTTTCTGCAACTTTTCATCTATTTACAACTTCTCTTAGTGATTGCAACCATTCCCCTTGTCTACTAACTCTTCTTATGTCTACATATTCTCCCCCTTTGACATCAATGGAAATAGGCTGCTTTTATTTCTGGATTCAATTTCACCCCCTAATATCTTAAAAACAAAACAACAACTATGCTCCCCCTATCAAGGTTGTGTATATATTTCCCAGCATGCAACATTTCCTATCCTGTAGATTTCTCCCTTTGAACTTCCTTTTACTTCTTCTTTTTGGGATTGCTCCCTTTGGGCTTATTCTTCCTTTTGTCTGCAACTTAACTCTTTTGACATAAAATGGATGCTCCCCCAAACTGATGCTTCTCCCTAGTTGCAACTCTCCCCCTTTTTCTTTTCTTCCCAATTGAATTTCACCATTCACTTCACTTTTAACTACTAATTCATATCCTACAAACTTTCCATTTCATCTTTCTCATACAACTCACTCAGAATTTCCCATCTTCTTAATGTAGCCTGAGGTGTTTTAGTCTCTCACTTATCTTGTATTTTTTTTATTTTTTATTTTTTAATCAATTAATTTATTTATTTATTTATTGAAAACATATACATTGTTTGGAGACTTGATTGCATTTGCTACCAATCTTCCTAAACCTTCTTTTCTTATTTTACGTCTTTTAGAATGGAATGTGAGATCATACCCTTCATTTGACTTACACTAGATAGATTGTGCTTTAGACCTTCAACCAACATAAAATTTTGATATTTTTCGCTCAAGCATCAAAGACTGATTGTGCCTTTTCCAGTTATCCTTCATGAATCATTATTTCCAAGGGTGATGTTGCCTCCTTTAACTTCTTTTAGAGAGTGAAATTTAATTTTATCTCCTATGATATTACTTGAACATCTATTATCTATATACCATTTGCTATCTTTGTTTTGAACACATAGAGATAGAGCACATTCTTCTTGTTTCTCTTGCTTCCTTATCCATGACTTTTTTTTTTAATTTCCATTTCTACAAACATATTCTTCACTTGTTTGATTTAAAGGCATCAATGTACTGCTTCTACAATTTTGGGCTTTGTGCCCAAAATTATTGCACTCGAAACATTTGACATGATCTAATAATATGGAAAATGTATTGTAATTTCCAACATTATTCTCATTAACACTTCTAGGATTGCTTCTCACACAACCATTCTTTGAGATCTTATATGATCACCTACTCATATTCCTCATATATTCATTTCTTACACATTCTCTACAATACATTTCCTTATGACCAAAATTATTAAATGAGAAGCAATAACTATAAAATATGTTTTTATACCTTGAAGTAAAAGTTCTTCTTGGGGAAATTGTTCTTCTGAAACCATTCCTAGGTCTCAACTAGTCTTCACTTCCTTTTCTAGTGTTGCTTTTTTTCATTTGCATAATAGATATATCTGTTGGCCCTCTCCTTCTTTGTTCTTCTTGTTTTTATTGATCAATATTTTGAGCAAATTAACATAGCTTTTAGGTTCCCTTTTTCATTTCTCTTTTGATGAAATTGAGCTTGATTCTCCCTTGGAAATTCCATAATATCCAAAAACTATTTTAATAAGAGGAAATCTATGGAAACTAAGAATGTTATCTAATGATTCAATCCATTTTATAAACTTTAATTTTATATTCAAGTGAGCATTTACCTTCGAGTAGATCCTTTCTCAAGGATACAACCTTTGCTTCTAGATTCTCACAATTTCTTTCCTTTTCTTTTAGCTACTTATCAGTGTATCCTCTATTTTCTTAGCCTCTTCTGGTTTTTCCTTCAGGTTGATAATTCAGAATCATGATCTTTCTTTTCATATTTCTATAATAGATCCTTTATCTCTTTATTCTTTTTCCTGTCTTTTTTCTTTCTTTTAAGGCATTGATAAGTTCTCCCTCAAAATTTACCTTCCCATCAACATCTTCTTCCTCTGAATTTGATTTCTCTAGCTTAGTGTATTAATCCTCCATGGTTATGAGTAGGAATCCTTTATGTCATTATTATATGCATATATATTACTTTCTTATAATGAGCCACATATTTCCTTTTCATACTCATAATATTTTCCCTTGTCTTCAGCTCTTCTTGATCACCATTGTTTTCCAAAATTACATGTGGACATATAGATGCAAGATGACCTATTATTCTACCATTATGAGATAATAATAGCTTATTTTTAGATTGCACTTCTTCTGCATCTTCTTTGCCTTCTACTTCTTCCTTTGAATATAAATCTTAATTTTCATAATCGACAACTTGGGCATTCATGGCTAGGGGATATTCTTCATCATCACTATCTTCCAATTTTACATATGGACATTCAGAAGAATAATGACCTATTCTACCACACTTAAAACATTTGAATAATAACATACCTTTGAATTTTCCACACCCTCTTGAGATAGATTTCACTTCTCTTGCACTTCACAATCATAGGCTTTGACATTTTTTTCCCTATTTTAAACTTTGAGAACTTCTTCCTTTTGAGCTGAAATATTTGTTCTTATTTCATATGTGGTATCTATATTTGCATTCTTATTGTCTTTCATTTCCTCAATGTCACATCCTTCATAGGTGTTTTGCAACACATCCCACATTTCTTTTCTAGTTTCACAATGAATCACCTTATCGAACTTTGATTTTTGATAGGCCATTCAAGATGGCACTCATAACTTTTGCATTATGCTTATTATTTTTCCTTTCATTTATTACAAATTTCCAAGCTTCAATACCAAAACACATCATATATGCCCTCATCCTTTTCTCCTTGAAGGCATAGTTTCATCCCTCAAACATAGGATCTTTAATCCAACCTTCATGATTAACCATGGTCCCTCTAAGATATTCCTTCTAGTGGCTAGAATTCTTATGAAGGAAGTTGCTTTGATATGAATTGTTGGTTTTGAAAATTATATTGAGGAGGGGGGCAAACCAAAATAATGACCATTTTTACTTATGTAAACATTTAAACATCATAAAATATCAATCTCGTATATTGAAAAATTAACAAAAGCTATACATGGAAACCATTATGGAAAAATACCAAAAAACTTCTTTATATGAAAGATATTGTAGGCACCATCTCTAATATTACATCATTTTGTAGGGACGAAATTATAGGAAACACCAATTCCTTTTGCTTCTTTGTTGGCACCAACATACAAGAGACACCAATCTCGTATTTTTCTTTGTAAGCACCAACCTACAAGAGACACCAATCCCCTCTACTGCTTTGCAGAAACCAACCTACATGAGACACCAATCCCCTCTGCCTTTTTCTAGGCACCAATCTACATGAGACATCAATCCCCACTGTTGAAAATATTCATAGGCACCAACTGACTTCACTAAATATGCTTACTTTTTCGCAATGTTTGTTAGTTGCTTCTACTTTCACCAAGCATGCTTTCTACTTATGTCTTCACTAGCTCTGTTAGTTGCTTCTACCTTTACCAGGTCTACCTGTTGATTCTTCCTTGACCAAGTCTACTTCTCCCAAAACTTGTTTCTTTTGGATTCTTTCCAAGAATGAATTTGTATAACATGCCAAGTATCCATTTTTTCAAATCTGGTTCTAAATTTTTTACCACAGGTACCTAGAATCTCTTCTTTGTCCCCTCAAAATTTTATAGTCTAAAATATCTCAGGAAGAAAGTTATATAAAAATGACAAGCTTACCTATTTGAAGCATGTTTTAGGAGCATTCGATGACATAACTTCATCAGATCGTATCTCTGAAATAACAGTGAAGAAAGGTATGAAACTTCTACTACAAGTGCCTTAATACATATTCTCCTTTTCCTCCAAATTTTAGAGTTTGAAACATTATAGAAATAAATTTATAGCGAAAATACCAAATAAACCTATTTGAAGTAGATTTTATGAACATTCAAGAAGCATAACTTCCTTAAACCATATTTCTGAAATTATAGCGAACTAAGGTATTAAATTTTAATCATAGGTACATGACTATATTCCATATGTATCCTCCAAGCTTCACATCTTGAACATTCCAGAAGAAAATTTATAGAAAAAATAACAAGTTGACATGTTTGAAGAAGACTTTAGAAGCATCCAGGAGGCCTAACTTCCTTAGAGAACATTTTAAAAATTATAACAAACCAAGGTTTGAAATTTTAATCACAACTACATGAATATCTTATCTATAGTGCCTCCAAGTTTCACGGTCTAAAACATTCTAGAAGAAAATTTATATTGAAAATGCCAAGATGACTTGTTCAACCCATAAATCACATTTTTTCTTCCACCTTTAGACTCCAAGAATCACCCCAAAAATTATTCGTTAGCTTATTTTGTGACCTCATATCCCTTCTTACATGGATGGTATTAAAACGCACTCGCATTCCCTTTATTTACAGTGTTTCTATGTTCACTTATGGGGGTCAAAATGGGGCATCAAATGGGGTGAGATTTGATAAAGGATTTTCTTAGGATTTTGGCTTGGTGTTTAGGGATGGAACTAATATTTTTCCCTTCCAAGCCCTTGTAATTTTGGGTAGATCAAGAGAATCAAGGTCCATATATTCAACTTACTCCTCTGGTTCTTCCAGGAGAATTTCTTGAAGTACCTGTTCCAAAACATCGTTAGGGTTGCATGGATCATTTCTACTTCTAGATCCATGGGTTTATTTGAGTAAGAAATTTCAAGGCCAATGATCATGGAATCTGAAGGGATGATTACTGATCAAGGTGGATAAAGGGACAAAGCTATTGCTCATTTTATGGATCTTACTAGAGTGTGGGAGTGGAGGAGGGCAAGGGTTTTGGGAACGTCTGCGATGATTGCGTAATTCTGTTGAAACCATCCAAACCTTTTCTTTCCAAATAATGAGCAATTTCTAGGACAAGAAGAGGGTAGTTCCTGGAGAGATTTCCATATTCATACCAGCAACGACATCTGAAGGGGATATCATTATGGAAGTAAATATCAAAATAATTAAGCAAGGGTTCAAAGATATTCATATACACAAAAATACAGGCATAGAGCATTTACCTAACTTGTTTTGTGGCCTCGGAGATCTTGATGAAATCCCCTAAGGATTTTCCAATACTTTCAAGTATTTCTTTATCCCATGATTTTTAGGATGAGGAATACATGTGTATCCAATTTGGAGCAGTTGTAAAGTCCTCATTTTCTAGAATAATGTAGTCTGTCCAAAATCATTTGTATAACCCAACCAAATTAAAAAAATATAAACCATTTTCAAAGATTCACATTCTATCTTCTATGTTGGAAAAAATGATGGTAAAGAAGCCCTTAGCTCCCAACTCAAGCTTAATCTGACCTTTGGGTTTGCACTTCTATTCGATCCATAGGGAGAGAGATTTTTTTGAGGTCCAAAGCCCTAGAAATTTTCTAATGAGGGCATGTTATTTCATATATTGGATGTATTCTCCTATACCAGTTGATATAATCTCAAACTTCAGGTCAACAACTACTTTTATAAGGAATCTACGTAGGGCTAGACATTTGAATTGATCATTGTTATGAATCACATTTTTTTGGCTGGCCTCACTAAATTTCATCGTTGCATGCTACTGGGATACTTCCTTTCATGAATGATTTTTCAGTTACGACTCCCTCCCACAACACCTACCATGTGTAGGGATTGACACATTTACAAAGATGGATTGATAAAATATTAGGGTTTTTTTTTTTGGAAGATATGAGTTCCATTTTTCAGTTCTTCCCTCAAAGTCTCGAAACCTTAATTACACCCATTATTTGATTTTAATTTTATGATGCAAAATATATCTATTTTATATTTTTATTTTTATTAAAAAACCCCACTAAAAGCTTTATTTGAGAATTCAATCTTATATTTAGACAAGGCACACCTTAAAGTAAGTGGGTTTCATTAAACATGGGATTATTTAAGATAAATCCATTGATGGCCTCTACTACTATTCCCAAGGGAAATTCTTTTGCTAAATTCATGAGTAATTGGTTAGAAAAAAACGTCCATGTTTATCGATAATTTAGAAACGAGTTTAGGTTGTGTTCAACTAAGTTTATTAGTATACTCCATTTAATTTGGTGTTTTATTAATATTTTTGTTGATAAAATATTGATGGAGGATCCACACTATTATAACCCTTTTCTTTGCACATTTCCTTCAAGTTGTTCGTAGAGGAAGCCTTCTCAGTTCCAATTATTGAGGAATAATTATATCAATAGAGTCTCTAAAGGAATAGAAAATTTATCATTCCTTGATTGATATTAGTGTCCATAACTTCTTGGCCCTATGCTTTATTTTCAAATCCATGTAATTCCTTTAGAGTCATGTCAACATCAACTTCTTCACAATGATAAATTCATTGGACAAACTAACATTGAAATGTTTCAAGCCTTCCATATAGTTATATAGGAGTATATAGGTACTTCCTCATTCTTTTTCATCATTTTGAATCTCTTATGTGAGTTTGAATACCGGATGGTTGTGAGATGAAGTTTGAGGCAAATTCATATCATGACTAGTGTTAAGTCGATATAAATCAATAAATTTTTGTAGTGTATTTGGGAAGTTGAACTTAACGCTCTTCATTTGACTCTCTTGCAAGGTATGACACAATTTCTTAACCATTAGATGAGGGAAATCTATGGTCCTCTCTTCAACCCAATGTATGACAAACCTCATGTAGTCACGCAAAATATCTTGCTTGTGATGATTTGTAATTGTTCAAAGGACAATTTGA
This sequence comes from Pinus albicaulis, assembly GCA_034641835.2. Taxonomy (NCBI): domain Eukaryota; kingdom Viridiplantae; phylum Streptophyta; class Pinopsida; order Pinales; family Pinaceae; genus Pinus; species Pinus albicaulis. The sequence continues at coordinate 1,093,199,382 of CM076577.1, forward strand.
AACAAGGTTTTGTATAGTCCCCATGGAATTTCTTGCATTTTAAATTTATTTCTAGGAAAATATACATTTTCCGTGCAATTTTTATTGGCTATCTCATACATTTCTAGCTTGGGGGTTTTCTTAGAGTTAAAAATGCTCCCCTTATACATGGATTTGTGTTTCTTTGGTAACCAAATCAGGGTCCAAATAAACCCTGTTTCCAAAAAATATCAATTCCATGGACCCAATATCATAATTAAGAATGCCATCATTTATATATTGATTTTCAAAAAATTTCAATCCAAAAATATAATTATCCACTTCTATTTTTCTTTGGATATTTAACATACATTTTAGTCAATTGCATCCATCTCTCCATGCATCAACACCCTCTTGAAAAATTTACTCTATGAACCTATCATCTTGCATCAATGAACCTATCATCTTGCAACCCCCCTATCATCTTGCATCATCCATGGTAGAGGATGCCCCTATTTCAACTACAACCATGGTTGTTTGGGTTTAGAGCTCAATTCATGGAGAAGAAACCTATCCTATATAATTGGGCTTTGGGCTTAGGAAAAGTTCCAATGATTGTACTTTTTTTTGTGTTTGATCAAATTAGTTAGGAATTTCTTTAGACTAAGCACACTGAATAATGCACACCCAAATGATATTTTTTTAATGGATTTTAGGTATACGAGTCAATAGTGAATGCAATTACCAATGATTTCTCTTATAAAGTATACATTTGTTTATAAACTATTCAATTTTTTATAAGGAACAATAACTCTTATAAAACATTTTAAGCCCGATACAAGTACACAACTCAATTTGAAACACTACAATGAAAATTTACACAAACTTGTGGACCTAGGGTGTCCTTATGAATTGTTCAAAGTCATGGAGATCATTCACCAAGGATTTGGCACCTCAACATGCACAAAGAGTTATTTCCATTTTATAGAACCATGAAGACTAAAATGTGAAAAATTATCATTTTACTAGATGAAATTTTAAATGATACTACAATGTTATAAAAGAGTTGGTTGTTGCTCCATAATCCAATTCTAGGCACTAAAAATCATGTTAAGTTAGCTTTCGCAAGCTCAAAAAAATACACGTCGGATCTATGTAGATATAAGCCAAGTGAAATCCAAACCATATAGTGTAATTATCAAACATTCTATACAAAACCAATGTGGTCAATCTTCCACATGAATCTCCAAATTCCCATAATAAATTTTCAAAACACAAAAAAATAGATGACTTGTTTGAAGTTGAATCTATGTAGATATAAGCCAAGTGAAATCCAAACCATATAGTGTAATTATCAAACATTTTATACCAAACCAATTTGGTCAATCTTCCACATGGATCTCCAAATGGCCATAATAAATTTTCAAAACAACAAAAAATATGAGATGACTTGTTTGACCTGTTTTAACTAAAATGGACACTCATGCCTTATTAAAGCTCCAAATTTTTTTATTTTTTATTTTTTATTGTGTATTTTAACGTCTTTGATGATTTTACATTTCCATAATTTCAATCCCATCCCAATGAATCCTTATTATATAAAAATACAATCTACTCATATTTTTAAAATATTACAAATCAAATTAGAGTACCTCAAGAAAATGCACACCATTGCTATAAAAATGCATTCTCAAAGTAAAAAAATAATACATGATAACATGATTAAGAACCCCTAACAATAAAAAAGTGGTATATTTATGCAAGAGCACCCATGACTAAGCAAGATCTCTCTCATGTTTGTCCATTGGCTATAGCTCGGGTGGTTGGGAGAATGTTGTTATCCTCACCAACCAAAAGTGAAAAAAGGTTAGGGAAAAGATTAAAGGGATAAGTTTAAGCGATAAGGGTAAAGGGCCTGTAAGGGGAGAGGGTATTAGGGAGAGGGGAAAGGGGAACGTAGAACAGAAAAGGGAAAAGAGAAAAGAGATAAGAAAAAAGGGAAAAGAGAAAAGAAGAAGAGCCAGGCTCAATTCTTGCATGTGACATGTTGAGCTCATAAAGATATATTATTGTAATGGCTTCAAATATTGTTGTTTGAGAGTCCCTCAAGGAGAAAAGACATTGTATATTCCTATTGATTGTCGAATTTCTGGAATTTTCAATGTGCATATATTTTTGGTTTTTGTCCAGTGTTTCATAATATTCCTGATATGAAATATAAAGATATTTCTTCAAATAAGAAAAAAAAATACCTTGCATGCTTGTGAATAAATGTATAGGTTTGTGAATTAATATATAGGTGCGAGGGACTTAAAAGTACTCCCATATTATATTTTGGGGCTTTTTTCATGCCTATTTTTCCCATGTGATTTTGAAGCTCTTGACATGGATTTTCTAGAATTATGGAAATAAGGGCAATTTTGTTTCGAACACAATAGAATATAAGAGTGGAATCATGGTAGAAGGTCAAAATGACCCATAGATAATTGAATGTAATATTTAGATAATCTTTTAGAATGTGATGAGGATCCTCAACTTGGCCTTAATGTGTATTTTGGCAATGGTTTGCATTTATGGAAATTCAAAATTAATGTCAGAGGGTAGATTTAAAGGTAAACTCATTGCATTTAGAGATGACCCAAGGAAATGTCTGACATGATTTTGTTCCCAACATGGAAAATTATAGAACAATGAAGAGGTTTTCCTTATATCATGCATGTGGAATATTTGACATGCATTTTTGTTAGTCTTCATAGAATTTTCACACTGTGAAAAAAATATGAAATTTTAGTATTTTTACATAACAACTTTTCAGACCCAAATTGAAACTATGGAAATGTAGAAATGTGAGGAATGAAAAAAAAACATACTCCTTTTTTAATCACTCAATTTGTCCAAGAAATAAACCTTAACTATGCATTTTAGTGAAGCACCACAAACTTTGTCAATTTTAGTGAAAATACAAAGTTTTCGACTTGGCAGATTATATGTGAGAAAAATGAGGTGAATATGGAGAAATATATGGATAATAATGATTAGGTAACATCTTTTCAAAAGGACATTTGTAGATTGGCATGCATTTTTTTAAGCGACATCATGCAGATTTGTAGCCTTGAGCTCCTATTTGCCTCACATTTCTCATTTCAATTTTTTGTGAGCATATGAGAGCTTGGTGAGTTCTAAAACAATACTAAGTTTTGCAACAAGAACAAGAAGTTTGAAGGTTCTTTGTCATTTTGGAGCTGGTTTGGAGCTATTAGGGGAGTCAACATCTTTGGGACGAGGATTTGGCAACTAGTTTTTATTTATGAATCCCAAGGATGATTTCTCTTTTTAAAAATTCCAAAATTGAATGTCGGACCCATTTATTATTTTTTTTCTCCTTTTTCGAGTAAAAAAAACCCCTCTTTGTAAGCTAAATCTACGTCCTTTTTTTCTTCAAACTTATCATAAGTTTTTCATTTTACTTAGTCGCATTTTTTTTTTTTGCATCTTTCTTTCACTTCAAATATGAAATATCATCATCCACCATGGCCTAAAAGCCAAAGATGTTTCATAGGTTCATTGTGATGTGGATAGCAAAATGTTGTGTAAATATTGCAAATGCCCAATGGGAAAAGGGGGGCATCCATAAGTTGAAACAACACTTGGCTGGTATAAAAGGCAAAATAACCCCATGTGATGCACCAAATGAAATGATAAGAGGCAAAATAATCCCATGTGATGCACTAGATGAAGTGATAGGGCCTATTAGGGCAAGGATAGCTTGAAAAAATTGAGAAGGCAAAGGCTATACAACTAGAAATTTCAAAAGTTTGATGAGTGATCATGTTGATTAGTAATGTGTAGTAGACCAGTGGCCTAGTAGCTTCAGTTGTAGCGTTGTTTTTGGACTTTATAAGCTATTTAGTGCTTCATTGTTTATGTATTTTGTTAATGACATGTATTGCACTTGGCGCCATTTTAATATATGCATTGTTACTGTTGAAGTTTGCAACAAGAAACAGTGAAATTGGCATCCGGAAACAACATCCTTGATCCTAGTGAAAATTAAGCACTTACACTAGGTGGGGCCCACACAGGCTATTTTTAGGTGAAAGTCTATTTTTAGAATGGATGAGAAAATTCTATTTATAGATGATGTCTATTTATAGATGGTGAGAAAATTCTATTTATAGATGGTGTTCTAATTTTAGATGTATGTGCGAGTTCTATTTATGGATCACATGTCTATTTATAGATGCATGTCGACTATTATTAACCCTTAATATTAGTTAGACAATAAACAATAATCTATTCTTAATGAGCACTTTGAAATAGTTAACCGAAGTGGAAAATCAGTTAGTTAAGTGAATTTCGAGTTAAGAGGTTGGTTGGTGGGACATGCAAGTGGAATTTAGTTGTAACTGAGTGATTCAAAGTTGTAACTGAGTTGGATGTGTAGTTATGTGAGTTGTAAAATAGTTTAACTCAGTTAAGTAAGTTAAACTCAATTGTGCTAGTTGTAATTGAAGATACACTAGTGAGAGATCAAGTGAATTAATTATCAATTAATTCACAATCAGTGGTCTCACATGCAACTAAAGATTTACTATTGTTAACTACATGCATGTCAGATCCAGTGGAGACCCAGTTGAGATGTAGGTGAAAGGGACAGTTTGACTATCAGTTGTGACATTAGTGGGTGCACACATGCAACCACACACACATTGGATGTGCCTATGAGTATTGCGTAGTCAAGGTAGGCTAGAATGAATCATTCAAAGGTTCTTGACCATCAAGGATTGCGCATTGGAGGCAGGCTGTCTGGAGGCAGTAAATTAGCGCATGTATTTGCCAATTTTTGTATGACAATGTGAGACGATTGTATATTGTATTGAGAGTTCTTGGATTATAGTTTTGTGTGAGATTGCTTCATGATCCATGATATATACATAATATATGATAGTGGGCTTTTTAGCTTTATGCTTTCTCGGTAAAAACCTCTGTGTTATGTGTGATTGATCTTTCTTCTTGATATTGCAATTGGCGATCGTGTTTTAAATTTCCGCAATAATTTTTGTAGAAGCGATTCTGTATTTAACAATGGCATATAATTGTTAGATCAGGAGAATCTAGGCATTAAATATTTTGTATTGAAATTTCTACATGGTATCAAAGCACAAAAGATAGCAATTTTGAAGCAGACGTTGAGTTTGTTGGTGGAAACAATTCAAATTTGCAAAAATATTTTCTTGGTGCTACAGTTGAGTAAACATCAAAATAGCTTTCAATGGCTTGCGGCTAGAGTATGCACGCGAGGGTAGCTCGAACTACATTGCTTGGAAGGATAGGATGGAGGCGGTGCTCACATATAATGGCTTGAATGAATTCATTGACAAAGATGTTCGTAAGCCTACTTCGACAGTTGTTGCATTACTTGATGCATGGCAAAAGAAAGTGGCAAGGGTGAGGAGGATTATGTTGGACGGTGTATGAGACCACATTATCTCAAGCCTTCATGGGAAAGCCACACCATATGCTATGTGGAAGGCTTTGACGAATCTATTCGAAAGCAGCAACAACCATAGGAAATTGTTGCTGAAAGATAAACTCAGGAAGATCAAGATGGAAAAGAACGACACTATTCCGGTATACTTAACAAAGTTTGTCCAATGTAGGGATGAGCTTGGGAGTGTAGGAATAAGTGTTTCTGATGATGATTTGGTGAGTTTGACTCCCTTGGGACTTCCTAAGAGTTGGCACAGTTATGAAGACTCTGTCAACGGACGGGAAAAACTGTCGGATTGGGAACGACTGTGGTCGAATCTAGTGCAGGAGGAGTTTAGGTGGAACACCAAAGATGGCTCTTCATCAAAGAATGATAATGAAGAGGATTGTGCCTTGGTTGCTAAGGCGAAGAAGTGGAAGGCGAAAAAATTCCATTCTAAATCTGAGGTCAGTGAAGATGGCAAGGAGCACAACATGTCCAAAGTGAAGTGTTTTCACTGTCACGAGCATGGACATATTGCCACAAATTGTCCACATAAGAAGAAGAGCAAGATGGTTGTTGGAGCTGCAGCTGGTGATGCTCTTGCCTCGCAATTTGAGATTGAATTCTCATTGATCGCATGCATGGTGTTAAGTGCATTGGGATCGGGGTGGTACTTGGATAGTCGTGCTTCACTTCACATGACGGGAGATAAGAAACTTTCCAGTAACTTGGAGGAGAAAGATCTCGAGATGCATATTAAGTTGGGCGACGATGGACGATACAGTGTCACTGACATTGGTACCATTACCTTTCAGAGGGCGTCATGTAAACTCCTTCATTTAAAATATGTGATTCATGTACCAGGTTTGAAGAAAAATTTAGACTCAGCCGCTATGTTAGAGGATAGAGGCTATGATGTTGTCTTTAGTGATGGAAATTTTTTCGTGCGACACAAAGCAACAGGGCAAGCAAAGAAAGTTGGGATTCGAGTTAAGAATCTCTATAGACTTGATGTAGATGGAATTTATACAAAGCTTCCTATTGTTGGGAAGTGTGAGAAAGCCATGCAATTGATGCTTGAGAGGGAACTGGATTTGCATGCAGGTAAGAGTGAACCTCGGGATGTGGAGCAACCACAAGATGAGGATCATGGAGTGGGAGCAACCACTCATGCAGAGAATTTTCGTGCCAGATGGGCAGATGGAGTGCATGCATCTATACCACTAGGTGAGAGGTGGGGGCGACATGCATGGATAATCCCAAGAAGAAATGTTTGGGCAGGATTCATTGAGATGGTGTAGATCTCATGAATCGAACCTGGCTACGAGGAGCCCACAAAGTAGCAGAAGCAGGATCAGTTGGATTGATGCAGTCAGATGTCGTGAGGACATGAAATCAAAGTGACAATGTTAGATACTGGAGTGCGAATCAGAGTTGACAGCAAGTGCAAAGTGCATGGATGCAGAGGTCAACAACACAGTGGATCCAGAAGATGTGCAGTTGGTATCAGCAAAAGTCAGAAGACTTTGATGACATATGCATTATATTGATTCAGTTGTTTGGAGGCTATTCAGTTTCAGAAGTGTTGCATGTGCGAGAAACACTAGAGAAGCGTTGCATACAAGAGTTGCAAGGTGCATGCATGGAGTTGCATGGCGCATGCATGGAGTTGCATGTTGTATGCAAGAACATTCCTTTCTTGTTGAGAGGTAGTGTTGAAGTTTGCAACAAGAAAAAAGTAAAATTGGCATCTGGAAACAACATCCTTGATCCTAGTGAAAATTAAGCACCTACACTAGGTGGGGCCCACATAGGCTATTTTTAGGTGGAAGTCTATTTTTAGAATGGATGAGCAAATTCTATTTATAGATGAGGTCTATTTATAGATGGTGAGAAAATTCTATTTATAAATGATGTTCTATTTTTAGATGTATGTGCGAGTTCTATTTATAGATCGCATGTCTATTTATAGATACATGTCAACTATTATTATCCCTTAATATTAGTTGGACAATAAACAATAATCTATTCTTAATGAGCACTTGGAAATAGTTAACTGAAGTGGAAAATTAGTTAGCTAAGTGAATTTTGAGTTAAGAAGTTGGTTGGTGGGACATGCAAGTGGATTTTAGTTGTAACTGAATGAATCGAAGTTGTAATAGAGTTGGATGTGTAGTTATGTGAGTTGTAAAGTAATTTAACTCAGTTAAGTGACTTAAACTCAGTTGTGCTAGTTGTAATTAAAGATACACTAGTGAGAGATCAAGTGAATTAATTATCAATTAATTCACAATCAGTGGTCTCACATGCAACTAAATATTTACTACTGTTAACTATATGCATATCAGATCCAGTGGAGACCCAGTTGAGATGTAGGTGAAAGGGATAGTTTGATTATCAGTTATGACATTAGTGGGTGCATGCAACCACACACACATTGGATGTGCCTATGAGTATTCCACAATCAAGGCAGGCTAGAATGAATCATTCAGAGGTCCTTGACCATCAGGGATTGCGCAGTGGAGACAGGCTGTCTAGAGACAGTAAATTGGCGCATGTATTTGCCAATTTTTGTATGACAGTGCGAGACGATTGTATATTGTACTGAGAGCTTTTGGATTAGAGTTTTGTATGAGATTGTTTCATGATCTGTGATATATACATAATATAAGATAGTGGGGTTTTTAGCTTTATGCTTTTCTGGTAAAAACATCTGTGTTGTGTGTGATTGATCTTTCTTCTTGATATTGCAATTGGCGATCGTGTTTTAAATTTCCACAAGAATTTTTGTAGAAGCGATTCTGTATTTAACAGTGGCATATAATTGTTAGATCGGCAAAATCCAGGCAATACATATTTTATATTAAAAATTCTACAGTTACATGGAATATAGATAAGAAAAGTTGGCATATTTTATCTAATGGTTTGAAATCTTATAAATAATTTTTTCCCATTAAATAAATAATTATTTTGTGTTTTTTTCATTCCAATTCATTGAATCCAGTTCAAAACCTGGTTCCTATCATTTTTATTAGTGATCTTGTTGATCAATAATGTGTAGTAGGCCAGTGGTCTAGTAGCTTTAGTTGTAGCATTGTTTTTGGACTTTATAAGCAGCTATTTAGAGCTTAATTGATTATGTATTTTGTTAATGATATGTATTGCACTTGTGCCATTTTGATATATGCACTGCTACATGAAATATAGATAAGCTAGTGCCATTTTGATATATCAAAAGTTAGTGCTATTTTGATATATGCACTGTTACATGAAGTATAGATAAGAAAAGTTTGCATATTTTGTCTCTAATGGTTTGAAATCTTATAAATAATTTTTTCCATTAATTATTTTGTGTTTTTTCATTCCAGTTCGTGGAATCCAGTTTGAACATTGGTTTGATAGGTGGCCCAATTTGAAAACTGGTTTGATAGGTGGCCCAATTCAAAACCTGGTTCCTATCATTTTTATGCATTTTTATGCAGTTCCCATGACAACTTCCAGATCATATTCCGGATCATGAGTTGTCCTCGAGGTGCATAAATCTTGCATTTCAAGTTTAATAAAAAAAACTCGTGTGCTGCAGAACATCAAAGAAATGTGTAAATAATAAAAAAAAAAAATTAACAAAAATGACTGGACGAGAATCATTCTATCAAGAATTTAAACAAGACCCAGGAATAACTAAGCCAGGGATATACACATAGATTAGAGCGCCTAAAAACGGAAGCTAATTTATTTCTCTAGCAAACAGCATCCAGACTAACATGAGGCCATTGCTTCCAAACTACAGGTAATTGGTTTGAATTTTCAAATCCATGCAATAGCAAAATACAACTATGCACTAATATTTTCCATACAAAATTGTTGGCCACTCGTATCTAAGATAAGACAAAATCAAAATGTTCAAGGGCACATCAACATATTGAGTGCATTTGAAAGACAAAAGATGCTGTGGAATCTGAAGTACCTATTAATGCAAACATAAAAGTCCACTTCAGGATGTCGAACTCCCATCAACGAATTAATTCATCGCAAAACATATCAGATGTGTTCTGTCTAAAGGAAAACAATAGGAAAAGCAATAAAAAGTTACTGAATAACAAACCTTAAACGGGATGCAAAGGGTCTTCTAAGATTGATTCTTTGCAGCTGATACTTATATCCCAATTGAACTGACGACACCAAAACACCAGAGTCATTGCCACTAAAATAAGATGTTACAAGATTGCTCAGTCCCCCCAGTGTTCATGGTTTTTGTATTTACAAGCCAGATAAAGTGAAGGAAGGAAACTGGTTTCCTGCTTCAGGCCAGAGGACACCTTTCCACGTGGTAATCTTACAAGAAACTTTTTCCCAGATTCATAACCCAGACTTGACTTTTATCACTTTTATCAGGGAAACAAGCTACTATTTTTAATCTCGTGGACGTTAAAATATCATTCATAATGGAATTTCAACAGGGAGATCCGTGTCCTTTCTGTTGCTATTCAATATACAAGCTTATAAAACTTTACATGGCAGAGTAAAGAAAAGCATTATTTCTTTTAATTTTTCTTATACTAATGAAAAACCAAACCATCTGGCTAATTTACAACCAATCCCAGATACCAGAGGTATCAGTGACCGAGCAACATTAGGTAAGGTTGGAGATGCCAGAGTTCCAAGAATAAACCAGTTGAAGCTCAATAGTGCAACGGCATCAGACCCTGGTCTGTTCTGGATTCTTGAGAAGTACTGGACAACACTCTTCAAGGATATACCTACTACAATAAACAATGCGATTACTAGTGGTATGCAAGGATCCTGAGCCTCCCAAGCTATCATGCCCACAATAAGAGAAAGAAAGGCACTAAAGGTACTTTGTACCAGCGCAACTCCTTTCCATTGATAGATTATTTCAGCCTTTGCTTTTTGTTTCTCTGAAAATGAACCAGAAGGAAATGAAAAATCACTAGATGATGTCATCCTGCTTTCCAGGAAAGGATCCAGCTCCTCATTCTCCATTTTCGAACCATGAACCCCCCTTCCCTTGCCCATTAAATGATCACCAAAGATCTTCCCTCTTTTTTCAAATACCGAATTACATTCTTTATGTTCAGCATCAGAGCCAATCCCATCTCCTCCTCCCAAAAGACTATCTTCTGTTACATGTCCATTATCTATTTTCCTACATTCTTCAATACTCTTTCCTGCCTCTGCTTCAAGAAGTGCCCTCTTTTCAATTTCTCTGAGCTTCAAATTTTCAGCTTCTATTTCTCTTATCTACAAAAACATACATTCAAACATTTCTCATAAGTCATTATCAGTTACTGATAGTTTGCACAAGAATAAAAAGAAGCGATTTGAAGGTCAGATTATAATAGCCAAACCAAGGAATCAGCATTCCACCAAATAACCTATACTGTCAAGTGGTATCATCTCTATCTTAAACTGGGAAAAATCATCTGTATCCCAAGTCAAAATCTCCACTATCTAACAAATTTCAATTAAAAAGGCATGTCCTAAGAACATCTTGGTTGATCATTTTTACTTTCAATGCTAGCCCATGCTATTGAGAAAGCGGAGAAATGGCTCAGTAGACTCATGAGATTGCTTTTAATCACCTTGAAGTTAGAACCATCTCAAGTAATCAATGACATAAATTAAATTGATTCCTACTGTAATCAACATGAAAGGTTAGAATTCTTGAAATATCAAAGATACTTTTTTTTCATTAGTGTCTGCCCTATCTAGATCCTTAGATCATTGGCTAGGTAACCATTGAGAAAATATGTTCCATACATTGGCTTTTAGAGCAGTACTTTCAAATTCATTCATACATATGGTTATATTGCATATATACTTGTCCAAGTTGTTGTTGCTCAAATTGTACACATGAATGTAATAACGCTAAGGGTAGGGGTTGTCACTCTGATCCTGGCCCTCTCCATTTAAACTATCTCCCTACAACAAGCTAAGGGGGGGTAGTCCCTATGGATGAAACAATGAGTTTAGTTAAGGGGGGTAGTCCCTATGGATGAAACAATGAGTTTAGGGGACACAACGCTAAGGGGGGTAGTCCCTATGGATGAACAATAAGTTCAAGAGACAACTGAATGGCATGGCAACTTGGTTGAAGATGATTGACAAGTTTAATTATTTAGCACAATTTGATTAGATTTAAGAATTTCTTAAGTATTAGACCAATGCCTTAGGAGTAAAATTACTTGCAAAATATGAATTAATTTCCAAGTTACAGGACGAACAATTGCTGCTAGGATGAGAACTATCCTATATGAGATACGACACCTAGAACTAAGTGAAATGCAAACTCTTGATTAATTTTAGATTAAATGTCTATTCTAAGTGAATCATCTCTCTTAACTATTTTGGAGTTAGTCTCAAATGTAGGTTGTGGAGAGAAACTCGGGGGAAGAAAGCTATCGCTTTATTAACGATATCTCCTATGGAGTTCTAACCACCTGAATACCTCTAGTGGCCCTAACGACTGCAAGGTCACTATGTTAACCACAAGTGAGTGAAAATTTATGAATCTACACTAGAAATCCTACTGCAGTAAATCTGATTTGCATTACCTACTTGCCTTATTTAAATTACAAGTAATTTTTCTGAATATTCAGTAAAAATACTAATGTAAACACACTGTGGCCTACACAATTATACAGATCAAGTACTGAAAAATAAGTAGAACAATTAGATAAAGGACACACAATTTTTTCGGACAATTGTCCCTGAAAAACCCAATGCAGGAAAACCGGTGCAACAGTTCTGAGGGTTTATATTAGTATGCAGATTTCTGAATACAATTTAGGATGCAAATCCGGCTCACCCAACAGAGAAAATCCTCGGCAGAAGTACCTCTATTTGGAGACAGATAGTTTGGCGAATCCAGCGGCAGAGTGAAGAAACCCCACAGGTGACTGCGCAGTCCCCAGCGCTGCGCAACGATGGTTGCAGCTAGCTCTATGTTGAGATTGTGTCACCGCTCTTAGTGGCTGCATCACCCTCTTTGTGAGCCTTCCCAACTCCTAAATCGATTTGCTGGATGGTTGCCTGATCTGCCCCACAAACACCCCAATGTAGCTGCTCAAGTGACTGTGTCACCCTCTCTGGCTTTGCATCACTCCTGCGTGAGCCCTGCTAGCTCTGCGTCACCCTCTCTGAGCTGCGTTGTCCCTCCTGGTGCTGATCTGCCTCTCTGCAATTGTATTCTAGACCTTGGATGAAAATCCCACTACCGAATTGCCCCTCACTGCACTGAATTACTCAGATCTGATCGTCATCTGAGCATTGCTACGTTAGAAGAATTCAATCTCTAAATTCAGTTTCTGTGTGTGTTCTCCAACTGACCCCAAGCCTTTCCTTTATACTTTTCATGTTGATGAATCAAAGGTCGTGATCTAATCTCTATTCTAGAGCTAAGATTAGAAAAGACTTGATTTTCGTCACTTAGAACATTCTCACCCACATGTTAAATTAATTCACTTTAATTATTTAATTTCCCTAAGTTTAGACTTAGGGTCCCCATTAAAATAATTAATTATTTGAATAACTTAAGCTCTGGGTGGAATTTCTCCAAACGATTTTTGGGTCTTGGAGATCTCATTTGTCCTAGCCCCTCCACAAAGTTTCGGAGCTAGAGCACATCCGATGCTACTAAAAAATCAACACTCCCTCTTAGCGAGGACTGTTCCCTAGCAATACTTCTTCATTAGAAGCATCGCCCTGATCCATGACATCGGTCCTCTACGTTGTTGATGCTCGACTACTGCCCCTCATCCACTGCACTGCTGCCTTCTGTACTGGTGCTCATGACACTACCACTTGTCATTGCCTCATCTATACTACAACTCCCTCTTAAGTGTTGCATCATGCTGCCCATAGCACTGCCATTGCTAACTGTTGCACTGCAACTCAATTGCTGAGAAGTAAGCAACTGAAAAATCCACCCAAAAACTTGACATACAAGTCAGTCTGGATGTATCGTGATGGTGAAGCTCCCTTTGCTGCTAATTTTGCGCCGACCCTCTGATGCTCTGCACTGTTGCTACTCTGCACTACATAAGCATTGTGCTATTGAAGTCCATCAACCACTGCGTTGCTGCTAATGCCTCTGCTCTGCGTCGCTTCAGTCTTCAGCGTCCTAGCTATGCCATTGTTTCTCCATCCTCCTCACACCAACTGACTCCAGTCATCCATCTACTGTCATTAAGGGCTCCCATAGCTCGTATGTGATCCAAGAGTTTGGGCACCTCAACGATCCTGCCCCTCCACTACAGTTCAAAGAACTACAGATCAATGTAGCCCCACCTCTTCTCTCGAGGCACATGAGCACTCTTGGCAACATCATCGTCATCCCCATCATTGTCCTTTGCTGCAGCAACCTTCGAATATTCTTTTCCCTTCTTCTTTTGAGGGTATTGTGTGGCGAAATGTCCCAATTCTCCACACCTGAAGCATCTGACCTTCGAGAGGTCCTTCTTCTTCCTTCTCTGCTGCACATGTTGTCCCTTAGATGCGAGAGTCGCATCTTCCTCTTCCTCCTTCTTGATCTTGATCCTCGTACTGTTGCTTCCCGCCTTGGTCAACCTTTGATCTCTTCTTGTCGAAGAGTTGCCCACATATCCTCCCAGTTTGGAAGAGTTGCTCTGCCCAAAATACCTTGGACAAAGGTTTCCCATTCTTCTGTGACTGCATTCAGGGCAGTCCTGACCATGAATCCATCATCTGGTGTTGCCCCTACAGAAGCTAGCTGATCTCGGATCGCTCGCAATCTGATAAGGAAGGGGTTGATCTCCTCTCCCTTTTGCATCTAAAACAGTCTCAGATGATTCTCAAGCAACATCCCCCACTGGACGGAGATTCCCTCGTACATAGTGGTCAAGGAAGTCCACATTTCCCTTGTCGTGTTCTTCTCGGCAATATGTGGATCACATGACCCTTGACTCCATCCATGATCAAGCGTTTTGTGAGCCTCCTCGTACTTCTTGAGAGGATCAGTATCAACAGGAACAACAACTGCATGCAAGACATGATCCTTGATGCGATGTTCATCCACAACCGACGAGATCCTAGCCTTACAGATGACAAAGTTGGATGCTCCATCCAACATGTCCTGATCCCTCAATCCATATGCAGCCATATCAACTCAATAATAAATGTCAAACTGGTTCTCTTCTCCCTCTTTCGCTGCTGCCCCAACAAACTCAGATCTAGGTTTCTTTGGCACTAGAAACCTTCTAAGGAACAAGCTCCCTCTGAAACTTGATTTCCTTCACGAAAATCCTTCCGCCAACAGATGTTGAACTCAATCCTCTTTGATCATTCTTTGTTGTTGATCAGCACTGGATCTATACTTCTTGAAACACCAATTTACCCAAACGGGGCCCATAGTTTTGGTGCTTCATCTCCTAGGGTTAGGTTTTTGGACGTTTATAATTCTCCATTGTTTCTCCATAATAAATAGGCCCTCGAGCCTCATTGTAATACAGTTCAGAGGTCTGTAGTCACCACATCTCTTCTCAGAGATTCGCTACCAGCAACCTAGCTATTTTATTTCCATCATGTTTGTAAGCATATTTCCGTGATTTGATATTAATGAAATGAAGCCTTATTTCCGCTGTATTTATATGTTTATGGTTATTTCAATATTTTGTTGCGTTCCTGCATAAATCCGGATCAGTAACCACAAAAATTTAGTCAAAAATTTAGTGCCAAACCCTACAACTTGCTCAAAAATGCAGAACGATGAGGAAAGAAGGTCCAATAGGGCTAGCGGCTAAGGGAAAATAACTTCTAAGGGTTGTTACCACTCAAACCAGGAGGAGACCTAAAGGGGTTCCTAATAGGGCAATTGTTAGGCCAAGGGCAACGGTGGAGGCTTAGCCCAATGTCACCACGGATAAGACTCCCTGGTCTTTACGGACTTTCACCGATGGGAGGAGTCCCGGTAGTATAGGAATCATTTGTAAGTATATTTCAATGGATAGGTGATGAGTGAACTTGAAAACCCTTTCCCTAAGGTGGATTGAAGAATGGAGCTTGCTTTCTCTTTAAGCAAGGGACCTGGTCCACTAGGGGTAAGGGATGAGGATTGGAGGGTTGAGGTAGAAAGAATAAGCTTATAGACGAGGCTCCCAATCCCTAAAATCCTTGGGGAACTTGGATTCCCAAGTGGCCTTTGAAAAATAATCTTTGATGAGAAATGGGACCACACGGGCCCAAGTGGACCTAGTCCAAGTTAGTGGATGGAATATAGCAACCAACATTGTTTCTATCTTGGACAAGGTGAGGGGAAAGGATCAGAAAATAATATTCACTTCAAAAGGTTAAATTGATCCTATTGAGGTGTAATATTCCTAATTAGCAGTGGCTAATTGGAATATTTGATTTTGCTCAATTTTGTCGTCTATAGTTTATTAATAAATAAAAAGGTGAGTAGAGAGGGTCTAGCTCACTTAGTGGAATAAAACCCACTCCCTAGTAGCACAACGTTGTGACTTAAAGGGAGCCAAGGGGGGCCAAGCACCACGTAGAGAGGGGGCCCACGTATGCACTAGGAGAGACTGCGCAGATGAGGATGAGCACGTGGCAAGAGGGAGGCTACGTTGAGGGTTTGGAGGAAAGCCAACGTTATAAAAGAGGGAGGAGCCTCCCCATTTCATGGATTCGTTGTTGATGATATTGAGCTGGTCGTTTTGACTTCTTGAGCACGCTGGCTGTTTAGCCTGTCTACAACACTGTTTAGTGTGTTGAGTGTCTCCGATTGGAGATCTCGCCCTTAGCCCCGGGGGACTTCGAGTGCCTGCTCGGGAAAGGTAGTTTCTTTAGCATTTTGCAGGAGGTTTGGTGTTTGGTTGTTGTTGCGGAGCCGAGCATTCAGAGAGACTGCGCAGTCATTGAGAGGGAGGACGTAGTCCATCTAGGAGGAGCTCCGGATTGGGATTTTGCAGGGGTTTTGAGTCGGGAGATTGAGCAAAGTATCAGCCTTTGCCTTTGTGAGGATTTTGGTGGAGTTTGAGGCCACATTTCATTCATTCCCATTCAGCCTCTGTGCAGAGCCTTGGAGGCCAGCATAATTCCCCAAGGGGGTGTTTTTCAGGGGTCAGCCATTTCTGATATGGTTTCTGGGTTTTGCCGAGATTGGTGAGTATAGGAGGATTCTAGATTTTCAGCTCATTCCGGCAAGGGGAAAAACCCCTAGTCATCAGTTCATTTCAGTAGTAGCAGCTACACGGCAGTTTCCAGCAGCTGGGACGCAGTTCAGAGAATAGCCATTCCTGTGTATTCTGAGAGTATTTCTTCACTTGCCTTGAGCAAGTTTAGGTGCCATGACTCTGATCACCTATTGTACTTCATTATATTTCTCAGTTTAATAAAATGGCTTACCATTCTCTCTATATTTCTGGATGATTTTTCGTACATTCTTTCTATGCTATTGTATGTCTGTTGCATTGTTATCTTTATATATTTTCGGGCATTCTAGTTCTATACCACTTGGTGTGTTTATCTCATACTCTTAGACAGAGTCTGGATAGGGCCAGGTAGCCTCCATATTTCGTCCTCTTTTCAGAGGCGGCATATTTGGTAAACGCCCTCCCAATCCATCTCTAGTTAGAGTTTGCCGTGTTTTAAAGATAACCCCAAAACGGGATATTACAGTGGTATCAAAGCATAGTTCTGGCTCAGACTGTGGAGCTAATTGTCTATGACACTGGGGAAGAGGCCATATATTTGTTATAGAGGTAGGAAGTACAGAGATCGTGAGCGTAGGTTGGAGAACACCTACGAAGAGGGAGACTGTGTTCGGGTGGTGGACACAGAGCAGGAGGAGCCTGTGACAGACATAGAGCAGGAGGAGCCTGTGTTAGATTTAGAACAGAGAGAGCCGATGGCAGATGAAACTGAGGCCAAACAATTTGGGGAGGCACTCCTCAAATCGGTGCAGGATTTAGCAAGGCAGATTGAGGTGATGGGTCAGAGATTCACCGCTGTAGAGGCTAGACAGCGTGAGACCCCACGGGTATTCCAGGTAGGTGAGGGATCAGGAACGTCCCACTATTTTCCGGAGCATGGTGTTGCTCAGCGTGATACTACTCAGCCGATGGCTTCACATGCACCTACACGCTCTACCATGCCCACTTTCTTGGGAGCAGACACAAGGGCAGGAGCCCAACAGGAGGCAAAGCCCAGACACATGGGCGATTATTTTGCAGAGTATCAGGCCTATGGGCAGGAGTTCAGGGATGCTCTCTCGTTCAAAGATTTTGTTCAGCTCCAGCGGGATAGTAGACCCCGCGACCATCATAGAGGGCACCGACATTATCATGATGGAGATACCCACTGCACATCTAGCAAATTCCATTTGCCTACGTTTGATGGTTCATCAAACAGTTCGGCAAAGTCTTGGGTGGAGAAGCTGGACATCTATTTCCAGCTTAACCAGATGTCGGAGACGGAGGCCATCAAGGTGGCGACATTACATTTGGATGGTGAGGCCCAGGACTGGTGGTTCCATGGGATGGTTACACTCGGACATTCTACAGTGACGACATATGCCGATTTTACTAGGAGGTTGATAGAGCGATTTGACCGGAGGGATCCGGAACAACACTTTGTTGAGCTGACGAGGCTCAAGCAGACTGGGAGCCCCGAGACATACATTGCAGATTTCTTGAGGGTTTCAGTGATGGTGCTAGATCTATCCGCGGCACGGATGATCTATATGTTTGTGGAGGGGTTAGCGGAGCCACTTTGGGGTCTATTCAGATCTACTAGATCAGCTACACTCCAGGATGCTATTAGCAGGACCCGGGATTTACAGGATGCATTTCTCAGGACTCAGACACCTTACCCCCAGAGACAGGGCTTCCAGCCCAAGGGGAAGGATGTGAGGATTCTGCCTCAAAAGGGGAATCCAAGACGGGCACAAACAGATGATGATGCTAGGAGGGAGCTGAAGAAGAAGTGGTTGTGCTTTACTTGTCAGGAGCCGTGGGCACCAGGACATAGGTGTGTTGCTGGCAAAGCACACTTCATTGAGGTCTTCTCCGATGATAGCGGGGAAGAGGATGAGGAGGATGACGAGGAGGCAGGAGACAGTTAGACGGCCCAGGATCAGTTGCCACCTCCACCTCCAGGGACAGGAGGTGCAGCTTTTGCACCCACAAGAGGGACCCTTGCAGCATTGCGAGGAGTTCCCAAGTATTTGACGCTGCGCATACGAGGGACAGTACGTGGCCAGCGAGTGTCAGTTTTGGTTGACAATGGGGCAACCCACAACTTCATTGATGCACAAATGGTCGAGCGGAGAGGTATACCGACCAAGAGCTTCGACGGATTTTCAGTTTTGGTCCCAGGAGCCCAGACGATGCAGTGTGCCCGGTATGTTCCAAAGTTAGCAGTGACGATGGGTACCTACATCGTGACCGATCACTTTTTCGTGGTCAACATACCGGATACCAATGTGGTATTGGGTGTTCAGTGGTTGATTACTCTGGGGAAGGTCACCACAGATTGGGAGGCCTTAGAGATGGAGTGGGATGATAAGAAGACCGGGAAGCACGAGAAGATCTGCGGGATGCACACTTACCCACCTCAGACTGTTTCGGCACACCGGATGGAGGCAGATTTCCGGAAGGGAGACATAGAGTGGGCGGTTGAGTTGCGGGCATCAGAGGCAGAGACCACGGGTCAGGCAGTTCATCCTGATATACAGGCCATCCTTGACAGGTACGATGCAGTGTTTGGGGATATACCACCAGGTCGGCCACCGGACCGAGGGTTCGAGCACACCATTGAGCTTGAGCAGGGCATTCAGGCGGTGATTACTACCCCCTATAGGCATCCCAAAGCCTATCGGGATGAGATTGAGCGGGCCATCCAGGAGTTGCTGGCTCTTGGGCACATCAGACCGAGCACGAGTCCGTTTGCTTCTTCCGTGGTGTTGGTGAAGAAGAAGGACGACACCTTGAGGATGTGTATTGACTACAGGGCCCTGAACAAGAAGACCTTGAAGAACAGGTATCCTATACCCAGGATCGATGAGTTGATGGATGAGCTGAGAGGAGCCAAGTTCTTCTCGAAGATTGATTTGAGATCAAGGTACCATCGGATTCGCGTGAGGGAACAGGACATTCCCAAGACCGCCTTCAGGTGTCATTATGGGCACTTTGAGTTTTTGGTTATGCCTTTTGGGCTGACCAATGCACCAGCCACCTTTCAGTCTTGCATGAACCATATCTTCCGCAGTCATCTGAGGAAGTTTGTATTGGTCTTTTTCGATGACATACTCATATATAGCAGGACTTGGGAGGAGCATCTCCAGCATATAGAGGCAGTACTACATATCTTGGAAGAGTAACAGTTCTATGCTAAGCTCTCCAAGTGTGAGTTTGGGATGACGGAGATGTTGTATTTGGGTCATATTATTGGAGTGGATGGAGTGAGAGTCCATGAGGAGAAGATCAGGGCCATCAGAGATTGGCCGGAGCCGAGGAACGTGATGGAAATTCGAAGATTCATTGGCACATGTACTTATTACAGGAAGTTCGTCAAGAGTTTTTCACAGCTTGCTGCACCCCTTACAGATTTGACGAAGAAGGGGGCATTCAGTTGGTCGGATATAGCGCAACGAGCCTTTGACAGTCTCAAGGAGGTGATGAGTAGCTGCTCAGTGCTTGCATTGTCGGATTTTACGCAGCCATTTGTTTTAGAGTGTGATGCGTCGGGAGAGGGGATTGGCGCAGTATTGATGCAGGGAGGACACCCTATAGCCTTTGAGAGCGAGAAACTCCTTCCACACGAGAGTCAGGATATTCTCCGAGCTCTCAAGGATAATATGGCCACAACACAGAACCAGCAGAAGCTGTATGCTGACAGAGGTCGGGTGGAGAGACAGTTTGAGGTAGGGGACTTGGTCTACCTACGATTACAGCCATATCGACAGTCGTCACTGAAGCAAAAGGGAGCTGAAAAGCTCAAGCCCTGCTTTTACGGGCCATGCAAGGTGATACGCAGGATTGGACAGGTTGCGTATGAGTTGGAGCTGCCCCAAGGCAGCAAGATCCATAACGTTTTTCATGTATCATGCCTGAAGAAGGCACTGGGGCAGCAGGTGACAGTGACAGATGAGCTACCACCCATGGATGATGAGGGGCATTTAGTGTTGCAGCCAGAGGCTATTATTGATACCAGGGAGAGGTAGCTATGGAGCAGGATAGTCCGAGAATTCTTGGTGAGGTGGAAGAATTTGCCGGATGAGGATGCCACTTGGGAGAGTGAGAAGATTTTGCAGCATCCATCACTTCAGTTGCTTGAGGACAAGCAACATTTTGCCGGGGGAGACTGTAATATTTCTAATTAGTAGTGGCTAATTGGAATATTCGATTTTGCTCAATTTTGTCATCTATAATTTATTAATAAATAAAAAGGTGAGTAGAGAGCGTCTAACTCACTTAGTGGAATAAAACCCACTCCCTAGTAGCACAACGTTGTGACTTAAAGGGAGCCAAGGGGGGCCAAGCACCATGTAGAGAGGGGGCCCACGTATGCACTAGGAGAGACTGCGCAGATGAGGATGAGCACGTGGCAAGAGGGAGGCTACGTTGAAGAGATAAGCCTTAGGGTTTGGAGGAAGGCCAACGTTATAAAAGAGGGAGGAGCCTCCTCATTTCATGGATTTGTTGTTGATGATATTGAGCTGGTCGTTTTGACTTCTTGAGCACGCTCGCTGTTTAGCCTGTCTGCAGCACTGTTTAGTGCGTTGAGTGTCTCCGATCGGAGATCTCGCCCTTAGCCCTGGGGGACTTCGAGTGCCTGCTCGGGAAAGGTAGTTTCTTCAGCATTTTGCGGGAGGTTTGGTGTTTGGTTGTTGTTGCGGAGCCGAGCATTCAGAGAGACTGCGCAGTCATTGAGAGGGAGGACACAGTCCATCTAGGAGGAGCTCCGGATTGGGATTTTGTAGGGGTTTTGAGTCGGGAGATTGAGCAGAGGATCAGCCTTTGCCTTTGGGAGGATTTTGTTGGAGTTTGAGGCTGTATTTCATTCATTCCCATTCAGCCTCTGCGCAGAGCCTTGGAGGCCAGCGTAATTCCCCAAGGGGGTGTTTTTCAGGGGTCAGCCATTTCTGATATGGTTTCTGGGTTTTGCCGAGATTGGTGAGTATAGGAGGATTCCAGATTTTCAGCTCATTCCGGCAAGGGGAACAACCCCTAGTCATCAGATCATTTCAGTAGTAGCAGCTACACTGCAGTTTCCAGCAGCTGGGACGCAGTTCAGAGAGCAGCCATTCCTGTGTATTCTGAGAGTATTTCTTCACTTGCCTTGAGCAAGTTTAGGTGCCATCACTCTGATCACCTATTGTACTTCATTATATTTCTCAGTTTAATAAAATGGCTTAGCATTCTCTCTCTATATTTCTGGATGATTTGTCATACATTCTTTCTATGCTATTGTATGTCTGCTGCACTGTTATCTTTATATATTTTCGGGCATTCTAGTTCTATACCACTTGGTGTGTTTATCTCATACTCTTAGACAGAGTCTGGAAAGGGCCAGGTAGCCTCTAGATTTCATCCTCTTTTCAGAAGCGGCATATCTGGTAAATGCCCTCCCAGTCCATCTCTGGTTAGAGTTTGCCGTGTTTTAGAGATATCCCCGAAACGAAATATTACATGAGGTCTACCCTTGGGGATGACTAGGCAGATTTCGATCCTAGAGCTAGGGCTCAGGATTCCCAAAGATTCCCAAAGTGGGCTTTGGCATGTGCCAGTGTCTCCAAGCTCCAAAGGGGGTTAACCAAGTAGTACCTTATTAGGTGCTTTCAGCCCTTAAAGGGGATAGTATGTCCAAGGTACATCCCTCTAATGGGGGTGGCAAGTGATAAATAGGTGGAATGGAGTAGGGAAGGAGAGGGGAAATCCTAGGCCACATATGGGAGAAATCGTGGTACATGAGGTGTCCCAACCTTAATTTTTCCACCCTTCTTTATATTCCTTTTTCCTTTTATGAATCTTCTTTAATTAATTGTTTGGGGTACAAAGGACAAGAGCATGATGTGTGTAATATATCAGTGATTACCCCCTTTTTGGTAGGGCGGGATTTGACCTCCAGGGGTTGGGACAATCATGGGTTCCTGAATGATAAAGGAGGCTCATCTAGGGCCTATGGAATGAGGGTGATGGCCATGGATCGAGGTAGAGCTCATGTATTGGCTTTTTCCCATGTGCTAATTATTTTTGTCTCGACCATCTTTTGCATTTTATGGTACAATTTCCTATTAAATGTGGCCAATTATACTTTTTATTTTTATTTTAGCTGCATCAACCTCCGGGGCATCATTCCAGGCTTGACCCAAGGTGGGGGATAGGGGATAGGGCGGTCGACCGTATGTGGGCCTAGAATGGCAATGTGGACCCAGGTGGGAGAAATGATGAATGGGTGCATAGTGAATGGAAAGGGAGTAGTATGTGTGGATAAGGGAGTGAGACCACGAACCCAAAGTCGGGGTTTCCTAAGTAGTACCACCCTAGAACCAAATGGTCAATAAAGGAGATCTCATGGGACTAAGATCCAAGGCTAACAAACAAAAGATATTAAGGGGACAAGAGCACAGACTAAGCCCACTCTTTCCGCTAAATTACCCCATCAATCCATACCCATAAGTATCCATGATAAATAAACCCAATACTCAATCATCAAATGACAATAGATACCTTTAGATTCAGGAGGTCCACCTTCAAACATGCAATCAATACAAGTGGGTGAGGGACCACATGGTTGGCTCAGGTGGTAGAGAAATGGCACAACGAGCTAGTGGTAGGCTACAAGGGGTTGCTGGCTGCCGGCTGGGGTCCATCATGGAGAAAAATTTCTCCTGGGGATATCACCCATGAAGTGGTGGATAATAGGGGCTACGACTAGGAGGGTTGGGCCTCCTAAAGGATGCAACTGCCTTAGGTAAGGCCATCTAGGTATGTGATAAGCCCGAAAAAAGGTCCTAAGGCCCGCGGATATGTGAAAAGGTTTGTCAGTTGGGTGGAGGAGCCCAAAAAGGGCTATGACCTGCCTCTAGAAGCCTGCAGCTGCCCTAGAGAGGGCACAAAGGCCTGCGACCAAGCCTTTGGAGGTTGCTACTAGGGTTAAGAGAGCCCTAGGGGCTGCAGCTTGTGAAAATTTCAAAACTGAAATCTTATTGCAGCAACTGGTATTAATTCGTCTAACTGATAAATTAATTATTCAGTTTATTGCTACAGAAATGTCGAATTAAACACATTGCAACCTTCACAAATAAAATACTGCAGAAATAATATTGTTGGAATCTAAGAAAATACTAGCACACACACATTATTTTTGGACAAATTTCCTTGGAAAAACCCAACTTGCGAAAACCGGTGCAGCAGTGAGGGTTTTTATTATTATGCAGTGGTGAAATTATGAGTACAATCTGAATGCCCGAAACTAGAAATCCACAGCAAGAAAAATCCGGGCAAAATTATTGAAGGAAATTACCCTTCCTCCACAAGAAATCCCAACACAACCTGCCTACAGAAAAATTCATCCTCTTGAAGCCTCTGCGTTGCACTATGCAGTCACTATGACGTTAAGCCTCCAACTAGTCTCTAATGAACTCGTTCTGCCTACCACTGTTGAGGAAATCATCTCTCTAGCACTCTGGACCCTCTACCCACCCTCTGGAACTAAGAACTAGTTTCTCTCTAGTAAATCGAACTTCCCTCTATGAAGCAACTATGTAGTCCTTTGCACTGCCTCACTGGGAATACTCCGTCCCTCTTGCTACTGCCTCTCCAGATTTGGAAAACTTACTCCAGATCACTGTCCCTGCCCCTCATTATATCTATTGCCTCACTAAACCTTGAACTCTCTGGCAACTGACTGTTGCTACTCTGGAAAACGGAATTATCCAAGTGACTCTAGTGTATTCTCCATCAGCACATTGCTCTCCTCTTATAATCCACTATTGGAGCACCAACCACCAAGATTAAAACTTAATCGATGCCTAGGATCATTTTTGTGTGAAAATTCTGAAATACGGAATCGTACTGCAGCAACTGATTAAGTTTCTTCTATTTGTTAAATAACTGAACAAATTATTTACTGTGTTCTACGGTAAATATCGAAAGCAATACACTGCAACCTTCACAAAATAAATACTGTGGAATAAAAAATAACACAGGAAAGATAGACGCACACACACATAAATAACACTGTTATTCTTGGACTAGGTCCGCGGAAAAACCCAACTTGGGAAAACTGTTGCAGCAACTGAGGATTTGTATATTATGCAGTAGTAAATCTTAGTACAAATCTATGGTTGCTTAAATCTAGCAAACCATACAGAGAAAAATCTGACAATAGAGTCTAGTGAGAAAAATCTCACTCCCACTGGTGATTCGGCACTGACCTTGGCTCAAGATGAGTTGCTCCGCGCTGCCTCTGCACAGTCACTGCATCAGCCTACGTAGTACTGCGTCCCCACAACTTGGAACAACTTTCCCTCTCGCTAACTGATCAATTGTTTTATGGAAACTGGACCCTCATGACCTTCAGACTCTGTCCGGCTTCTGGCATTGAATCAACTCTGCTTCCCAGCAAAAATACGGATCTCCTCTGAAGCACTATGCTGCCTCTGTGTGGCCTCTGCACTGCCTCTCTGCTTTGCACTCATCGGATCCAGAAAATCTTCCTCCAACCTTACTATCCCTGCCCCTCTCTCACTTCTTTGAGCTCACTAGCTCTCTCTCTGGAAACTCAACGTTGCTACTCGAGAAATCGATCAGATAGTGAAATCGAAACACACAAGTGTGTTCTCCAAGCCCCATCGATTTTCTTCTTATAATCTTCCATTGAGACTTCAACGCAAGGTTACTTGGAAGCGGGAGCGGGAGCGAAGCGCGGAGCACCATTTTTAAAAGTTTCCGGGTCCGGAGTGTTTTCGGGAGCGTTTTTATATATATATATATATTTTTTAATATTTTTTATATTTTTTATATTTTGATGCATATATGTCAACAAAAACATGTAGAATGATGAATTAGACATAAAAAACATAAAAACATAGATTGAATCATATAACATCAATCATCTAGAAGTTA
This sequence comes from Pinus albicaulis, assembly GCA_034641835.2. Taxonomy (NCBI): domain Eukaryota; kingdom Viridiplantae; phylum Streptophyta; class Pinopsida; order Pinales; family Pinaceae; genus Pinus; species Pinus albicaulis. The sequence continues at coordinate 1,093,224,927 of CM076577.1, forward strand.
TAATCTTCATCAACCACGCCCACGAGTTAGAAGCATACAACATATTGACTCTTGAGTCTCGCAAATCATCAATCTGAAGGTTTTAAGCTTTCAAAATTCAATATATAACATTTATCATCATTGATAATTTGATATATAACATTTATCATCATTGATTTCAAATTTCAATATCTAACATTTATCATCATTGATTCATTGATTTCAAAATTCAATATACATTTATCATCATTCATTCATTGATTTCAAAATTCAATATATAACATTTATCATCATTGATATTATATAACATTTATCATCATTGATTCATTGATCACCATATAACTTTCATGAAGCATCATATTCATAATTCATAATGACTTGTAAACAATAAACTTATAAATGCCAACTTTAAAGTTTCACCTTTCAAATTCAAACTTCAAACTTAAATTGTCATTAAATATATGAAATCAGAAAGAGTCAAGTTTCAACTGTTCAACTGTCAACAACAAATAGAAAATAGTAAACAAAAAATATATTTTATCTGGCTGGCCCCTTGCCACGCCCACGAGAAATGTCTAATTTTTGTGAGCCACGAGGAAATGTTGGTCTTCTAGTACTCTCAGGAGTACCACGACCACGACTAGAAGGTGGAGGCTGGATCTGCAAAGGAACAATAGTATGATATCGAGGAGTGGCACTGGCACTGGCATTGGCACCCGCACTGCTACCAGTAGATGGTAGGACTGATCCTGTGTGTGGCGATGCTGCTGATGCTTCATCATCATCCCTATAAAGTTCTGCTTCCAATTCTTCCAGATGTAACGTGCCATCCTCCAAATTATCATCCTCTGGGTTGTTGTCCCAGACTCTGTATGATTGATCCTCATTTGCCCGATCACAGTAATGGCTCAACAACCTCAAGTTGTAATGCACATAAACCAAGCTTTCATCTCGGTTTTCATTCAGCCTGTTTCTTCTCACATTGTGTATGAAGTTGTAGGTGCTCCAACACCTCTCTGCAGAAGAAGTGTTCACAACCTGTGAGAGAACTTTTTTAGCCAACTTTGGCAAAAGTCCCATGCCGCCATATGATTCCCACCATGTGAGAGCATCAAATTTGTCCCTGTCTTCCATTGCATGGAAAGAACCAAAGTTAGCAGTGCAACTGAAGTATTTGCCTAATTCAAGGCGCAATCTAGCACACTCTTCCCTGTCAGGTACCAATTTGTCCAATGCCTTCATGTACCCTTCTTGTACCTCTGGATCTGTGTGAGGTTTCACCCTAACCCCACCTCCAAGTGCAGGTTGGCCCAACCAAGATGGAGAGTAATATTTTGGCGTAAGGATATATGCCAAAGCATGTAGTGGAACATTGAGTTTATTCCACCGTGCACACACACAGCCATGAATCATAGCATACAAGTTGGGATCATTATCCTTAACAATATCTTTTATTTGCCCCAACATGCTATCCATCTGCTCATAAACCTCTCCAATCACTGGTTTATCACTATCTGCAAAGCGAATCATGTTATAAATGGTCTTGGTAAAACTCACAATTTCCCTCATACGTGCCCAAAACAGATGGTCAAGGGCGGTCTCCTCCACATGTTCGAAACCTTGCCTGTCAACTATTGTTGCCGCCCTGTCCTTTAATAGCTGCCAGTGTGGGCTTGATACCATTGCAGCCAATGACTCCCTTACCTTCAAAAGGCGCCTGAAGGTGAGGTAATAGCTAGCAAATCTAGTTTTTGCTATTTTCAACAACTCCAATTTGGAGTGAGTACGAAAAAGCCCATGGGTATTGCTATGATTTGTAATAAATTTGATCATTTTTTTACCTCTCTTGTACAAATCACCAAGCCATTTGAATTGAGGTTGTTTGTTTTTTATGATATCATGCATCAAAAGGTTCATTGTGTGAACCAAACACCCAGACCAAAAAATGTTGGGGTATTTATCTTCAATAATTGCTCCTGCTGCCTTACAGTTAGCAGCATTATCAGTGATGACCTGTATGACATTGTATGGCCCAGTCTTTTCAATTATATCAAGTAATGGTTCTGCAATGTTAATGCCGGTTTTGAATTTCTCTGAATAATCATAAGCTGCCAGGAAGACTGCACCACTAACCGACACAGCCAAAACATTTATCAATGGTTTTCCTTTTTACATTGGTCCATCCATCAGAGACAATGGACAACCCATGTTCATTCCACGAACTTGTCATTCTAGCCAAAGAATTGTTTATTTTAGCTCTTTCATGATCAAGACCCACGGTTCTGGCCTTGTCATACCCAGGGCTTTTGTATCCTTTGGGGCATCATTAATGGAAGAAACCATTTCATGCCAATAAGGTGAGCGAAGAACATTGAATGGCACCCCACATGCATATAGAAACCGGTAAACTTTTGAATCCACATCATTCCTACACCCTTCGTCTAGGAAATCGGATATGGTTCTACGCCTTAATCCAGTGCCACTGCTTCCAAAACCACTGGCATGGGTGAAAGTTGAACTTGTTTGTCCATGATGTGTTGGGCCTAAATCAACGAAACCCCTAGATCTTTTAGATGATCTCTGTAGGGCAACCCCCTCTTCCTTCCTATATATCTCTCTCTGTGGTGCTGGCACAAAAGTACAGACTTTGATTCCAAAATTTTTAGTTCCATCCCGTGGCATTATCCCACAAAGGTGCCTTCTCAGACGGGTGTATGAACCATGGTATTGTTTATTGCAATGGGGGCAAATAAATTTAGTGGTTCCACCACCTTTCCCTCCTTCCATTTTCTGAACATATTTCCACAAAGGAGCTTGGTCTTGTTTAGTTGGGGAATCTATGTTCTCAGGTTCTCCACTCCCCACTTCCTCCTCAGCATAATCCTCCTCCTCTTCAGGATTTTCTTCAGATCCACCATAACCCTCCTCTTCATCCTCCTCTTCTCTGATTTGCCTCTTTCTTCTAGCACTCTCCAACACCATTATCACAAAGAAAGAAACCAACATGAGGAAAATCCCTAGCCATATAGCCATGATGGAAACAAGTTTCAAGTTTCTAGCCTGCAAAACAAATGGAAAAATGCCAAATGGGAATAGGAAATGCAACAAAGGAAAAAAACTATTCATTTTTTAAGTTTTAAATCCAATAAAATGCAACATTCAAGAAAAATTCAAGTTTTCATTTTTAAACAATTTAACAATCTACAAATTCATCCTAGAAAATACTAAATTGGATTAGAAAGCCTACCTCTTTCTTGCAATTCTCCTGTCAGCCTTGCTCCTTGCTCTCCTGTCAGCCTTGCGCTCTCCTTGCTCTCCTTCTTGCTCTCTCTCTCAACTCAACAAACAATAAAATGTAAAATGAAACCCCCCCCCCCCATTATAAAAAAATCGATTTTTCACTTAGAAAAATTTGCGTGCGGCGGGAAGCGTTTTTTGTTCCGGGGAGCGTTCGAGAGCGAAAGCTCCCGAAGCGTTTTTTAAACGTCGGAAGCGCTCAGGGAGCGTTCGCTCCCGAGCGCTTCCTGAAATGCTCCCGAAAAGACAGGGAGCGTTTTAACAGGTTTGGAAACGCGCTCCCGAAAACGCTCCCGTCAGGAAGCGTTTTCGGAAGCGCGTTTCCGAGCGTTTCCGAAACGCTCCCGCACGGAGCGCGTTTCCGAGCGTTTCCGAAACGCTCCCGCACGGAGCGCGTTTCAGAAACGGGAGCGAAGGGGGTTTGAAGCTTCCCCGCAACCTTGCTTCAACGGCCACGATTAAAACTTAATCGATGGCTAATGTTAACTAGAACTCGATTCAAGTCCTCATCGTGACTTAATTAATTCCTTTTAATTAATCATATTTCCTAAGTTTAGACTTAGGAAATATTAAAAACTGACTAATTAATTTAATTAAGTCATCTCTAGGTGGAATTTCAAGAAACGATTTCTGTGTAATATTCCAAATAGAAAATTTACAGAGATACAAAAGACATGCAGTAAATTTTAACACAATTTTTATTCAGCAACACAAGTACAAGAAAATATGCCCATAACACCAATTTTATTAATATGATCGGTTGGAGTACTGTTGGGGAAATTATGTATTATAATTCCAACATTAAATTATCAATCCAGGGTTGTAAGACTTAGAGGCACAAGCGCAGGTAATGCAGGATCAGAGTGTCTAATCTAACATCATAAAATCTGAAATCTATTCCTAAATTAAGTCCAGAATTCTTATTCCTAATTTGAAACTAATCAACTGAGGAAAACATGCTCAAACAAATAAGAAATTCTAATCACTATGCAAACGAAACTAACTTTATTAATCATAAACCAAGAAATACAAATTAATATTCAAATGATTTTAATCTAAATGGAAATCTCAATCTAAATACTAAGATCTATTCAATACAAGAATCTTAAATCAATCAAGATTAATTTAAAATGATAACAGACTTATGATAAATCTTAATTCCAATAAAATTCACTCTCATTCAAACGATCTTAAACTAAGGCAATGAACAAACAATACTTCAACTAGTTAAATTCCGGGGATCAAACATCAATAAGCATTTCAAGCTTAACCTTTCATCTTTCCTAACATCACCCTGCAATAAGAAATTAAACAATCCAAACTACATGCATATGCTTCAGATCTAAAACGATTCTACCAATTGAAGCCTATTATGTCTTTAAAACAACTTCGATCAAACTCAGAAAATTATTTAAGTAGAAAAGTATCAACCTAAAATTCCAATCAGTTCCAATCCAACGTAATTATACCAAATCTTGAAACTAAACTACAGTCTCCCTTAACAATCGATATCTCGTTGCATTACTTCGGAGCACTCTTATGTCAAGACATGCTGCTACAGGATTCGGTATCAAATAAGAAATATAAAGGATGCAATATTATAAAACCGATTCCAGCTCAAGCTTATGACATAATTATCAACCTTTGTATTCATCTAAATTAGAAAGCACCCTTTTAAATACCCATAACCATAAGAATGTATTGGAGAATTGATTCATGCATCAAAATCGTTAGTTGATACAATCCTTTCTAATTTGCAAAGATTTGAAAACAAAATGTTTTTTCGAATTCAGGAGAAATAGAGTAAAAGTTTAAGTACAAAATGGTAACACTAAGATTTAATCAATGAACATTTTCAGAACAATATCTACACTCTTAAATCCTAATCAAACATACTTTCTACAACCTATATCAAGTGCAAGACTTGCTTCCAGGTGGTGGTGGGCCCTTGCCACTGCCGGAGCAAGTCTAAGTTAACTCAATACTTTTAAAAGACAAAGGAAATCATAATACTCACAAAGAATTAAATGTTGAAACCAGATTTATATTAGCTTCAATGAAATATCAGTTTCGTCATTCATAGGAAGCATGCTACAGTCTTCAGCATTATTTGTGTGTTTAACTCCTTATTCCCCACTATGCTTATGCGTATCCTTTTTCTTCTACATACAAAACCATCCGGCTTTTAAAGAGTTTAGCCGGTAATAAATTGGAGATGAGAGTTTCAACAAATCGCTAAGTAAGGAATGGAATGGATCAAAGACGTAGAATAGAAGAACAGGTTGGACTTAAGCCAAAAAAAAATCTTATGGAACATGCAACTGTGAAATTTTCAAGCTGAAATACTACTGCAGTGATTGATTTATTTTGCCTACTTATTTATGATAATTTATTTACAGATACTTCTAGTAAATTCTGAAATAAACACAATTGAAGTATTCACTTAATCATAAGCAGTAAATCAAATAGAATGCATATAACGCAATAGAAAAAATCACATGAACACAATTATTTTTGGACAATTGTCCTCGAAAAAACCCAATGCGGGAAAACCAATGCAGCAAATGAGGGTTTGTATTATTCTTCAGCAGTGGAACTCATTTATATAAATTTGACGATCAGATGTATAGAATACACCTGAGATAATGTTCTGAACCCTTCAGAAGAATTACTGACACACAGGAGGCACCCTTTCTCCCTCTGCGTCACTCTGCGTGGTTTTCTGCACAGTCACTGCGCTGGACTACGTCACTCTGCGTGGAGAACCAATGTTGTTGCTCAGCGTTGTCCCCTCTACGTCCTCCTCCTACCTTCTTCTTCCTCTGCTGACTTCCCCTTTCTCCTTCTGCCTCTGCAACTCCGCCTCTATAATCTCTCCCTCTAAAATCGAATTCTATTCCTTCCGAATCAATTTCTTTCGGGTACTGAGTGTGTGTCCGATTTGCTTTCTAAATGACCCTCAAGCCTTCTCTTATAATCTTCTCATTGATGAATCAATGACCCAGATTAGATCTCTAATGAATGGTTGAGATTAAAACATGACTTGATCTTTGTTTTCTAGAAGATTCACACTTTGCTTTATTAATACCCTTTAATTATTTAATTTCCCTAAGGTAAGACTTAGGGATCACTTTAAAATAATTAATTATTTAATAAAGCATGAACCGAGTGGAATTTCCACAAACGGTTTCTGGGTTCTCTGGAATACTGATGTCCAATCTCCCTCCCAAAATATGAGACGTGGAACACTTTCCAATGCTACAAAATCAACACTCCCTCTTAGCAAGGAAAGTGCTTAAGAAAAATACCAACTGCATCTGCTCTGACCTGAAGCATCCACTGCGCTGTTGATGTCTTGGCTGCTACCCCTCATCTCTGAGCTTCTGCCCTCTGTACTGCAACCTGTGACACCATCTCTGCCACTACCTCATCCATGCTACAACTCCTTCTAAATCTCAATTCCACCCATTCCTCTACTGGAATGGTTTCTTGACCATCCCCGTCTTTTCCCTGAAGTAAGTAAACTTAATCTTACCCAGAGCTCTCGTGAGGATATCTGCCACCCGTTCCCCTGTAGGAATGTACTTAAATTGTACAAATCCCCGTTGGACATAGTCTCTGATGAGGTGGCACCTAATGTCAATGTGCTTCGACCGATCATGAAACACAGGATTCTCAGAGAGCTTAATGCAACTCTGATTATCACACAAACTTCTGGTCGGTTCCATCCTCTTCTTGAGGAAGTTCATGAGCAACTTATGAAGCCAAATGGCCTCACACAAAGCTGTGCTAGCTGCCATATATTTAGCCTCGACTGAGCTTAGTGCCACAAATTTTTGTTTCCTACTGCACCAGGAAGTCATTCCTGATCCGATACTGAAACAATACCCACTGGTACTTTTTCGATCTATTAGGCTTCAAGTCCAGCCTGCGTCAATGAAACCACTCAACTGAATTTCATTTCCCTTGGTGTACTTCAACCCAAACTCGATTGTACCTTTCAATTATCTCAGAACATGTTTGGCTATTGCCCAGTGAGCCCTCCTTGATTCTACCATGAACTGACTGAGGGTATTCACGGCATAACAGATGTTTGGTCTAGTGTTGACTAGGTACATCAATGATCCTATGAGCTGCCTATGCAAGGTAGGTTCAGCCTCATCATCCTCGGACGTGTTGATCTTCTTCTAGTTTGTGATCATTGGCGTAGCCATGGGTCTACAGTCCTCCATCTGAAATCTCTTCAAGATCTCTGCAGTATGTCTTCCTTGCACGAGGAAGATTTCTCCCTTCTGCTGCCATACCTCCAAACCAAGAAAATAGTGCATCTGCCCTAGATCCTTCATGTCGAATTCTGTAGCCAAATTTTCCTTGCAGTCTTTGATGAGATGAGATGATCAAGTCACGAACAGATCATCTACATATAATACCAGAATTAGTGGCTCATCCCTTACTCTTATATAGTAGAGGTTGGAATCTGCGTCACTCTTGACAAATCCCATCTTCTGCAGGTAGCCATCAATTCGCCCATACCATGCTCTAGCGGCTTGCTCCAGTATGTACAAGGCTTTCTTAAGCCTCCACACATGAGTCTTCTTCTCATGCGTTTCAAAGCCCTTTGGTTGTTCTATGTACATTTCCTCTTCTATCACCCCATTCAAGAACGTTGTCTTGACATCCATTTGGTGAATTTCCCATCCCATCTGCACTGCAAGAAAGATGACAGATCTGATCGAAGTGTACCAAGCTACAGGGGCAAAGGTTTCTTCATAATTGATCTCTTCCTTCTGTGTATACCCCTTAACCACAAACCTAGCTTTGAATTTCTCTATGTTGCCATCTGCAGCATACTTGATCTTGTAGATCCACCTTGATCATACAACCGATCTGTTCTGAGGTCTAGGGACTACTTCTCATACATCATTTGTCATGATGGAGCTGTACTCCTTGATGTTGAGCTGCCTCTCGAAAAATATAGGGTTCTCCAACCTATTCTACCAATTCTTGGTACTTGTTTGGCTGCCTACGTTCCCTCTTCTCATTTCTAGTGGCTCCGATAAATTCCTCTGCATCCCCTAGAGTCTGTTCGAGTTCTCTGCTCGTCCTTCCACTAGTGGTGGGTGGATTCACCTATTCATCGATGGTTGCGTCCGCCAAATAGGCAAGAAACTAATGACCAACAAAGTTCCACCTACCTTCCAGTAATAGGATGATCCACCTCGAATAGAAGTAGCATTAGTTACGTCATTATCCAATACACCGCTTCTCCCACTTGCTTCCTGGGTCCTGCAAGTTTAGGCCTGCTACATCGCGCATTAGCCCAGCTTTGTCTGGGGTCGACACCAGTGGCTCAAAAGGTTCAGGCAAGTAAGCATCTAAAGGTCCTCTCCCTCACGGTCGAGCCTGCTTGCGCATCCTAGGCTGTCTGAATTAATAACAAATGTTTGGGTAGCCCGACTGCCCGACAAGAGGCACGATAGTGCTGGTACTGTATTCCTGCCTGAAGCACTAGGTTGGGGCATGCTCTCCTTCTCGCACTTCCTCAGAAGAACTGTCCTTAGGATCCTTGTGCTGTGGAGAGGCACTAGAGCCATCTTTTGTAGGCCATTGTGGCTGAACCAACAAATCCTCCTCAGACTACATAGTTGTAGACATCTCTCGGGATCTCCTGACGGCTCTCTCCTCCATGAATTTCATGTCCCGTTTTACTACGATCTTCCTACTCTCGGGAATATAGATGTGATATGACTTCGCATTTTCGCTATATCTCACAAGGTATCCTTTCTCTGTAGTCCGATCTAACTTCTTCCTCTTCTCATTGGGTATATATCAATACACTATACTAACAAATATCTTGAAGTGGCTCACCTCAGGCTTGCTGGCAGTGAACACACTATTAGGAGTAAGCTTACCCAATGCTCTATGAGGCACCCTGTTCTACACACACTTCTGTATTGCAAGTTTCAACCCATATAAATTTGGGCATGTCTTGATCATACAGCATTGCCATCGTAGCTTCCACAATGGTCCTATTCTTCCTCTCTGCAACTCCATTCTACTCCATATTATATGTCGTCGTCCATTCCAAGGTTACTTGGGAGCGGGAGCGGGAGCGCGGAGCTGGAGCGGGAGCGGGGAGCGCCATTTTTAGAAGCTTCCGGTCCGGAGCATTTTCAGGAGCGTTTTTATATATATATATATTTATATTTTTTATATTTTGATGCATATATGTCAACAAAAACATGTAGAATGATGAATTAGACATAAAAAACATAAAAACATAGATTGAATCATATAACATCAATCATCTAGAAGTTATAATCTTCATCAACCACACCCACAAGTTGGAAGCATACAACATATTGACTCTTGAGTCTCGCGAATCATCAATCTGAAGGTTTCAAGCTTTCAAAATTCAATATACAACATTTATCATCATTGATTTCAAATTTCAATATCTAACATTTATCATCATTGATTCATTGATTTCAAAATTCAATATACATTTATCGTCATTGATTCATTGATTTCAAATTTCAATATATAACATTTATCATCATTGATTCATTGATTTCAAAATTCAATATATAACATTTATCATCATTGATATTATATAACATTTATCATCATTGATTCATTGATCACCATATAACTTTCATGAAGCATCATATTCATAATTCATAATGGCTTGTAAACAGTAAACTTATAAATGCCAACTTCAAAGTTTCACCTTTCAAATTCAAACTTCAAACTTAAATTGTCATTAAATATATGAAAGAGTCAAGTTTCAACTGTTCAACTGTCAACAACAATTAGAAAATACTAGTAAACAACAAATCTATTTTATCTACTGGCTAGCCCCTTGCCACGCCCACGAGAAATGTCTAATTTGTGCGAGCCACGAGGAAATGGTGGTCTTCTAGTACTCTCAGGAGTACCACGACCATGACTAGAAGGTGGAGGCTGGATCTGCAAAGGAACAATAGTGTGATATCGAGAAGTGGCACTGGCACCCGCACTGCTACCAGTAGATGGTGGGACTGGCCCTGTGTGTGGCGGTGCTGCTGATGCTTCATCATCATCCCTAAAAAGTTCTGCTTCCAATTCTTCCATATGTACCGTGTCGTCCTCCAAATTATCATCCTCTGGGTTGTTGTCCCAGACTCTGTATGATTGATCCTCATTTGCTCGATCACAGTAATGGCTCAACAACCTCAAGTTATAATGCACATAAACCAAGCTTTCAGCTCGGTTTTCATTCAGCCTATTTCTTCTCACATTGTGTATGAAGTTGTAGGTGCTCCAACACCTCTCTGCAGAAGAAGTGTTCACAACCTGTGAGAGAACTTTTTTAGCCAACTTTGGCAAAAGTCCCATGCCGCCATATGCTTCCCACCATGTGATAGCATCAAATATGTCCCCGTCTTCCATTGCATGGAAAGAACCAAAGTTAGCAATGCAACTGAAGTATTTGCCTAATTCAAGGCGCAATCTAGCACACTCCTCCCTGTCAGGTACCAACTTGTCCAATGCCTTCATGTACCCCTCTTGTACTTCTGGATTTGTGTGAGCATAGTTATTAAAATCGGAACCGGTGACCGGACCGGTGGACCTAATGAACTGGGTTTCTAACCGGAATCGGTCTAACCGGGAGCAATCAGATCTCAATGAACCGGTTTTAAAAAAAATGCATTAAATAATTATTTTTTAATAAAAAAAAACTATTTTTAAGATTTGCAACCATGATTCCAAGCCAATAGAGACAAAATATGCAAAGTTCGCTCATTTATATACCATGCAAAGGTGAATATATCAAAATGGCACCGAGTGCAATACATATCATCGAAAAATACATAAGCAATGAGGCTCCAAATGGCCCATAAAGTCCAAAAACAATGCTACAAGCTATGAGGCCATTGGCCTAATACAAGATTACATATTAGTGATCAACAACATGATCACTCCTCATCATGATCAGAATCATCACCACTACTAGACAAGGGATCATCAACATGAGCTACATAAATAATATGGCTCAAAGTTTGAGGACTCCTAAAACTCCTCTACAACTTTAGTAGTAGTAGTAGTGGCAAAAATAGACATCAAAACTACAAATCACTGAGCAACATGGTCTCTCATGAAACTCATCATTGATTCATCGCTACTAGAAATGGGATCATCAACAAGAGATACATAAACATCATCTAGCTCAAAGTCTTCAAACTTGGATTGCTCAACCTTATAACATGATAGAAATTGAAAAAGTTTAACATGCCTAACCAATGATTTTGGTTTGAGTGAAGGGTTCATCTCCTCAACCTTAAAATGCGGTAGAAAAAGATTAGCATGCCTAACCAGTTGTTTTCCTTTGATTGAAGGGTACATCAAGGTTCCTAAAGGACTTCATGCTCTTGATCAAATGCCAATATCATACCCTTACACATGATAGAATCAAATGGAAACATTGCAAATTCCCAAACCATGAAACCCTGAAAACCATTAAGTCTGCTGAATTTTGAGTGAAACCTAAAATTCTAGTTTCTCCATATGAAATCCAATGAGGTCGAAACCACTCTTAAACATCCTGAGTCATTTCATGGTAATGTTAAAATTTTAAGTAAAAGTGACATTTCCTTTATTTTTCATTTAACATTACCATGAAATATCAATGCTTCCCTTACCTCCACATCAGCCCTAAAACCCATTTCTGGCCCTCAACAAATTGTTTTTTTCATTGAAAAAAATTTCCGCCCAGCAGGAAGCGTTTTTTTGTTCCGGGGAGTGTTTGGGAGCGAACGCTCCCTGAGCGCTTCCGACGTTTAAAAAACGCTCCCGAAGCGTTTTTTAAACGCCAGAAGCGCTCAAGGAGCGTTCGCTCCCGAGCGTTTCCGAAAACGCTCCCGAAAAGGGAGGGAGCGTTTTAACAGGTTCGGAAACGCGCTCCCGAAAATGCTCCCCTCAGGAAGCGTTTTGGGAGCGTGAGCGTTTTAACAGGTTCGGAAACGCGCTCCCAAAAACGCTCCCCTCAGGAAGCGTTTTCGGGAGCGCGTTTCCGAACGCTCCCAAAACGCTCCCGCACGGAGCGCGTTTCGGAAATGGGAACGAGGGGGGGGGACGCTTCCCCGCAACCTTGGTCCATTCTCTCTTGATGCTTTCCTTTGTGCAAAACCTCGTGAAGTCCTTATCAATATACTCTCCACCATTGTCTGACCGAAATTTCTTGATCCGCTTTCTGGTTAGATTCTCTACCAAAGCCTTGCATTCTTTGAATCGCTCAAAGACCTCATATTTGGTCTTCAGAAAGTAGATCCATGTCTTTCGGGAATGGTCATCAATAAAGGTGACAAAATAATTTGCACCACTAAGATCATTCATGGACATTGGTCTGCAGATGTCTAAGTGTATCAATCCCAACACACTCTTGGCCCTACTGTTGCTTCTTGGAAATGTTTCCTTGGCGTACTTCCCTAATATGCACCCCTTGCAGACATCGTCTTTCTTGGTGCTAAGTTCTGGAGCTCCCATGACAATCTTCTTGAGGATCCTCAAGGCTCCATGATGTAGATGCCCCATTCTTCTATGCCATACTTCATTCAAATCTATTTCATTAGTAATGCCTATCAGTGCCATTGGAGACTCGAGTTGTAACTTATACAATTTTATGGCTCCTTAATCCAATTTGTGCCTTCCTTTTCCAACTAGGGTGTTTGACATAAACTTTGTTTCCAATAAAGTATACATCGTAACCCTTGTTCTAAAGTTGAGACACTGTGATAATGTTCATCCCCAATCCTGGTACATGCAGTACATTGGTGGCCCAAAGCTTGTTACCAGCTTCTGTTTGAAATATTATGGTTCCACTTCCAATAGGGGTACACTTGGCCTTGTTTCCCATTGTGATCTGAAAATTCATCTGCTCTTCCTGGTAGCTTGAGAAGCATTCTCGAACTCCCTTCATGTGACCAAATGCTCCACTGTCAATATACCAGATCCCTGGAGAGGCCATGCTTGACACAAGCAAAATCCTCTTCTAGTTTGGACGTCAGAACTGAAACGTCATGATCCCTTTGTTCCTCCATGCATTCTGGAGGACTGCATGAACCCTTTCGAGTTGATGTTGCATCGTAGTCGGACCTTTGTTCCATGCAGAATCTCCTCTTTTGTTTCTCATCTTTTGCTCTAATACCATGCGAAATTTTCAAGCTGAAATACTACTATAGTGATTGATTTATTTCGCCTACTTATTTGTGATAATTTTTTTAAAGATAGTTCCAGTAAATTCTGAAATAAACACAACTGCAGTATTCACTTAATCATAAGCAGAAAATCAAATAGAACGCATATAACGCAATAGAAACAATCACATGAACACAATTATTTTTGGACAATTGTCCCCGGAAAAACTTAATGTAGGAAAACCGGTGTAGCAAATGAGGGTTTGTATTATTCTTCAACAGTGGAAATTATTTACAGAAATTTGACGGGCAAATGTCTAGAACACACCTCAGATAATTTTTTCGAACCATTCAAAAGAATTTATGACACACGGGAGGCACCCTTTCTCCCTCTGCGTCACTCAGCGTGATCTTCTATGCAATCACTACGCTGGATTGTCACTCTACATGAAGGACCAGTGTTGCTGCTCAGCGCTGTCCCCTCTGCATCCTCCTCCTGGCTTCTTCTTCCTCGGTTGACTTCCCCTTCCTCCTTCTGTCGCTGCGACTCCACCTCTACAACCTCTCCCTCTGAAATTGAATTCTATTCCTTCAGAATCGATTTCCTTCGGGTACTGAGTGTGTGCCCAACTTGCTTTCCAAATGACCATGAAGCCTTCTCTAATAATCTTCTCGTTGATGAATTAATGACCCATATTAGATCTCTAATCAATGGCTGAGATTAAAACATGACTTGATCTTCGTTTTCTATAAGATTAACACTCTACTTTATTAATACCCTTTAATTATTTAAAGTTTAGACTTAGGGATCACTTTAAAATAACTAATTATTTTAATAAAGCATGAACCGAGTGGAATTTCCACAAACGGTTTCTGGGTTCTCTGGAATATTGATGTCCAAGCCCCCTCCCAAAATATAAGACTTGGAACACTTTCCAATGCTACAAAATCAATAGCATTCATGGCTGAGCCGCAACCGTTCAGACCCGATCCATTCAGAACCAAACCCAAGTCATTCAGCGATTTTGTAATTACGCAAGCACTAATTCTATACTTAAATTTTTTTTGAACATAACTTCTTGTTGGTGATGAATTTTGACAATAAATTTTTTGGTTTACTTGAATGAGGGTACTTTGAATAAAACTCGTGTGTTGATATATCAAGATTCTTCCCCATTTGATAACAAATTTCATATTTTCACCTACAGTAATTTATTTTGTACTCAACCTGTAGCAACTAGTTTAATTGTCTTGTGAAGAATTCCGGCAATGCAATCCTGTGGCAAATGAACTTAGCAAAAACCATAATTAGTAAATCATGACAAAATCATATCTAATCATAAAAAGGCTAAGAAAAGTAATGATAATCAACCACAAAGTGGAAAATATGAACTGGGGCAAATTATGGAATTATGGTATGAAATGAGGGTAAAAGTATAGAAATTTAGGTTATGGATAGTGGTATCGTATGGTGGAAAAATGGGCATTTTCGAGGCCCGACAAGTATAATATGAGATGGAAGGAGTGCACTTGGGCTTGTAAAAGGAAAGCTACAAGCCTCAGGTGATCAACAACAAAAAGGTATAGCTACTACAATAATCTGCTCTCCTGGAAATTGCGTTGTCCTTGGCTCTATGCAACTGCTAGCTAAATTTGGCACTTGATTTTCCCACTGAATAGCACCCAGAAAAGTCTAGGAATTTGGGAAGGTGATCCTTGCCCAAAACCCAGAAAAACCCATAAATCTTTCCCCCAACTTTTAATCTTCAAAATTGGGCCCTTCTCTGCTGGGCCCTTCTTCAATTTCGAATTTTGCTGTTGTAGCTGCTCATGCAGATTTCTGCCTTCCAAAATACCAACAAACCTCCTGAAATATATCTCCAATCAAACCCCCAACTTCTCAACTCCTAACTCCTCCGGTAAATGGTGCTCCAAACTGCTGCCCTCCTATGGCTGCGCAATCACTTGGTGGATGACGCAGTCCCTGAGGAATAACTGAAGGGCACTGTGTGTGGCTGGCCTCTTAGGATCTGAAATTGCTCCAAGAATGCTGAAAATCCTCAATGATTCCTCCTGTAGCTGCTCTGGATGATTTTCTCCACAACCCAACTCCTCCAATGCTCACTGACTTCCTCTATTGCGCAGCTCTCACTGCGTCCCAGCTTCCCCAGAAATGCGTGGGACCTGCAAAATCTATCTCCCCTGGTCACAAAGTACTGAAATAGCCCTTCTTGAGTGGCACTCAAATTCCACCAGAGAAGGGATGAGCTTCTCTCCTTGGGAAGAACCTGTGCTAAACATCACAGCGTTGGCTCAGCTAAACAACTAAAGCATATCGATTTTCTAAATGTGAAAATGATACCAATTCCTCCTCCAAACCTTCCTTTTATAAGTGTTTTCATGGAAAACTTGTGCGGCCCTCCACAAATTCGATTTTCCCAAGGGAATTCGAATTGATTTCTTCTCTAATACGCTTTCCTTATGGATCCCATCCTCCACTAGTAATTTAATTTATTCTTTTTCTCCTATGTTGGCCACAAAAAAGTACTTTAAGTTATTTAATTCAAAATTGACAAAAATGTATTTTTCCCAAACATTAGGAAAATTTAGGAAGGGACATTATAGTCCTCCCTCCCGGATGTTTCTTGGCCTCAAGCAATTGCAAAACTGGAGGTTGTAAGTTATGTTCATTCTCCCACATTTTTGAGATTTTGTGTATTTGGGGTAGCATCAATTGTGCTCTAGCTCCCAAATTTTGAGGAAGGAATAGAGTACACTTGATCTACAAGACCCAGAAATGGATTTGGGAAATTTCATCTAGTTTAGGAGATATTAAATTAATTAATTATTTTAATGTATTTCCTAAGTTAAAACTTAGGGAACTTAGATAATTAAAGTGAATTTAATTAAACATGTGATGAAATTGTCTTAAGTCACACGGATCAAGCTTTCTTTTAATCTTAGCCATTGATTCAAGATCTGATCATGGTCGTTGGTTTCCCAACGAGAAAATTATAAAGGAAAGATTTGGGGTCATTTGTAAATAAACACAGAGGCAGAGAACTGAAGCTAAGTTGAGATTCTAGGGTGGGTTTGCTAAGAAATCTCAGAAGTGTTTCAGCTGCAGAGAGGAGTTTAGGCCAAGGGGATGATCTTATTCCGGGATCTAGAATCAGAATGAGGCAGAGACGAGCTCAGAAAGGCGGCGCAGAGAAGCCGGAGAGCAGCAGCAGGAAGGGCAGCAATTGTGCTACACAGTCCCTCAAAGAGAGCGTAATTTTTTGCAGGAAACCCTCAAGGGTTATGCAGAGACCCTAAGGGGAAACACAGGGACTGCGTCACCCAGTCTGGGGTAACGCAGTCCTTTCCGGAGCAGTGCTGAGGGTCAGAGGGGCTTTAGAAGCTGACATAGAGGCTTTAGGGGCAGCGCTGGGGTTTCTAGGCCCTAATTTTGGTTGAGTTCTGTAAATCCCGTTTGAGGGTGTGGATCAGTCATTATTTTTCCCCTAGATCAGCCAGTGAGTTGTAGATCTATTATTTCTCTGTCTGGTTTTCCAAATCTGGAATCCAGGCTTGTTGTATTCAAAAAATTCTTAATAATAAAACCCTCCAGTAGCTAGAAGACTGGTTTTCCCGCATTGGGTTTTTCCGGGGACTATTTGTCGAGAAATAACTGTGTCACTTTGTTTATGTGTGCATGAACTTGTTCTAGATTTGGATTGGTGGAGATCTGTCATGTGTTTTGCTTTGATTTTAACTTGAATTTATTTAGTTAATAACTTGTCTAAGTAGGAGGAGCGTAACTAGATTAACAGTAAATAATTTCTGCATAAAGTGTAAAGATTCAGAGCAATTGTAGATCGGAGGGTCACCAGCAAGAATCTAGGAGCAATTGCAGATCTAGGAGGGTCACTAGCAAGAATCTGAAGGTTCTAGCTATAGGAAGTAGCTGGAAAAGCAGTAGAAATACAAATCTGAAGGGACAACATAGTTTTCAGAGGCAGATTCACACAGAGGGAAGGGTGATGTAGTGTAACGCTATCTCTTAGCAAGCCCACGCAATTACTGCGCAGAGGCAGCTCAGAAACAACGCTGGAATAGTCTAAAGCCAGCCAGTGTGATGTAAATATGAATTTGTCAGATCCAGAAAAGACTGAAGAAAAGCTACACAAATTCAGAAGGTGTTGGTGGGGTTAAATTTCTGAAGATTTCAGATTTTTAGCCTTAGCACAAGTGACAAAGAGTGGGAGGAGATCAACTTCTCAGAGAGTATCAATCCAAAGAAACTTGCAGTTTGATCAGAGGATCAAAGAGAGATGAATCATAGTTGATTTGGCAGATTTCCAAGGAGGGAAATCAGTTGTCAGAGGGAGCATAAGGTACCTGTTTCACCAAGGGCCTTAGATCCATTTCTCTAGCAAAGAGAAAAGGAAGTTCTGACATATTCTGAGCAGATGGCTCCTCATGGATTGCATGATCAGGACAGGTTGGATGGCCTCTCAAACTTTTCAGTTTGGAAGGCAAGGACCCTGATAGTCCTTGAGGCATACAATCTTAGAGACCATGCAGAGCAAACTCTGGCCACACCGATAGATCCGAATCTCCTTCGGAAGCATAAGGAGGATGTTGGGCATGCCAAGCAGCTGATTATGGATGGAATTAAGGACCATATTGTACCACACTTAGCTGAGAAGAAGACAACTAATGAGATGTGGAAGGCCTTAATCTCCCTATATGAGGGAAAATTTTTCCAAAGGAAGATGTTGTTGAAGACACAGATGAGGTCATTCATGATGACCAAGGGAGAAGACATGGAGAATTTCCTCTTCAGACTGCAGTCGATCAGAGATCAGTTAACTGCAACAGGTGCTAAGGTGGAAGACGATGTAATGGTCAGGACTGCCCTCAATGTAGTCACGGATGAGTGGGAAACCTTTGTCCAAAGTATCTTGGATAGAGCGGACCTCCTAGATTGGGACAACTTGTGGTCAGTTCTGCGACAAGAAGAACTCCGCAAATTCACCAAGAAGCAGTGCAACTCTGGATCGAGCAAAGTGAAGAAGGAAGATGAGGAAGATGTAGCCTTGGCATCAAAGAGGCAGCCAAAGAAGAAGGATCTCTCAAAGAGCAAGTGCTTCCAGTGTGTTGAAATGGGACATTTTGCCAGCAATTGTCCTCAGAAGAAAAAGGACAAGGAAGCTTCTTCTTCCAAGGCTGCTGTGGCAGATGATGGGTCGGAAGATGATGCAGCCCTGAGTGCTCATGAACCATGGAAATGGGGTGACATGGATATGTAGAGGAGCTACATAGTCTAAGGTGGGATCCTTGAACATCTCATCTCTTGGATCACATGCGAGCTACCGCAATCTTAAGATAGTAGCAGGACAAGAAGAGCAGTGGGTGCATAGATCACAGTTGAAGCAGAGGAAAATCTGAAGACTGGGAGGAGCTGCGCAGAGCTAAGCAGCAACGTAGAAGCAGCAGCAGTGCAGAGGCTAATGTGACTTCAACAACGCAGAGGTTGATGTGACTTCAGTAGCGCAGAGCAAAGCTGCTTACGCAGTGCAGAGTTGCAGCAGCGTAGAAGGCTTCAGAGGGACAGCACAGTGCAGCAGCAACGTGAGAGACTTCAGCACAAGGGGCTGATGTGACTTCAGTAATGGAGAGGGAGTTTGCTTACGCAGTGCAAAGTTGTCGCTGTGCATCAACCTTCAGATGCCACCACAGATCTGTAGCCTATGGAGCTTCAGTTAAGAGGATGCAGCCCATCTGACTTGTCTGTCAAAGATTGAGTAGGAGATTCAATTGTTTCTCTCAACAACCGAAGTTGCAGTGCAACAGATCGGCAGTGCTAGTGCTATGAGCAGCATATTGAGAGGGAGCTGCAGTACAGAGGTTGCAGTGGCAGTGGCAGAGTCATGGGCAGCAATACAGAATGGCAGCATCAGTGCAGAGTTGAGTGGCAGCAAGTCAAGCATCAGCAGCACAGAACCAGTACCCAAAGTCTTGTAATGCATAGTGTGATGTATTACTAGAGCACACCCTTGATGCTAAGAGGGAGTGTTGAGATTTTGTTTATTTGGGGTAGCATCAGTTGTGCTCTAGCTCCCAAATTTTGAGGAAGGACTAGAGTACACTTGATCTACAAGACTCAGAAATGGATTTGGGAAATTTCATCTGGTTTAGGAGATATTAAATTAATTAATTATTTTAATGTATTTCGTAAAAGTTAAAACATAGGGAACTTAAATAATTAAAGTGAATTTAATTAAACATGTGATGAAATTGTCTTAAGTCACACGGATCAAGCTTTCTTTTAATATTAGCCATTGATTCGAGATCTGATCATGGCCATTGGTTTCCCAACAAGAAAAGTATAAAGGAAAGGCTTGGGGTCATTTGTAAAAAAACACAGTGGCAAAACACTGAAGCTAAGTTGAGATTCTAGGGCGGGTTTGCTAAGAAATCTCAGAAGTGTTTCAGCTGCAGAGAAGGGAATTTAGGCCAAGGGGATGATCTGATCCCAGGGTCTAAAATCAGCAAGAGGCAGAGATTAGCTCAGAGAGGTAGCGCAGAGAAGCAAGAGAGTAGAAGCAGGAAGGGCAACAACTGTGCTACACAGGTGCTGCGCAGCCCCTCAAAGACAGTGTAAGTTTCTGCAGGAAACCCTCAAGGGTTACGCAAAGACCCTAAGGGGCAGCATAGGGACTCCGTCACCCAGTCTGGGGTAATACACCCCTTTCCGGAGCAGCGCTGAGGGTCAGAGGGGCTTCAGAGGCTAATGCAGATACTTTAGGGGCAGTGCTGGGGTTTCTAGGCCCTAATTTTGGTTTAGTTCTGTAAATCCCGTTTGAGGGTGTGGATCAGTCATTATTTTGGCCCTAGATCAGCCAATGAGTTGTAGATCTATTATTTCTCTGTCGGGTTTTCTAGATCTGGAACCCAGGCTTGTTGTATTCAGAAAATTCTTAATAATAAAACCCTCCAGTAGCCAGAAGACTAGTTTTTCCGCATTGGCTTTTTCCGGGGACTATTTGTCCAGAAATAACTGTGTCACTTTGTCTATGTGTGCACGAACTTGTTCTAGATCTGTATTGGTGGAGATCTGTTATGTGTTTTTCTTTGATTTTAACTTGAATACATTCATTTAATAACTTGTCTAAGTAGGAGGAGCATAATCATATTA
The DNA here is from genome assembly GCA_034641835.2 of Pinus albicaulis. Classification (NCBI taxonomy): domain Eukaryota; kingdom Viridiplantae; phylum Streptophyta; class Pinopsida; order Pinales; family Pinaceae; genus Pinus; species Pinus albicaulis. The sequence goes on from CM076577.1 coordinate 1,093,245,564, forward strand.
ACAGTAAATAATTTCTGCATAAAGTGTAAAGATTTAGATATTTCCACACACATGGCATCCTCCTCCGACAAATCCTTCCACTTGACATGGAACCTGGAACATATATAATAGTGTTGAGGTGAATACTTCCACCAGACTAGAGCTCTAACAAAGTATATCCAATCCCTTTCACTGGATATCTCTTCTTGTCTCCAAGTTCGATTGAATGAGAGGAGGTTCCTTTTGATAAGATCTGAAATTGATTGCATTCTTTCGTCATGTGTCTAGAAGCATCACTGTTAATAACCCATGCATTCTCTTCCTTGAAAGAGTCAGATAAAGCGGAGAACAAACTTCCATCTATTACTTCTTTTGGTAGCTTGGAGATGATCTTCAATATGCAATCCTTGATAGATGTAGCAATATTCCTAAGAAACTTGAAACCCTTCCTTATAACCATTGCCATAGTTCCAACTTAGATGTGATCCTTAGTCTCCTTACACCTTAGCTCTGATACTATGTTGGAAAATTAGGAGACTTATATATTATAGATGAATTTCCTTAACTTGATAATTACTAGTGATATATGTTGGCCTTTTATTACTTTTATTAGTTCTAGCTCATCAGGCAATTACCAAAACCATGAAGATCACAACAAGACAAAGTACACAAGATATAGGCTCCAAGCCAGGGAAAAACCGCTCCATGCGGAAAACCCAGAAAGAATGCTCCTCTTCTTATAGAATATTCTTATAATGAGACTTCCAAGACCTAAAGACCAAAGCCCAAGATCCTCCCCAACACCAAATTAGCCCCCTAACAAAGCCTTCTTCAAGGCATCTTCCAAACTTTGACCTACTGCAACTTTGTCCCAGATTTTCAGCCCTACAACTGCACCTCATAATTTTGGCCTCGTAATTTCGGCCTCCTGCAACTGGAAGCAAAAAAACCCTAACTTTGCACGTGTGGAGAGAGATATATGATCCCAAGACACTTTGACTTATTTTCTTTGTCCTTTCCACCTCTTTTTCTCCTTCGTTATTACATATCGAACTTGTGAGAGACGTGTGTCTCAAATGAGGTCGAGCTCCTTGTATTTATAGCCTTCTTGAGGGGTAGAAGAGCCCTCCCTTAGACTGACTTGTCCTTGACTGAGCTCGACTTGGTCTTGGAGGAATAAATGGTTTTTTCTTAACAATATAAATATTTTCCTTTATTACAATGAGTCCAAATGGGACTATAATACATGAAATAAATTATTCTTTGTCTTAGAAAGACCTATAAAGAAGTAAAAGCACAAATAACATGCTTTTGACCTAGACTTGAGCGTGAAACCCATGCTTTACATAAAATAAAAAATTATTTTCTTTCTTATTCTTTCTTTATACAAATTATACATTGTCATGATTACAAATAGGTAATTATGAATACCGAACCTAGTTACAATTTCCAACAAATACTACTCTCCATCTTGGTTGGCCAAACCTGCACCTAGGAGTGGGGTTGGAGAAAACACCATACAGATCTAGAGGTACAAAATGGATACATGCAAGCATTTGACAAGCTTGTCCCTCACAGGGAGGAGTGTGCTAAAATTTATGGCGAATTAAAGAAATAATTTAGTCAACTGGAATGTTTGGTACTTTTCATGCAATCGATGATAGAGTAGATTGGATACTATAGAATGGTGGAACATGTATGGCTCTGAGTGTGAAAATTTCACCACTGAAATTCTATTGCAACAATTGGAATTAATTCTTCTTACAATAAATTAATTTAGCAATTTATGGATACAACAACAACGAATTAATCACACTGCAATCTTCACAAATAAAATTACTGCGAAATATAAATTGAAAATTGAGAAAATATGGGCACACACATACACAATTATGACAGTTATTTTTGGACAAAATTCCTCGAAAAAACCCAATGTGGGAAAACCGGTGCAGCAGCTGAGTGTTTTTATTATTAAGCAGCAGTGAGAAATTCTAAGTACAATAAATATTTCCAAATTGGAAAATCTATCCAAGAGAAATACTGGCAAAAATTTTCTGAGGGAAATTACCCTCTCTCCAAGCAATCCCAACACTTAACTACCTCTGAAAAGATAGTTGTCCAACTAGCTTTGTGCAGGCCCTATGTCACCCTAGTGCAATCCCCCACACGCTCTGCTTGAATCAGCTACCAATCTAGTTGTCTTGTCTGTTGCTAACTAGGAATAAGCTTCTTCGACCCTCTAAAAAAATTTCCTGGCCTCTGGAACTGAAAATGTCTTCCTCTTCAGCTGGATCGAATTGTCCTCTTGAGGCTATGTGCTGCCTCTACACAGCCCCCTGGAGAAAATCTCAGCCTCCTCTTTCTGACTCTTTGGAACAAGAAAAATTCCTCTAGATTCACAGTCCCTGCCCTCTCTGTCTCTGCTTCCCTTCTCTAGCTTGAACTCTTCCAACAACTGTTGCTGCTCTCTAGAGAAATCAAACTTCCCAAGGAAATCGATCTCAAGTGTCACAAGTGTATATTTCTCCATCTACCCATGGACTTCTTATAATCTCACTGTGGGACTCCAACGGCCAATATTAAAACTTAATCAATGGCTGAGATTATTTCCTAGTCAATCCGTGTGAGTTTCTAGAAAATTCTCACCTTTCTCAATTAATACTGATTAATTAACCAAATTTTATAATTTTGGACTTAGGAAATATTTAAAAATAAGTTAATAATCTAATTGAGACACTTCTAGGTAGAATTTCCAGAAACAATATCTGGGTTATGGATAACTCCTGTGTTTTGGCCTTTACACAAAGTCTCGAGACTAGAATACCTCTGATGCTACAAAAAATAACACAAAGGGACCTTTGGCGAAATTGGTAGTTAAAGTGCTTTCATATGTGGTTAATTCTTCTCCTGCAGGGAGATGTTGGAGCACCTATAGCTTCATCCACAATGTCAAAAGAAACTGCCTCGATGAAAATCGGGCAAAAAACTTGGTTTATGTACACTACAACTTAAGGTTGTTGACACATTATTGTGATTGGGTTTGATTTGATAGAGAATATATCACTTGGAACAACAACTCGGGGGGGGATAATTTGGAGGATGGAGCCTTACATTTAGAACAGTTGGAAGAGAAATTTTGGATGACGAGGATCACAACCATCAAGTAGTAGCAACAACATCAATGACAATGCCACCTGCATCCACTAGGAGGGCTCAAGTTACACCAGCTTTTCTGCTAGGTCTACCTGCAAAATTGCGTGGAGGTCATGTGCCTTTTGGTTATGGATGTGGTTCGCAACCATTGCAGAGTTAGACTATGTAGGAGGAGACTCCCATTGTTCATTGATCACGAGAAAACAAATTAGAATTTTCTCGTGGCAAGAAGAAATTTTAGTAGATAGCAAATTTACTTGTCTTTTCTAGTTTCTAGTACTTTTTATAACTATTGACTCTTTCATATTTATTATGGTATCTTTTGTAACAATATATGGCAATTTAAGTATTGAAGTTTGAAGTTGTCAATTACAACTCATTTCATGTTTGATATTGTTTGTTGTAGTTTGGTAATGGTTACAAGTACAATTTTAGTGATGACAATTGTTATTGGATTTGGAAACTTTGAAACTTTAAGGTTGATGAGAATCGAGATGTTGTGGACTTGTGGTTAATGAAGATTATAACTGCTAAATCATTGGTTATATATGGTTTAATCCATGTTTTTATGCTATTCATTAACTAATTCATCATTCTACATGCCTTTGTTGACATATATGCATCAAAATATATAAAAATATATATTATATAAAAAATGTTCCCGACCCAAAAGCTTCTGAAAATTGCCGTTGCCACTCCCGCTTCTGCTTCCTGCTTCCAATCAACCTTGTACTCAACTTAGTTTAAGGGTATCTGTAATATTCCTAATAGAAAATTTACAGCAATAACAAAGACATGCAACAAATTTTAACGCAGAAATTTCATTCAACCACACATGTACAAGAAAATATACCCATAACACCAATTTTATTAATATAACTGGCTGGAGTACAATATGAGATGTAAAGAGTGCCTTGGGTTTGCACAGGGCAAGCTACAAGCCTCAAGTGATCAATAGACAAAGGTACAACTGCCCTTGGCTTTCTGCAACTGATGGCTAAATTTGGCACTTGATTTTCCCACTGAATAGTGTTCAGAAAATTCTAGGAATTTGGGAAGGTGATCCTTGCCCAAAACCTAGAAAAAAACCCAGAAATATTTTCCCCAACTTCCAATCTTCAAAATTGGACCCTTCTCTGCTTGGCCCTTCTTCAATTTCGAAATTTGTTGATGTAGATTCTAGTGAAGATTTCTGCCCTCCAAAATACTAGCAAACCTCCTGAAATATATCTTCAATCAATACTCCAACTCCTTAGCTCCTAACTTCTCCAATAAATGATTCTCTACATTGTTGCCCCCCTATGACTGCGCAGTCACAAGGTGGCTGACGCAGTCCCTGAAGAATAACTGAAGGGAACTATGTATGGCTAGCCTCTTAGGCTCTGAAACTACTCCAACACTCCTGAAAATCCTCAATAACTCCTCCAGTAGCTGCTCCAGAAAATTTCCTCCACAACGCAACTCCTCCACACTCACTGACTCCCTCTACTATGCAACACCAACTCTCATTGCGTCCTAGCTACTCCAGAAATGCGTGGGACCTGCAAACTCAATATCTCCTACCCAAAAGATACTGAAAGAACACTTCTTGAGTGGCACTCGAAGTCCACTGGAGAAGGGATGAGCTTCTCTCCTTGGGAAGCTCCTGTGCTAAACAACACATTGTTGGTTGAGCTAAACAGTTAAGAAAATTTGATTTTATGAATGTGCAAATGATGCCAATGCCTCCTCCAAACCTTCCTTTTATAAGTGTTGGCCATGCAAAATTCGTGGGTCCCTCCATCAATTCTATTTGCCCAAGGGAATTCAAATTTCTTTCTTCTCCAATACACTACCCTTGTGGGTTCCATCCTCCACTAGTAACTTAATTTATTCTTTTTCTCCTATGTTAGCCACAAAAGGTACTTTAAATTATTTAATTTCAAAATTGACAAAAATGTATTTTCCAAACATTAGCAAAATTTAGGAAGGGACATTACAGTCCTCCCCTCTCGGATGTTGCTTGACCCCAAGCAACTGCAAAATTGGAGGCTGTAAATTCTGTTCATTCTCCCATGTGGCATTGTCCTTCGACAAATCCTTCCACTTGACCAAATTCTCCCAGACCATGATGTTCCTCAACCTCCTCTCCAATATCAACTCTAGTGTCAAAACCAAATGCCCCTCATTGTGAATTATCCTAGATCTGGATTCCTACTGCAACAAATCTGAATTACTTCTCCTATTATTTTGATAATTATTTCATTACATTGAAATACTTAAGTAATTACTGAAGCAGTCTACACAAATAATGTTGTGGAATAAATCTAAGTGCTGAAACAATCTGAACAAAATACAATGAAAAACAACCACATTGACACAATTATTTTTGGACTAAGTCCATGAAAAAACCCAACTTGGGAAAATCGGTGCAGCAGATCTGAGGGTTTGTATTATTAAGCAGCAGAATCTTGAATACAACTAGGGTGCCAGCATTCGGCAAACCCTTTAGAGAAATCTAGATAGCAAAACTAACTGTGAGATATACCTCACTCAACAAGTCTCCGGCTGATCAAAAACAGCGCTGATGAATCCCTCACTGCCTCTGCATGATTGCTTACACTGGATCTGCGTAAGCCTACGTAGGCAAGCTTGAGGAACTGCGTCACCCTTTTATGTAGCTGATCCGGCTAATTTGAAGCTGGATCTTGGCCCTCCTGGCTCAGAACCCCAGCCTCTAGCTTTCTACGGACTGAATCCAAGAGACACTGCGATGGCTCTGTGTGATTCTCTGCAAGCACTGCGTCACCTCTGCCAGAAATTGCGCTGTCTCTCTTCTGCGTTAATGTTGCCTCACTCTGAAATGTATTCTTGGTCCCCCTGACCAATCTCTGCTTTTGCCCCTCTCTGGATCTGATCACTGAATCAAATCACTTAGCAAACCCAACCCTAGTGATTTGTTCTTGATCAAAAGCTGTGTCTTCTCACACAAATTTGAAAATGCCCAATGGCTCAAGTGTCAAGTCTGTTTTCCATAGGCCCCTCACCCTCCTTATAATCTTTCGTTGAATCTTCAACGGCCAAGATTAAAACATAATCAAGGGCTAAGATTAACTTGGAGGTGATCCATGACTTTATCTAGAAGATTCACACTTGATTTAATTAGTACACTTTAATTAATCAAATTTCCTAAGTTTAGACTTAGGAAAACATTAAAAAATGATTAATTAATTTAATTATATCATCTCTAAGTGGAATTTTCCAAAACCATTTCCGGGTTTTATGGAATACATGTGTCTTAGCCTATATACAAAGTTACAAGGCTAGAGCACATCCGATGCTACCATAAATCAACACTCCTTCTTAGCAAGGAAAGTGCTCTAGCAAGACAACTCAATGTGCTGCTGATCTGACTTTTGTAACATCTGCTGCTGTGTTGTTGATGTTGCTTACCAACATGCACAAAAACACTTTAATTGTACTGTTGTTGACTCTGCATGCTGCTGACAACTGCCACTATACTGCAACTCCCTCTAAATTCTGCAACCATGATGTTGCACTGCATGAGCACTGCTCTACACTGCACTGCGTTGTTGCTGCTCATCTGTTGCTGCATTGTTGCACTGTTGCAAATTGCAACAGAAAGACATCCGAAATTGGACAAGAAAATCTGTAACTGAAGAATAAGACTGACTGCTGCTAGTTTCTGCACTAGCTCTCTGAAAATATTGCGTTGTTGCTACTCTGCATTGCGTGAGCACTGCTCTGCACTGCGCTATTGCTGCTCAACTGCTGATGTTGCTGCCTCCTTTCTGCGCTGATCAAGCTCTAGTACTGCTAGCCACTACACTGTCTTCTCATCTTCTGTTGCAACTATCCATCCTACTACTGTCTTAACTGTCCATCCTGCTACTGTCTTTTGGCTGTCGTAGCTCACATGTGATCCAAGAGTTCGGAAATAGTCCAGGATCCCGCCTCCTTGTAGATTCTGGATCTACAACTCCAAGTCAGCCCATTTCTCTCCTTTCGTAATATGAGCTAACATTGCACAATCTCTTTCTGCCTCAATCTTGGCAGCTCCTGCTTGTGGATCTTCCTTCTCCTCTTTATCCTTTTTCTTAAGAGGACAATGTGTTGCATAATGTCCCATTTCACCACATCGGAAGCACTTGATCTTGGACAGATCTTTCTTTTTCTGCTTCTGTTTCCCTTTTGATGCAAGGGAAGTGTTATCTTCTTCCTCCTTCTTAACCTTTGAACTGCTATTGCCATCCTCCAAGTGGTTTTTTAGGAGATCTCTCCTCAACTCCTCTTGCTGTAATGCTATCCACATTGCTTCCCATTCTGGAAGTCTTTCTCTGCCCAATATACTTTGGACAAAGACTTGATAATCCTCTGAAACAGAGTTCAGTGTGAGCCTTACTAGCTCTGAGTCTCTAGGAGCAGATCCCATTGTAGACAATTGATCTCGGTTTTCCTAGATCAAAGACAAGGAGGAGTCAAAACGCTCTCCCTTCTTCATCCTGATATTCTGCATCTTCTCTTCAAGGTACATCTTCCGCTACTCGGAAGATCCTTGGTATAGCTTTTCCAACCCTATCCACATTTCTCTAGCAGTGGCTTTGGCTGCTATATGAGGTAAGATATGATCATTCACTCCATCTAGGATCAATCGCTTGGCTCTAGCCATATTTTTCTTGAATTGCCTCAAGTGTGCTGCATCAAGAGGTTTTTCAACTGCGCTATCTATGAGGGCTTTTAGATCATGCTCATCAAGGAGAAATTCTATCCTTGATTTCCAGATAACGTAGTTGGAGGCACCCTCCAATCTATCTTGGTCACGCAGTCCGTTGCTGGCCATCTCCTCAACTGTCGATATCTTGCTCTAACCCTCTGCTCAGCTAGACTTACGCACTCCTTGTGGAGTAAGTCACTTCTTCTGCTGCTGCACGGGAAAAGCTGAGTTTCTTTTGAGTAAGAAACTCTCTGAGATCAAGAAATCCCCAACTGTGTTTTTCAGAAATTTTATGACGCTTATGCACAAGCTCTTACTGTTGTGCAATAACTACGTCCTTCAGCTACGCTGCCTCTTCTGCAACTGAAAAAACTTACCCCTCTGTCAACTCCCTCAGAGGGAGCCTTTTTGTAATATTCCCAATTAGCTTTGCTAATTGGAATATTTCATTTTTGTTTAATTTTGCCGCTTTAGCTAGAAATAATAAATAAAGTGAGAAATAAGAGGGGTTACCTCACTTTATAAATAAAGTGTTTTTCCTAGTTGATTGACGTTATAACTAGAGAGGGGGCCTTGGGGGTCCACATGAGTATGATGGGGAGGCATCAGGCTGACCCAAGGTTAACTGCGCAGGCCAAGGAGAGTGAAGGACGCAGTTAAGGTTGGAGGGAGTTTAGCACTATAAAAGGTGGGGTTCTCACCTCATTTGGGCATGCATGATTTTATATTGATATTGAGAGCTAGACTTCTGTCTGCTTCAGCACGCCGGTTGTTTAGTCGGTCTGCAGCACTGTTTAGTGCAACCGAGTGTCTCCGGTCGGAGATCTCACCCTTAGCCTCGGGGGACTTCGAGTGCCTGCCCGGGTAAGGTTATTTCTGGTTTCACCCTTAGCTTCGGGGGACTTCGAGTGCCTGCCCTAGTAAGGTTATTTTCTGAGTAACACCTTTCAGTTTCAGTGGCAAGTAGCAGCAGTTTCTGGTGCAGGTTTGGGGAGGAAGAAGCCTTCTTGTGGCTGCGCAGTTCTGGAAAGGAGGGACGTTGTTCCAGAGGGAAAGAGGACGCAGTTCAGCCTTGGAGTGAGGACGCTGTTCCAGGAGGGACGCAGTTCAGATCTGAGAAGGAGGGACGCTGTTCCAGGAGGAGAAAGTACGCAGATCAGGTTGAGAAGGAGGGACGCTGTTCTAAGAGACAGAAGAACGCAGATCTGAGGGCATATTTATAGATCCAGACTTGGAGATTACAGATCTGAAAGGGTATTTGCAGATCTAGTTCTGTAGGGTGCAGATCTGGAGATATAACATTAGATCCAGCTTGGGAGATTGCAGATCTGAGGAGATATTGGCAGATCTAGCCTAGATCTGAAGAGATAACATCAGATCCAGCCTTACAGGCTGCAGATCTGAAGGGACATTGTCAGATCCAGCATAGATCTGAAGGGATATTGGCAGATCTGATCTAGGAGGACGCAGATCTGGAGGGATAGGACGCAGATCTGGATTGGAGGCTTCAGATCCAGTATATCTGAGCAAGCAGGACTCAGATCCATCAGGGAGGACGCTGATCTGGTGAGCAGGATTGTGTGAGAGGGGCTTGACAGCGTTTTCCAGCATTCAGGAGCTGATCCATTCATCTGGAGATTCTTGTGACCAGCACTCCATCTGTTTCTGCGCTGTCACTAGCAGAGACAGCGTTTCCATTGGTGAGGGTTTGGAGGATTGATATCAGCTATCTTTTAGTCTTCAGCTCATAGTTCCAGTGCATTCCAGCTTCAGTCTTCAGAGCAGTCTTCAGCCAGCTAGGATGCTGTCCTTATTTGTAGCCATTGTTTGTCTGAGAGGGTCTCCACTTGCCTAGGGCAAGGATAGGTGCACTCATTCTGATTTTCTTGTACTCCTCTCTATGTACTTTCAGATTAATAAAATGGCTTAGTTTTCTGGCATTCTATGTGTACTTGTTCCAAGATCTGGTTCCGGCATTGTATTTTCTATATCTGTCTGGCATATTTCTGTGTATTACTGGTTATTTCCCTTTGGGGATATTACACTTTTCTGCACTGGAATGCCCTCCTGGCCTGGACAGCGTAATTTTCTGGGAGGGTCTGCTGTTGCTTACGTAGATCCAAGACTCTACAGTGTTGATATGCTGGTTCTCTTCGTTTCTCTTGCACTTCAACTTAAATAAGCTCTGATACCATGTGAAAAATCCTAGATCTGGATTCCTACTGCAACAAATCTGAATTACTTCTCCTATTATTTTGATAATTATTTCATTACATTGAAATACCGAAGTAATTACTGAAGCAGTCTACACAAATAATGTTGCGGAATAAATCTAAGTGCTGAAACAATCTGAACAAAATACAATGAAAAACAACCACATTGACACAATTATTTTGGGACTAAGTCCCCGGAAAAACCCAACTTGGGAAAACCGGTGCAGTAGATCTGAGAGTTTGTATTATTAAGCAGCAGAATCTTGAATACAACTAGGGTGCCAACATCCGGCAAACCCTTTAGAGAAATCTAGATAGCAAAACCAACTGTGAGATATACCTCACTCAGCAAGTCTCCGGCTGATCAAAAACAGCGCTGATGAAGCCCTCACTGCCTCTGTGTGATTGCTTACGCTGGATCTGTGTAAGCCTGCATAGGCAAGCTTGAGGAACTGCGTCACCCTTTTCTGTAGCTGATATGGCTGACCTGAAGCTAGATCTTGGCCCTCCTGGCTTAGAACCCCAGCCTCTAGCTTTCTCCGGACTTATTCCAAGAGACATTGCGCTAGCTCTACGTGATTCACTGCAGGAACTGCATCACCTCTACCAGAAACTGTGCTGTCTCTCTTCTGCGTAAATGTTGCCTCACTCTGAAATGTATTCTTGGTCCACCTGACCAATCTCTGCTTCTGCCCCTCTCTGAATCTGATCACTGAATCAAATCACTTAGCAAACCCAGCCCTAGTGATTTGTTCTTGATCAAAATATGTGTCTTCTCACACAAATTCGAAAATGCTCAATGGCTCAAGTGTCAAGTGTGTTTTCCATAGGCCCCTCACCCTCCTCCTTATAATCTTTCGTTGAATCTTCAACGGCCAAGCTTAATACATAATCAAGGGCTAAGATTAACTTGGAGGTCATCCATGACTTTATCTAGAAGATTCACACTTGATTTAATTAATACACTTTAATTAATCAAGTTTCCTAAGTTTAGACTTAGGAAAACATTAAAAAATGATTAATTAATTTAATTAAATCATCTCTAAGTGGAATTTTCCAAAACCATTTCTGGGTTTTATGGAATACATGTGTCTTAGCCTCTATATAAAGTTACAAGGCTAGAGCACATCCGATGCTACCATAAATCAACACTCATCAACCAATGGAGGCAACTTTGTTGCTGCTACTACCTGCTGCCCCAATGCCTTGTTCAGGCATGAGACATGGAAAACATTATGAATCCGGCTCTCAGAAGGCAGCTCCAGCTCATAAGCCTCCTCACCAACTCTCCTCACCACCCAGTAAGGTCCATTAAATCGAGGCCGCAATTTCTCTGCACCCTTCTGCTTGAGTGAATATTTCCTATACGGTTTTGTAATATTCCCAATTAGCAGCAGCTAATTGGAAATATTAATTTTGATTAATTTTGCCTAATATAGTTAAAATATAAATAAAGTGGGTAAAAAGGAGAATGTGACTCACTTAGAATAAAACACACTCCCTAAAAGTCACCTCTCCTAACGTTGTGGTCAAGGTGGGCCAAGGGAGGGCCAAGTGACAACGTAGGGGGTGACTCACTTAGACAGCGTGGGCCAACCAGCGCAGATGAGTTGGCAGCGTGGGCCAAAGAGAGACAGCGTGAATGTGGTGGGGCCAAGGAGAGAGGGAGGCTCACCAAAGATAAATAGAGGGGAGGCTACCTCATTTTTGATATGGATGATTATGCATTTTGGAGTTTGTCTCTAGACATTGAGCACGCTCGCTGTTTAGCTAGTCTGCATGTATTGTTCAGTACGCCGGGTGTCTCCGTGCGGAGATCCCAACCTCAGCCCCGAGATACTTCAAGTGCTTGCTCAGGTGAGGAGTCCTACCATATTTTGCAGGGAGAGATCGAAGCTTCAGCCATTGAGGAACATTCCTTGGAGAGACTGCGCAGTCTTGGAGGGAGGACACAGTTCTAGTTGGGGAAGTTCTGGATTGAGGTTATTTCGGTGGATTCAAACCGGAGGATTAGGGAAGGGATCAGTCCTTACCTATTGGAGACATTTTGTAGAGGGAGAGGCCATATTTTGCAGTGTCGCCTTCAGGGTCAGCGTTTTCCCTTGAGGGATAGCGTAGTGCCTCAAAGGAGGTATTTTCCGGGGTCAGCCATTCTTGAAAAGATCTCTGGGCTTTTCTGGGTATTGGGAGAGAAGGCCATTCCCAGAGTTTCAACATTTTCCGAGTTGGGGAGCAGCCCCAAAGACTCATTTCATTCCAACAGTTGCAGCAACACGGCAACATTTTCCAGCAGCTTGGAGATTACACAGTTGATAGAGGGAGCAACCATTCCACACATTGTCCTGAGAGTGTTTCTACACTTGCCTTGTGCAAATCGAGGTGCCATCATTCTGATCACCTTTGTACTTATTTCTTATATCTCAGTATTAATAAAATGGCTCAGCGTTCTCCATTTTGTGTATTTCATCTCATGGTTTGTCTCTAGTTGCTGTGTACCTTGTTTGTGTGCTTTATATTACTGTTTATTTCCCTTCGGGATATTATAGTGGTATCGGAGCCTCATTCTTGGCTCAGCCGTGGGGATATTTTTCTATGAACAAAGAGGGTAGGCAGAATCTTACCCACCAAACGCAGTAGAGGTGGAAAATATGGGGGTCTCACAACAGTGTGACCAGCATTTACTAGCCTTCAGTAGGCCAACCAGGATCATGATGCCTACATTCTTACCTCCAGTACTGAGTGAGAAAGGGAGGCAGCATGATCATATACCCTTTGGAGATTATTTCCACGAATGGCAGTCCATGGGGGAAAACTTCAAAGCGGCTTTGCCCTTAAGATATTATTGTCAGCACAGGCAGGATGAAGGAGGAAGGAACAGTGGGGGGTCTAGCACGAAGAGTTTAGAGTTGCAGCGTACCACTGGGAGGACACCTTTTCCCACGTATGATGGATCCACTGATTTCACAGTTTGAGATCGGGTGGAAAAGTTGGATACCTCTTTCCAGCTTAACCAAATAATGGAGGGGGAAGCCATCAAAATGGCTACCTCGCACTTGGAGGATGAGGGCACACAGGATCATGGGGAGCACGTGGATACACCCAGTATGACGCAGGGGTCACCTATGTTGGAGACTTCTTTGACCATATCGGTTGACATCTTAGTAGAGAGAGTAGAGCTTACCCCAATAGTGCCATCCATTGAGGTGATGACTGGGGTAGTGTCCGAGTTTTCGGGTGGTAGCAGCGCGCGGTAGATGGGTGAGGTGCCAGGAGATGTATCCACCTTTGATGAGGCACTAGGAGATACAGAGGTATTGGACGATGGTCGCACACAGCAGTGTCATCAGCTTCGAGCCGACCTTCTAGTTTTGAAAGGGAAGGCCACATCAGTACGAGAGGCTATTTTGTTACAGAACGAGGAGCTAGAGGGCATGAGAGTGGTTTGTGCCGAGTCGGCGGCCAAGTTGGCCCACATTGGGGAACGGATGGATTCCCTAATGGTACAGCTAGAGGGCACATTGAAGTGTCAGAGCAGCCCCCTTCAGGCATGCATAGACGGGGCTAGCAGCATTATTGGGTCACCTCTTTCCATTGAAGAGAGAGAGGCAGAGCCACCTAGTCAAATCTCATACGTTGACTTGGTTAGCAGGATGAGACGATCGGAGTTGCACAGGGTGCAGCATCCACATGTTGAGGTGGGATGGCGAGAGATTTTGAGTTGGTACCCGGTGGAGTGGGTTATGAAGATAGTGGTGGATCCGGGTGTAGTTCAGCAGGAGTTTCCAGGTGCTGGGAATACAGAACCCCAGATTGGCATTGGGATCTAGGCGGGACTACCTGTCGTTTCCCAGGGAGGTCGGTTGACTATGTCTTTGGGGGTAGGCCTAGCAGTAGAGAATGCACATTCACTAGGGAAGTTTCGGTCAGCTCCAGTGGCCAACCAGTTTATGGGCAGACTCCCTAGGTTGTCTTGGTATGACACTTATACACGGGATCACAGGGTGATCAACATACCTTGGCAGGAGCTTGTCGGAGGAGGTGGCATTGGCAGGCCACCAGATGGCGCCTTGTATGGAGCCAAGGATTCTTCACCTTTGTGTGGGGCACAGAGGACACAATGGAGCCGAGCAGTGGTGGTATCACTACTTACACATAGGGAGATTCACTTCTCGGACCCCTCGGGGAGGGTTTGGAGTGATGATCCATTGGTCGGCGAGTATAGCGATGCGATGGTGGAGATGATGATACCGATTGGGGGTGGTCCGACATGTAGAGGCACAACTCTAGGTCATCACATCCCAGGATGTGTGGGAGCCTCTAGCATTGAGCAGTGGACTACCGGTGGACATGGAGTTGCATGGTGGTGTATCGTAGTGTGTGGGACTACATTGTGGAGTAGGAGTGTCCTACATCACATTGAGAACACGCGAGGAGTGAGCGATGCCTGGACACAGACAAGGCACGAGACGGTACAGGGTGGTACGGTAGTAGCAAGGGTTATCCAACAGTGTACAGGGGTATGCCTCAGTGTGCAGTGGCATGTCGAGGAGTACATGGATGATCGGGGGTATGCGAGGGCGTACGGTGCTGCACAGCAGGATCTTAGAGTATTGTCTCCAAGGAGACTCACGGACAGGGACACCAGGCTTACCTTTGGGGGTAGTTCACCTAGGATCGATGGGGAGACCGATGAGCGATACTTGACAGTATCTGTGGGGACTCACACACCCGACCCTCTTCTACATCACTCACGGGCACAGTCGATTTTGTTGTTGTCCTTTGGCACTTTGGGCATGAGCAGCGGGGTACGCGAGGCTCACCCAAGATATTTGGATGACACTCAACACACTAGGGGAGAGACTTCTCAGCAGTGGCACTGGGTCGGTGCGCTACTTGACAGCCACAGGTCAGGGGATGAGATGATCCTCTGCAAGGGTGGCACATCAGTCATCGCTGAGCCTACGCTTGGGGAGCGGGTAATGAGGGAGACCTGCGTCACTCTTTTCTTAAGGCATTTCGAGACCATGTATGAGCAGAGGATACTGGGTACAGCAGAGGTAGCATCCCAGTATGCATCTGGGCTCCAGACAATGTATCGACACAGTATTGAGAGGGTGGATGGCAGACCTTATGGAGATGGTTGGCAGGTACAGGAGGGATCCACATACCTTGAGTCAAATGCGAGTATCAAATATCCATCTATTGACTGCCTTCAGGGGGTGGATGTTTGTCACATATGGCTTCCAACGATCATCGGTACTACATAGTGGTAGACACAGGGAAGGTTAGCATACATCATGTTTTCCCATGATATATGGACCCTCTATATTAGTCACGAGCAGGATCAAGAGATGAGGCACGGAGGGATTCCCACAGTTGTCAGAGCTATGGTGCAGCAGGTACGACTATAGGATGCAGAGATTCAGTTGATTGATAGACCATTCTGTCTCATGATGGTTGGAGTCAGGACAGAGAGTGATCTAGTTCACTATTGGGTTGGCACATGGGGGTACACGGAGGCCTTCATCGAATGGCAGGGCAGACTTTCTCTGTTGCTGCATAGTTTCAGAGCTGCATTCAGAGGGGTAGGTATTGGCATCATGGCGATGCCTGGGCCGAATGAGCTTTTCTCTCATAGATCTCCTGCCACTAGGTCTCAGGAGAGGAGGATACAGTCTGCGCATGACTGGGAGTATCTCATGATCAGAGTAGTGTAGCATCAGCATGGTGGCACCTCTACGAGATTAGCAGGGGACTTGAGCATTACAGCACTACACAGCTCGATAACCTCTAGGGGTGAGTTGTATACTACATGGGGAGATCATGTATATCTTCCATTGGGCTTTAGCGAGTCACTGATGAAGTGGTGGACTTCATTAGCATGGCAGGATGGTGAGTGGAGCAGGTGGAGCCTCATGTTGGACAGGATGGCTTGGGATCCCGGCATTGAGAGATCCCTCCATATCAGGGTGATACAGAGGACGGGGAAGATTCAGTGGAGCGTCTGGGACCCAGGCACATTTTACAGTGATGGTGGGGAGTATCAGCTAGAGAGGAGGCTTGTTCAGGCATTGCTTGAGGACAAGCAATTTTTGGCAGGGAGGACTGTAATATTCCCAATTAGTAGCAGCTAATTGGAAATATTAATTTTGATTAATTTTGCCTAATATAGTTAAAATATAAATAAAGTGGGTAAAAAGGAGGATGTGACTCACTTAGAATAAAACACACTCCCTAAAAGTCACCTAGGAGACATAATGTTGCGGTCGAGGTGGGCCAAGGGGGGGCCAAGTGACAACGTAGGGGGTGAATCACTTAGACAGCGTGGGCCAGCCAGCGTAGATGAGTTGGCAGCGTGGGCCAAAGAGAGACAGCGTGAACGTGGTGGGGCCAAGGAGAGAGGGAGGCTCACCAAAGATAAATAGAGGGGAGGCTACCTCATTTCTGATATGGATGACTATGCATTTTGAAGTTCGTCTCTAGACATTGAGCACGCTTGCTGTTTAGCTAGTTTGCACGTACTCTTCAGTATGTCGGGTGTCTCCGTGCGGAGATCCCAACCTCAGCCCCGGGAGACTTCGAGTGCTTGCTTAGGTGAGGAGTCCTACCATATTTTGCAGGGAGAGATCGAAGCTTCAACCATTGAGGAACATTCCTTGGAGAGACTTCGCAGTCTTGAAGGGAGGACGCAGTTCTAGTTGGGGAAGTTCCAGATTGAGGTTATTTCGGTGGATTCAAACCAGATGATTAGGGAAGGTATCAGCCCTTACCTATTGGAGACATTTTGCAGAGGGAGAGGCCATATTTTGCAGTGTCGCCTTCAGGGTCAGCGTTTTCCCTTGAGGGATAGCGTAGTGCCTCAAAGGAGGTATTTTCCGGGGTCAGCCATTCTTGAAAAGCTCTCTGGGCTTTTCTGGGTATTGGGAGAGGAGGCCATTCCCAGAGTTTCAACATTTTCCGAGTTGGGAAGCAGCCCCAAAGACTCATTTCATTCCAGCAGTTACAGCAGCACGGCAACATTTTCCAACAGCTTGGAGATTACGCAGTTGATAGAGGGAGCAACCATTCCACACATTGTCCTGAGAATATTTCTACACTTGCCTTGTGCAAATCGAGGTGCCATCATTCTGATCACCTTTGTACTTATTTCTTATATCTCAGTATTAATAAAATGGCTCAGCATTCTCCGTTTTGTGTATTTTGTCTCATGGTTTGTCTCTAGTTGCTTTGTACCTTGTTTGTGTGCTTTATATTACTGTTTATTTCCCTTTGGGATATTACAGGTTTTAGGCGCAAATAAACCATGTCTCTGACCTCGAACTGTCTCTCCACCCTGTTTTTATTAGCATATAGCTTTTGCTAATTCTGGGCTACCTGCAAATTTTTCTTGAGAGCTCGGAGAATCTCTTGGTTCTCTTGAACCCAATCCTTGGCACCTAGGGCCCTGCTGTCTCCAAAAATCATATCAGAAAACGTGTGTGCATCATATCCATAAAGAGCTCGAAAAGGAGACATACCAATAGACATATGATAAGTCGTATTGTAACAGAACTTGCCCAGATGCAGCCATTTGACCCATGCTCTCTGCTGCCATGTCACATAATTGCGTAGGTACCCCTGCAAAAATTTGTTCACAGTCTTTGATTGCCCATCAGTCTAGGGATGATAGCTAGTGTTGAGTGTGAGCTCAGTCCCCACCAATAGGAACAACTCCTGCCAAAAAGCTCCCATGAATCTTCTGTCCCTGTCACTCACAATGGTCTCGGGGAGACCATGCAATCTAAAGATCTCCCGAAAGAACAACTCAGCCATTTGGGGGCTGAATATCTAGAAGAGATAGCGAAGAAATGGGAAAGCTTGTATAGTCTATCCACTACTACATAAATACAATCTCTCCCCTGCGTTGCTGGTATTCCCGTGATGAAATCCTTAGACACACTCTCCTACTTCCTCTCCGGAATGGGAAGTGGCTGCAACAACCTGGATAGATGAGACAACTCCACCATGTTCCTTTGGTACTCTACGCACTCTCTCACATGCCTGAAAATATCTCCCTTGGGACCTCTCCAAGAGAATCTCTCCCTGGTTGTGCCGTAAGTCTTGAGGAAACCTGTGTGCCGTGCCAGTGGAGAATCATGTGCTGCCTGCATGACCCTCTCCTTCAATTGAGATTCTGAAACCAAATAGATCTGACCTTTGTAATAGATCACATCATCCATCACTCGGAATCGGTCATCCCTGCATCCACCATCCAAAATCCCACATGGCTGTCTGTCTTTGGAATACTCAACCAATAGCTGAGCCTTCCAATCCTGTGTGACATCCATCAGTGACAGCATTGCTGGTCTATGTGAGAAGGAATCAACTACCATGTTGTGTTTTCCCTTCACATACTCAATCTCAAAATCGTAATATCTCTCTCTCGACAATGCAACCAGGAGTACAGTGAAAAGGCGTCGGTGAGCACTGATCCTTTTTGGTGAGTTTTTCTTTTGAAAGGCTCGAGGCCTAGAATTTATATTGGTGGCTCTGTAAGTTTTCTTGATTGCCCAAAGTGTGTGGAAAATCAGTGTGAATCAGGGGCAGAGGCAGATTATGTCAACCTTCTGGAACTGTGTTGACTGTTGTGGCCTACATTGCATATCTAGTGGTCGAGATTGCGCATTTGGTGGCCGAGTTTATTTGCCGAGATCGTGAGATCTTATTGCTATGAGATCTCTTGCCGAGATCATTGTGTTGATGATGAGGTAGATCACGTGTTCTGAGATCGAGATCACTCTGTCAGTTCAACTACTGTGGCACCAGATTTCTTATCTAGTATATTGGTGTGATTTTATTTTGTTGATCAAGATTGTTGCAAGATCGCCTTATTGGAGGTTGAGGATCTTGAGGCAGATCCATAGATCACGATGAATAATCGAATAGCAGAGGTGTACTTGAACGAGACCAATAAGCTCGATGGGTCCAATTATTCTAATTGGAAATTCAAGTTTCAGACCCTGCTTGAGGGGAAAAGTGCGAGGGCGATTGAAATTGAGGATGAATTGAAGTCGACTGCAGCCGGAGGAAGAAGAACTGTAGTAATTCAGGATTGGGAGAAGAGGGAGAACAAAGAGAAAGTGTTGTTGAAATTGTTAGTGAAAGGCTGCATTATCCCTCACATCAGAGAGTGTAAGTCAGTGAATGATATCTGGACAATTCTCAACGGTTTGTATGAGATAAAGAATACAAATCGTTTATTGTTCCTCAAGAGCAAGATTCTTTTCATCAAAGTGGAGGAAAGTGAATCAATCACTGCATACATCTCTCGGATCAAGGAGCTGAAAAATAAGCTGGCCGATATAAGGGAGACAATATCGAATACTGACCTCGTCACAGTGTCCATGAATGGTATGATTGATGATTATCAGATGTTTATTACAAGCCTGAACGCAAGGGAGAAAGCCCCCAATTTTGAAGAATTCTTAGAGATATTGATACAAGAGGAAGAGAGGCGGATGACTCTGAAACCCTAGAATTCTGATCTTGCATTAATGGCGAAGAAAAAGCCTTTCAGAGGAAGATCAAGCACAGGACAAAAATGCAGAGGCACACCACAGAGAAAGCTACCTCAAGGTATGTCTTCGACCATAAATGATTCAGGGATTAAGTGTGTTTATAGTGGTAAATCTGGTCACATTACTAGGAATTGCCATAAGAATAAGCTCGATGAAAATAGATATAGGCATCAGAAGCATGCAGGGCACTTGGCTGATGAAGATCAGAATTAGGACCTCAGACTGTTTATGTTTGACTTTGTTCTCTCTACTAAGAATGATGAAGTAGAAACTTGGTTTGTGGATTCTGGAGCTTCCACTCACATGACGGGTAATAGACATTGGTTTGAAAATTTTAAAGAGACCAACAATGGTGCTAATATCTACCTTGGTGATGACAGAGGTTACCAGATTAAAGGGTATGGAAATATTCCTGTGGTATTACCTGATGGTAATATTAGGCATATTCAAAATGTGATGTATGTACCAGGAATTAAAAAGAATCTGATATTTGTCTCTATGATAACAGATCAGAAACTTAAGGTCGAATTTTTTAAGTATTATTCTATTATTAAAGATCTGCTGGACCATATGAAGCGAATTGCATCAGGTATTCGAGTTGGAGGTCTGTAAAAGCTGAATGTAAGAAGTGCACCACACCAAGCCTTCACTTCAACAGTTATGACAACAGAGAATTTGTGGCATCAAAGATTCAGTCATATCAATTATTATGACCTAATGCTACTTCAGAGACAAGCTATGGTCAATGGTATCCCTGTTTTAAAAAATGTTCATGTTGATTGTGAAGGATGTGCCCTTGGGAAGATGCATAGGGATGATTTTCCCTCAAGTTTAGATAGAAAGAAGATAAATATACTAGAGCTTGTTCACATTGATTTATGTGGGTCGATGCAGACAAGGTCATTAGGAGGTGCATATTATTTTTTATTATTTTTTGATGATTGCTCAAGATTTGCCAGGGTATATTTTCTCAGAAAGAAGAGTCATACTTTTGAATACTTTAAAGAATTCAGGATCATAGTTGAAAAACAGACAGGGAAGTTCATCAAAATTCTCAGTTCAGATCAAGGGGGAGAATACAAGCGGAGTGGCTTCATCAAATATTGTAAGGACCATGGGATAGTTCAATAGTTCACATTACCCCACACTCTTGAACAGAACAAGGTTGCCGAGAGGAAGAACAGAATCCTTGTGGAGTGTGCACGCAACATGTTAAAAGGTAAGAACCTGTTTAACGGTTTTTGGGTAGAAGCAATAAATACTGCAGTGTATTTAAAGAATAGGAGTCCAACAAAAAGCCTTGATCTTAAAACTCCAATTGAAGCTTTATTAGGTTTTAAGATTGCAGTTAATCATTTAAGAGTTTTTGGCTTGAAAGCTTTTGCTCATGTTCCAAAAGAGGATAGGAAGAAACTGGATTCAAAAGCCATTAAATGCATTTTTGTTGGGTACTGTACAAAGTTTAAAGCATATAAACAGTTTAATCCTTCTAATCACAAAGTGTTTGCGAGTAGAGATGTAGTATTCCATGAGCAGGTTGATGACAGAAACTGCGATAAAGGCAATGAAGAGTGGGACATGCCTTTGCTGGTGGAAGATGGCAGTGATGAAACAAGGGACAGTCATGAGCAGCAGCAACAGCACAAAAAGGAAGAAATAGATGATATAGATGCAGTCAACAATCCAAGTCCTTTAAGGAATGATCAAAACATATTTGAGGCCACTCCAATACCAAGAATATCAAGTAGGCAAACTCGCTTACCTGCTTGGTATAAAGACTATGCCCACATGACAAATATCTTGAACGTTGTTGAGCCCTTAAACTGTAGAGAAGCAAGTGAATATGATGAATGGAGGGCAGACATGGAAGAGGAATATGAGTCAATACTTAAAAACAAAAACTGGAATCTAGTTGAACTACCTAAAGGTAAACAAACCATGGGTTGCAAATGGTTATACAAGTCTAAGTTTAAAGACTATGGTAGTATAGATAAATATAAAGATAGGCTAGTGGCTAAGGGGTATTCGTAGAAAGAAGGTATTGATTATGAAGAAACCTTCGCCCTTGTAGCCAAGTTAAACACCATTAGAATGTTAATAGCCTTAGCTACGAAACATCACTGGAAAATACACTAGCTAGATGTGAAATCTACTTTCTTAAATGGTGTTTTGAAAGAGGAGGTGTATTTAACACAACCTAAAGGGTTTGTTCAACAGGGGCAGGAACATTTAGTTTGTAGATTGAGGAAGCACTGTATGGATTAAAATAGGCGCCCAGTTCATCGTATGAAAAAAATGACTCATTTTTCTTACAGCATAATTATAAGAGGAGCAAGAACAACCCAAATCTGTATATTGTGTTTCATGAAAAGTGGAAAATTGTTTTGATTTCTTTATATGTATATGATCTTATTATTACAGGAAATTCCAATGAGCTCATTAAAGAAATCAAAGTGCAAATGTCATAGATTTTTGAGATGAAAGACCTTGGAGAGTTACACTATTGTTTGGGTCTTGAAGTCTGGAGGGATTTTGGCCAGACTTTTCTGTCTCAAAGAAAGTATGTTAGGAGCTTATTGAAAAAGTTCAGAATGGATCAGTGCAAAGATGCTTCAGTGCCTTTACAGCAGAATGTCAAACTACATAACGATGATGGTTCTAACGAGGTGGATGCAACACTATACAGACAACTAGTTAGGAGTTTGATTTATCTAACTAAAACTAGACCTGGTTTAGCTTTTGCAGTCAATGTTTTGAGCAAGTTTATGTCAAAACCTATTGAGAGTCATTAGGTGGCAGCGAAAGGTGTCTTAAGGTATCTTCAAGGAACCTTAGACTTTGGTATTAAATATACTGATTTGTGTGAAAAAACCTAAATCTGGATTCCTACTGCAACAAATCTGAATTACTTCTCCTATTATTTTCCATAATTATTTCATTATTGAAGTAATTACTGAAGCAGTCTACACAAATAATGTTGCGGAATAAATGTAAGTGCTGAAACAAACTAAACAAAATACAATGAAAAACATCCACATTTGACATAGTTATTTTTGGAATAAGTCCCCAGAAAAACCCAACTTGGGAAAACTAGTGCAGCAGATTTGAGGGTTTTGTATTATTAAGCAACAGAATCTTGAGTACAACTAGGGTGCCAATATCCGGCTCACCCTTCAGAGAAAATCTCGGCAACTGAAGAAATGTGAGATATACCTCACTCTGCAAGTCCCCAGCTAATCTGGAGCAGCGCTGGTGAAGCCCCTCTTTGCCTCTGTGTGAGGCCTATGCTGCTACTGAGTAAGCCTACGTGGGCAAGCTAAGGAACTGTGTCACCTCCTTCTATGCAACGATCAAGCTGATCTCAAACTGAGTTTTGGCCCTCTTGGCTCAAAAACCTTAGCTTCTAGCTATCTCCGGACTAAATCTAGAAGGCACTATGTCACTTCTATGTGATCCCCTTCAGGGACCGCGTCACCCCTCTAGATGACTACGCTGCCTCTACTACATCACTGCTGTCTCTCTCTCTGGAATGTACTCCTGGTCCTCCTGGCCAATTACTGCATCTTCCCCTCTTTGAAACTGATCACTAGATCGAAATCACTTAGCCAGCCCTACCCTAGTGAATCGATCTTGATCAAAAGTTGTGTCTCTCTCACAAGCTCGAAAATGCCAAATGCTCAGTGTGTTTTCCATAGGCCCCTCGCCCTCCTTATAATATTTCGTTGACCCTTCAACGACCAAGATTAAAGGATAATCAAGGGCTAAGATTAACTGGGAGTTGATCCATGACTTTATCTAAAATATTCACACTTAGTTTAATTAATACCCTTTAATTAATCAGTTTCCCTAAGTTTAGACTTAGGAAAACATTAAAAACGATTAATTGATTTAATTAAACCATATATAAGTGGAATTTTCCAAAATCCTTTCTGGGTATTATGGAATCCATGTGTCTTAGCCTATATACAAAATTACAAGGCTAGAGCACATCCGATGCTACCCTAAATCAACACTCCCTCTTAGCGAGGAAAGTGCTCTAGCAATACAACTCTTTGTGCTACTCTGACTTCTGTAACATCTACTGCTGTGTTGTTGATGCTGATCACCAACACTGCACAAATGTTACAACTGTACTGTTGTTGAATCTGCATGTTGCTGCCAACTACTATAGTACTGCAACTCCCTCTGAATTTTGCAACCATGTTGCTGCACTGCGTGAACACTGCTCTGCACTGCGCTGCACCACTGTTCACTATGCTTCTGCTGCTCCATTGCTGCTACTGTTGCTCAACTGTTGCTGTTGTTGCACTGTTGCATTGTTGCTAATTGCAACAAAAAACATTTGAAATTGGACAAGTAAAACTACATCTTGGTTAATAAGACTGTCTACTGCTAACTTCTGCACTAGCTCTCTAAATATGCTGCGTTGCTGCTGCTTTGCACTACGTGAGCACTGCACTTCACTGCGCTGCACCAGTGTGCTCTGCGCTGTTGCTGCTCAACTATTGCTTCTACTGCTCTTCTTCTGCACTGATCAGACTCTAGTACTACTAGCCACTGCATTGTCTCTTTATCTTCTGCTGCCACTATCAATCCTGATACTGTATTGAGGCTCCCGCAGCTCGTATCTGATCCAAGAGTTTGGAAATACTTAAGGATCCTACCTCTTGTATATTCTGGATCTACAACTCCAAGTTAGCCCACTTCCCTCCTTTTGGAATATGAGCTAACATAGCACAATCAGCTTCTGCCTCAATCTTGGCAGCTCCGGCTTGAGGATCTTGCTGCTCCTCCTTGCCCTTTTTCTTAAGAGGACATTGTGTGGCATAATGTCCCATTTCCCCACACCTGAAGCACTTGATCTTAGACAGATCTTTCTTCTTCTGTCGTTGTTGCCCCTTTGATGCAAGGGCTGCGTTTTCTTCTTCCTCCTTGACTTTTGAACCGCTGTTGCTATCCTCAATATGGATTTTGAGGAGATCTCTCCTCAGCTCTTCTTGCTGCAAGGCTTCCCACATCGCTTCCCATCCTGGGAGTCTCTCTCTGCCCAGAATGCTCTGAACAAAGACTTGATAGTATTTTGAAACAAATTTCAGAGTGATCCTTACCAGCTCTGAGTCTCTAGGTGTTGATCCCACTGCTGACAGTTGGTCTCAGTTTTCCAGAATTCGAGACAGGAAAGAGTCAAAACGCTCTCCCTTCTTCATCCTGGTGTTACGCATCTTCTCCTCCGGATACATCTTCCGCTGCTCGGAAGATCCTTGATATAGCTTTTCCATCACTACCCACATTTCTCTAGCAGTGTCCTTTGTTGCTATGTGGGGTACGATGTGATCCTTTATGCCATCTAGGATCAATCATTTGGCTCTTGCCATGTTCTTCTTGAAGGCTCTCAGATGTGTTGCATCCAACAGCTCTACAACTGGGTTGTCAATGAAGGTCTTTAGATCATTCTCATCAAGGAGAAACTGAATCATTGACTTCCAAATGACATAGTTGGAGGCAACTTCCAACCTATCTTGGTCACGCAATCTGCTGCTGGCCATCTCCTCAACTGTCGACTTCTCCCTCTAACCCTCTGCTCAGCTAGACTTACGCACTGCTTGAGGAGTAAGTCAATGACTCTACTGTTGCATGGGAAAAACTGAGTCTCTTTGAGAAAGAGAACTCTCTGAGGTCAAGAAATCCCCAACTGTGTTTTTCCGAAATTTTCTGACGCTTATGCACCAGCGCTCACTGTTGTGCAGTTACTATGTCCTTCAGTTACGCTGCCTCTTCTGCAACTGAAATAGCTTACCCCTTTGTCAACTCTCTTAGAGGAAGATTTTTATGCGTTGGATAACCCTCCTGGCCTGGACTGCGTAACTACTGGGGTAATCTACTACTGCTTACGCAACTCCCCGTCCCTTCAGCGTTAATCTGTTGGTTCACTCTTGTTTCTCTTGCACTTCAGCTTGAATAAGCTCTCATACCATGTGAAAAATCCTAAATTTGGATTCCTACTGCAAAAAATCTAAACTACTTCTCCTATTATTTTCCATAATTATTTCATTCAGTGGAATATCAAAGTAATTATTGAAGTAGTCTACACAAATAATGTTGTGGAATAAATCCAAGTGTTGAAACAAACTGAACAAAATACAATGAAAAACATCCACATTTGACACATTTATTTTTGGACTAAGTTCCCAGAAAAACCCAACTTGGGAAAACCAGTGCAGCAGATCTGAGGGTTTTGTATTATTAAGCAGCAAAATCTTGAGTACAACTAGGGTGCCAATATCTGGCTCACCCTTCAGAGAAAATATCGGCAATAGAAGAAATGTGAGATATACCTCACTCTGCAAGTCCCCGGCTGATCCGGAGCAGCGCTGGTGAAGCCCCTCTCTGCCTCTACATGATGCCTACGCTGCTACTGCATAAGCTTACATGAGAAAGCTAAGGAACTGCGTCACCTCCTCCTCTGTAATGATCAAGCTGATCTGGAACTGAGTTTTGGCCCTCCTGGCTCAGAAACCTCAGCTTCCAGCTATCTCCGGACTGAATCTAGAAGGCACTACGTCACTTCTGCGTGATCCCCTTTAGGGACTACGTCACCCCTCCAGATGACTGCACTACCTCTACTACATCACTTCTGCCTCTCTCTCTGGAATGTACTCTTGGTCCTCCTGAACAGTTACTGCATCTGCCCCTCTCTGGAACTGATCACTAGATCAAAATCACTTAGCCAACCTTGCCCTAGTGAATAGATCTTGATCAAAAGCTGTGTCTCTCTCACAAGCTTGATAATGCCAAATGCTAAGTGTGTTTTCCATAGGCCCCTCACCCTCCTCCTTATAATATTTCGTTGTCCCTTCAACGGCCAAGATTAAGACATAATCAAGGACTAGGATTAACTGGGAGTTGATCCATGACTTTATCTAGAATATTCACACTTAGTTTAATTAATACCCTTTAATTAATTAGTTTCCCTAAGTTTAGACTTAGGAAAACATAAAAAAACTATTAATTAATTTAATTAAACTATCTCTAAGTGGAATTTTCCAAAATCCTTTCTAGGTATTATGAAATCCATGTGTCTTAGCCTATATACAAAATTACAAGGCTAGAGCACATCTGATGCTACCATAAATCAACAATTTGTTTAATGTTAGATTGACAGGTTTTTCAGATTCAAATTGGGCCAGAAATCTGGATGACAGACAATCCATAACAAGTTATGCACTCGACATTGGTTCCGGGGTCATTGCATGGAGCAGCAAGAAGCAGAATATTGTATCCTTATCTTCTGCAGAAGCGGAGTATCAAGCAATGTGTGCATCGACGTGTGAGGTAGTTTGGTTGAGGAGACTTCTCCATGAGGCCAGAGAAGAACAAAAATATGCAATAGTTATTAGATGTGACAACCAGACCTCAATCAAACTTGCAAACAATCTCGTGTTTCACAAAAACACAAAGAATATTGATACGCATTTTCACTTTGTTAGAGAGAAGGTTTAGTCAAAAGAAATTTATATTGAATATTGTAATACTTGTGATAATGTAGCAGACATTTTTACCAAGCCCCTTGGAAGAATTAAATTTGAATTATTTAGGAATATGTTGGGAGTACTAGTGAACCCTTTCTCCATTAAGGGGGAGTGTTGGAATTAATGGAGAATGTGTATTATTGGAGAGAGTCTGTTCATTAGTTGTGCATGTATCTTAGTTTAGGAATTAGTTCCTATTTTCTAGGTGTTAGATATAACTCTCCTATTCTCATGTAAAATTATATATTCTTGATGTTAATGATTAATGAGTAGAGAGTTCTCTACTTGGGCAGTCTCCAAGTGCAGCTTGCTCACCTGTGAGCTGATAGTTTTTCAATATATAAGTTTCGTCTTATATTTTTAACAATGAGTAGCACTTCCTCCAAGTGCTAGAGGTATTCCTCCCATGTCCGGATGTAAATGAGTATATCATCAAAGAACACTAAGACAAAATGCCTCAGCTGACCACATAACACGTGGTTCATACAAGAATGGAAGGTAGCAGGAGTGTTGGTTAGCCCAAAAGGCATCACCAAGAACTCAAAAATGTCCATAATAGCAATGAAAAGCAGTCTTGGGAATGTCCTGCTCCCTCATACGTATTTGGTGGTACCCCGAACGTAGATCTATATTAAAGAAGTATTTATCTCCTCTAAGTTCATCCATCATCTCATCTATGCGGGGAATGGGGTACTGGTTCTTTAGAGTCTTCTTATTTAGCGCCCGGTAGTCTATGCACATACGTAGTGTCCCATCCTCCTTCTTCACCAACACTAAAAAAGAAGCAAAGGGACTAGAGCTAGGCCTGATATGTCCCAATCTCAGTAACTCTTGTATGGCCCACTTTATCTCATCCTTATAGGCCTTGGGATGACTATAAAGGGTGGAGATGATTTCATTCACACCCTCCTCCAACTCAATGGTGTGCTCGAATCCTCGGTCTGTTGGTCTCTCTGGTGGGACATCTCCAAAAACCCCCTGATGTCGCTCCAACAAAGCTAATATGTCCGGGTGCGTAGCCTTGGCCCATGACCCAGCCTCAGAAATGCGTAGCTCTACTGCCCACTCTATATCCCCATGCATAAGTCGGCCTCCATCCTATGAACTGAAACGGTCTGAGGTGGATAGGAGTGTATCCCTCTCAGTAATACTCGTCTACCATCTAGTCCCTTGAAATCCATCTCCAATTTCTTCCAATCTATGGTGACCTTAACCAGCATGTATAGCCACTAAACTCCTAGCACCACATTGGTGTCTGTAATGGCTACCACAAAGAAATGATCGATGAGAGAATAGTTCCCCATCTGCAGAGTCAGTCCAGGAACATATCTCGTGCACTGCATGGTTCGATGATTCGGATTTATGCAGGAATGCAACATAGTACAAATGTAACAATAAATACAAAGATGCAATGGAAATAACACTTCGTTTCATTAATATCAAATAACTGAAATATGCTTACAGACAAAATGGAAATAAACTAGCTAGGGCGCTAGTAGCTTATTTCTGAGAAGAGATGTGGCGGTTATAGGCCTCTGAACTGTGTTACAATGAGGCTCAAAGGCCTATTTATTATTGAGAAACAATGGAAAATCCTAAACATCCAAAAACTTAACCCTAGGAGATGAAGCGCCAAAACTATGGGCCCTGTTTGGGTAAATTGGTACATCAACTTCCTGGGGATGGAAATTTGGCATACAATCTTCGTTTGACGTGCACAATACCTTGTTAGAAATATCTATCTGAGGACTACAACTATTGAGTGAGAAACATTAGTCGAAGACCCATGTTGCTCTCGGTTTTCCCAAAAAAGTCATTTAGGGCCTCAAAACGGCTCTGGAAGTTCAGGACCCGAAAAACTGCTAAAAATAGTAAACTGCGCTACAATTAAGGAAACTGAAAAACTGAAAGAAACAATGGTGGGGTTCCAAGTGGAATAGGCGGGTGGCCACCAATATCTACCTGTATCATTCCTCCCCCCTTAGGAAGCAATGGTCCCCATTGTGTTAAGTTCCTCCATGAGATGAGGAAACTTCTCAACTTGGTCCTTGGTGAGCCACTTTCCTTGGTGAAGGAGTTGGCTTGCTTTGACAACGTGATATAGCTGTATCCTTTGTTGTTGGGTGTTCTTGATCTGTGTATCCATGATCTGATCAATAGTGGCTTGTTCCATGCAGTCTGGGTTTAACTCTATTGGTGTGAGTTGCTCTGTGATGTTGGATGTGTTCAGTAGAGGTGGAAAGTAGGGGTCGGAGGTGATCCACATTGAACACTGGGTGCAGAAAAATTAATGGTGGAATACTGAGCTCGAAGGAATTGTTCCCTATAGCCTTGGTGATGGTGTATGGCCCATATCGGAGCGGGAAAAGCTTGCGGTGGGGTCCAGCGAGGCGCTCTTTCTGCAAATGTAGCCACACTTTGTCGCCCACCTGGAAGTTGTGTGGCACCCGATGTTGATCATGTCGCTGCTTGTACTTGGCATTGGATTTCTCCAAGATGTCGTGGACCTGCAGGATGTGTTCAATAAATCTGGTTGCTTTATCAGCCTCAGACAGTACATGTGTGGATTTTGTCTGTGTGGTCGCATGAGGTATGGCAACATCAGGCAACGACATGCCTGGGGTCAGATCAATGGAGTTCTTGACCTGACAATGTAGAGGAACCTCTATGGGTGAGGAGAAAATGTCCTTGTATTCCTCCATGTCTTTGTCCATCTGCTACTACCGCGCAGGGGAGCCCTATTTGGAGGCTGCAATCACAATCTTCTTCTTGACTTATGGGCGAATCGTAATGAAAACAAATTTCCTAGTTTGGGAAATAATCTTACTGTATTGCTTTGCAGTACTCAAAGAGATGGTGGAAGGCTGTACTACCTCTGGCATCTTGTACAACTTATTTCCCAAAGTAATAATAATAGAACGAAGCCTAGATTCATACACAACATGTCGCTTCCACAAGTATGGTTGGCCTAATAATATAGCAGACACATCAAGAGGAGAAACATCATACAGTACCTCATCCGTGAAGGGCTTGATGTTGTACGGAAGGCGACACAGCTAGCTGAGGCGAAGATTTCTTCCTTGGTGAAGCCACCCGATGGTATTCGGCTGCGGGTGTGCTATGGTCGTTAGGCCGAGTCGCTTCACGACCTCTGCTAAAATGAGGTTATTTTGGCTTCTGCTATCGACAAGGAATTACAATGGAGAACCCTTCACCCACATCTGGGAATGGAAGAAGCGCTCCCCCTCCTCTAGATCCTCAGGCTCCTCTCTCTAGAGCGTGGTGGTGGCAACGGTGGCACTGGGTTTCGCATCAATGATCTGCTTCCCTTTTTCATTCCCCTTGTCCGGTTCTGACTCAGAATCAGAACACGCATCTGATTCGGATGCCTTCATTTCGTCCACCAACGGCTGTTTGGACCGACACACGCTTGTGTTGTGAGTGGGGCTGTTATGAAATTCAAACCACTTCCCTGTGTCCTCCTTTGGCTTTGTGGTGTTGTTCTAAGTCACCCTGCTTTGGCTTTGCCCCTTGTTCTGTGGTTCGGGGGTGCCTTTCCTTGGCTTTGGATTTGCGGATCCAAAGTCTCACTTTTTCTGCTTAAATTTATGCTCGATCTTGGTGGCATATCAATATGTCGTGCCAAGCGAGGTAGTTTCGAGGAACTCCATTTCCTCCCGAATGTATTTTTGGAAAGAGTTGCATTACTTGAGCACCAAATGCTTCTCTGAATCTTTAATACCCAAATTTGTGTGCAGGGTATGGAACAAATTCGTCAGCTCATGCACATTTTGATCCCTTTGCTTCTGTGGCGTGGTCCATTGGATGTACTTGTCCTCGTAGCTCCCCACGGGCTGATATTGTTCCTTGATGTCGTCTCGAAACGAATTCCAAGTGGGCCCAGTCGAGAAGAAATAGGGCTCTCTCCCGTCATTTTACTCACAGTAGGTTTCCCACCAGTCTTTGACATGGGGGGCAGCTTTGAGGTGTGAAAAAGTAATATTTTCTTAGTCGGAGAGACCATGGACTGAAAAATACCCTTCCAACAAATTCAACCATCTGTCTATGTCGTCTCATCTGTCTGGCCTTCAAATATAGGAATGTCGAAGTTGACCTCTACCTTGAAAGGAGTGGCGCCTCCAGAGTGGCTGTTGGATGTACAGGCGCCGTCGATGGGCAGTCGTTGAAGGATCTGGGCAAAGTTATCCATCATTGCGTTCTTTTGTTTCTCGAGGGCCTCCTCGAGCAATAATTTGATAGGATCTCTTGCTCCCTCGTCTTTCTTTTCTTCGCCATGGGAGGTTGTTGGGGTTTGCAAGGCTGATTTTGCAAGGGTTCAACCAGATCGAGCCCTAACTCCTTATACCCTGACCTCGTTGGGGATATGCAAAGAAAAACAGAGAAAGAGCAGACTACTCTGATACCACTGATCCGGATTTATGTCGGAACGCAACAAAATACAAATATAACCATAAATACAAAGATGCAACGCAAATAACACTTCATTTCATTAATATCAAATAACTGAAATATGCTTACAGACAGAATGGAAATAAACTAAGGCATTGGTAGCTTATCTCTGAGAAGAGATGCGACCGCTACAGGCCTCTGAACTGTGTTACAATGAGGCTCGAAGGCCTATTTATTATTGAGAAAGAATGGAAAACCCTAAACATCCAAAAACCTAACCCTAGGAAATGAAGCACCAAAACTATGGGCCCCGTTTGGGTAAATTGGTACATCAATTTCCTGGGGATGTAACTTTGGCATACGATCTCCTTTTGACATGCACAATACCTCGTTAGAAATATCTATCCGAGGACTACAAATTTTGAGTGAGCAACATTTGTCAATGACCCATGTTGCTCCCGGTTTTCCTAAAAAAAGTCATTTAGGGCCTCAAAATGGCTCCAAAAGTTCAGGACCCGAAAAACCGCTAAAAATAGTAAATTGTGCAAAACTTAAGTAAACTGAAAAACTGAAAGAAACAATGGTGGAGGTCCAAGTGGAATAGGTGGATGGCCACCAGTATCCGCCTGGATCATCCAACCTCCCAACAAGACTGAAAATCCATCAAATGTAGTTGTTTGTATTCCCCTACGCTCCAACATCTGGGTATCAATGAAATTGTGGGTGGCCCCACTATCAACCAAAATTGACACCTGATGCCCCTGAACGGTCCCCCGGATCTGGCGTGTAAGATACTTCGCACACGCCAAAGTGAAGCAAGAACTCCTCATGTTGGGGAAAATGGTCCTCCTCCATGTGGAGGTGGTGGTGGCCCTCCTGCTCCTGATGGGCCTCACTCATCCCTCGACTCCTCTACAATCTCGGTCACCCCCTCCTCCAACTCACTATCCGAGAACACCTCAATGAAATGGGTCTTGCCCTTAGTGCACCTGTGCCCTGGTGCCCATGGCTCCTATTACGTGAAACACAATCTCCTCCTCCTAAGGTCCCTCTGGGTCTCATCATCCATTTGCCACGCCCTCCATCTCTCTGTGGTGGCCTCATCTCCCTGTTCCCCTACGGGGCTGTGGGTCTGGTAGGAACGAAAGCCCTGTTCTTGGGCATTGTGTCAATCATATCCTGAGCTCGGGAAATGGCATCCCTTAATGATGTGGGCTTGTAGGTCCTCGCCCATCCACGCAGTGGCTCAGCAAGCCCCTCCACAAACAACATGATCAGTCAACTCTCAGAAATATCTGTCACCATCACTGCTATCCTTTGGAACTCAATGATGAAGGCCTCTGCGTTGCCTGACAATCTCAAGTGGGCAAACTCTCTGAAGTGCAACTCTAGATCCTTCCTCTCAAATATTTCCAACAACCTCCAGGTGAACTCATGGTAATAAGTGATATGAATATGTCCAAGTGTGATCAGCCCATGGTACCACCACTCTTGGGCATCTCCCTCCATGTGAAGGGTGACAAATCATATGGCATTTGCTTCCTTCATCGGATTCAAGTGGAAATAAGTCTCCAACTTTTGTATCCATGCTCATGCTGAACTCTTTGCATTCGCATCGAAATTTGGAAATGTGACCTTCCCTGCCAACCTTTGCACCTCATGGCTGGATGAGCCTCCTCTGAAATGATTAACATCCCCCATGCTACGTCTCTCCTTTAGGTGAATGAATTCAGCAAAGGAAATCACCTGTTTGATCCGTGCATCCAATCCCTCATACTCCTCGATGTCTGATGCAACTCAATGTACTAGATCATCAACTGGATTCGGCTCCCTCTCAGGCTCTAGCTCCTCTACGAAGTTTGGCATCAAGGGCCTGCTATCCTGCCCATGCTGTGGAGTGTGTGGGAGTTGGAAGGTACGGTTGCCTCCCACTTTGGAACCTCCGTCACCTTGAGGTTCTATTGCTCCATCTGGTCTTCCACCCACTTGCAATCCCATCACCAGCTGCATCATGTCCATCATGATTTTCCCGTCTCATCATCTCTTGATTTTCTCTCAGTGTTTCCTCCAAAATACGGTCCTGGCTCCTTGGCTTAGGCTGCTCCTCCTCATTGTGCTTGTCCATTCCTTCCATCTTGGCTTCTATTTATGTGTCTGAAAATGGAATTGGGTTGTCTTCTCTCCCACGGCCTCTACCTCTGCCTCTGCCATGACCTCTATGGAAAACCGCTCCTTGGTATCTTCGTGGCATTACCTGCTCCTATTCCCCACCTTGGCCAAGAACATGCCCTAATACCACTGTAATATTCCAAATAGAAAATTTACAGCAATAACAAAGACATGCAACAAATTTTAACACAGAGATTTCATTCAGCCACACATGTACAAGAAAATATGCCCAGAACACCAATTTTATTAATATAGCTAGCTGGAGTATAATATGAGATGGAAAGAGTGCACCTAGGCTTGCACAAGGCAAGCTACAAGCCTTAGGTGATCAATAGCAAAAGGTACAGTTGTTGCAATAATCTGCTCTCCTGAAAATTGCATTGCCCTTGGCTTTCTACAACTGCTTGTTGACTTTGGCACTTGATTTTCCCACTAAATAGTGCTCAGAAAATTCTAGGAATTTGGGAAGGTGATCCTTGCCAAAAACTCAGAAAGTTTTTCCCCAACTTCCAATCTTCAAATTTGGACCCTTCTCTGCTTGGCCCCTCTTCAATTTCGAAATCTGCTGCTGTAGCTTCTCCTGAAGATTTCTGCCCTCCAAAATACAAACAAACCTCCTGAAATATACCTCCAATCAATCCTCCAACACCTCAGCTCCTAACTCCTCCAACAAATGCTGCTCTAAACTGCTGCCCTCCTATGACTGCGCAATCACTGGGTGGATGACGCAGTCCCCGAAGAATAACTGAAGGGAACTGCGTATGGATAGCCTCTTATGCTCTGAAAATGCTCCAGCACCTCTGAAAATCCTCAATATCTCCTCCAGTAGTTTCTCCGGAAAATTACCTCCACAACCCAGCTCCTCCACACTCACTGACTCCCTCTTCTGCACAACACCAGCTCTCACTACATCCCAGCTACTCCAGAAATGAGTGGGACCTGCAAACTCAATCTCTCTTGGCAACAAGACACTGAAAGAACCCTTCTTGAGTAGCACTCGAAGTTTATTGGAGAAGGGATGAGCTTCTCTCCTTGGGAATCTCCTGCGCTGAACACTACAGCGTTGGCTCAACTAAACAGCTAAAGCAATTCAATTTTCTGAATGTGCAAATGATGCCAATGCCTCCTCCAAACCTTCCTTTTATAAGTGCTGGCCATGCAAAATTTGTGGGTCCCTCCATCAATTTGATTTGCCCAAGGGAATTCGAATTGCTTTCTTCTCCAATACAATAACCTTGTGTGTCCCATCCTCCACTAGCAACTTAATTTATTTTTTTTCACCTATGTTAGCCACAAAAGGTACTTCAAATTATTTAATTTCAAAATTGACAAAAATGTATTTTCCAAACATTAGGAAAATTTAGGAAGGGACATTACAGTATCGTCATTGGTTTCCTTGGTTTATCACAATTCAAGTATGGACTCAACAATCTAGCTTCCAAACATATGTTTACCAATCACCTGCTCACAATTGGTTCAAAAGTCACTACCACTCTGTGGCAGGTGACAGCCACAAGTTCACAAGGAATCAATCACAGTCTTCCCAATTGCTCATACCCCTAATTGTTCCAAAGGCATTCTCTTGTCTCTAATGGCTACAATCCATCTGAACGCCCCCCACATGAGCGCTGCCTTACATATGAGAGTCCAGGGCCCCTCCTTGGGCAATGAAGCCAACCAGGACCTGCTGCATGGTACACAACCCATGCTTGGGGCAGTCTGGTACCTCCTCCCCCATTCTCTCATAAATACTTGGCAGTTTGTAGCTAAGCTTGAACATCAAGGGTCAGAAACATTAATTTTAGGAAAGATAGGAAACTTCCTGATCCCCCTTACAAGCTTCATTAAGCAAGCTATCCTTCTAGACATTGGGATCCGTATAGGCTTGTCTACTTCTTCAGCTTTAGCAATTTACAATTAAATTTAAGAGGATATTTACATCAACAGCTTCAGCATGATATCTATGCTGGCCCTCCAGCATTATCATCCTTTAATTGCATTACCAAAATCAGGGATTAGAAAAGGGATACTACAGACTGTCCTAAAATACCACATTCTGAAGTCATGTACTTGAAGTTATGAAGCTAACAAGAAAAATCTAGTAGTCTGTATACTCATTTTCCAACACCAGATGTGTGAAACTTGTTGTCTAACAACAGTCTTTTAATCATCACTCAGACATAGGTTTTCAAGAAAGACTTAACGTTAGACCAAACAGATGAATTCAGCATTCAAACCGACTCTTGCCAGCTTGTGTCTGGCATAAACAATTAACTCCTGGAATAGATTGACTTACAATTATTTTTGAACCACAAATGAACCTCTTATTTTTCTTTTATCAACATCCCCTATAGATATCACATTTTGCATATGCATATGCCTTTTACCATACTCATGCTGAATTGTTTATTTCAGTTAGGCTACAAGGCACTACCAAACATCATAAAATATCAAAGGCAAGTCTAATGATGAAGCATTTAACACAATTAACACAAACGTAAACATGTGATCTCAGTAATATTGTATCTCAAAAGATTTTCAAAATGGAATGTAGCTATTTACCCTTATCTCCAGAAGTCGGAGCTTCTCAATCGCCCCGTCTTGCTCCTCTTCAGCTTCAGCAAGCAAAATTTCTGTTTTCTTCTGGGTTTTAAGGGCCAACTCCAATCTCCACTCCAAGTCTTTCTTTACCCAAATTAATCCTTCCAACTGGGTCTGGAGTTCATACAAATGTTCCTCAAGCTGTATATATGTCCCCAATAAATTCAGGTCAGCTTCCTTGTAAGGTTACTAAGATGAAATAGAGAGACAAACAACCTAAGATTTGCATGATTTCACATAAAATTATATTAATGTCCATACATGTTCCAAAAAAAAAGGGACTCAAGTGTATGGTCATTACAAATAGAGAAATAAAGAGTGCTGAGTGCATATAGAGAAAATGATAATAAATTCTAAGCAGAAAATGCATACTCGTGCCAGATTTTGATACCTTAGAACAACGCCTGATGAATATATTTCTATTAAGTATACAGATGTTTTAATTAAAACATGTAGATGCTAGAAGAAGTGACTGTTATATGAAAAGAATTGGAATAACAGTTTGTTTTCTTATGTTTAAGTGAAAGAACCCCATTCTGCCACAAACCCTATTGAACAGTGCAATTGGGTAGCTTCCTGAAGGATTGAAATGATTGGTGTTTGTGGGAACCTGTTTAGCTGAACTTGGGAAAATGTTATTTGTGGGAACCTGTTTAGCTGAACTAGGGGAAAAAAGTTTTTCTGTAGAATAAAAGAATAAACATATAACAGATCCATTCCATTGTTCACTTCTTCGGAGGAAGTTACTTAAGATTGGTGGCATAATATAAGAAGCACATTAGCATCTCCTATTCAATCTATAAACCTTTGTTGAAAATGCAGCAAGATGATGGAGCTTAGTGAAATGAAGTCGCCTTCACTAAGTGGGCCCGCAGGCAAATTCTGGCGCAAAATCTATTTTTAGACTATGTCTATTTTTAGACATATGGAGCATGGTTCGGGGATTTCAGTTTGAGATTCTTGAAGTATGTGTCATGTTGGTAAAAATAGATGAGACTCTATTTTTGAGGTCAAAGAGGTCGAAGTCTATTTTTAGACTGCCTCTCCTTAAAACAGGGAAGTCAAATATTATTTACCCTTAATAATATTTAGACTATAAACAGCAGTTTACTCTCTTGGAGCACTTCGGTTCGAGCTACAGAAGTGGCTCATGCATCTGACAGAGGAATCACGTGGTTCCCAAGGGTTTGATGGCATCATGCATGGTTGACTTCAGTTGGACTTCAGTGGCAGAAGTTTGGAGGAGTTAATGAGACAGCTAGTGGAGTTGTGTTCTGTTTATTTTAGTTGAACTGATTGAGATTATTTTAACTAGCTAATCAATTAGTTATGAGTGGAGTGAATTAAATATTATTTAATTCATTAATTAGTAACTCATTATTCAACTCAAGAACACATCAGTTCACTACAGTGCATGATCAGTTCAGTGGAGACCAGTGAAAGAGGTAGATGAAAGGGTGGAGTTAGCTATCAGTGGCGACATCAGTTGTGCATGAGATGTGCACCACACTTGGAGGATTTGTCCATGACAATTGCGTAGTCAAGCCAAGGAGATTCGAACCTTGGATCTCTATATAGACAGGCTTGGATTGCGTAATAGAGGCAAGGCAATTGGCAGTGAGTTTTGAACCAGTAACCTGTTCAAAACTGAGCTAGATTGTGTGTGACTTTATGAGAAAGTACTGAGTACTTGTGAGGAGTATTGTACTGAGTTTGTTACATGATTTCTCCATTATAATATATACAATAGCTGCGGGGTTTTCAGCTATAAGCTTTCCCCATACATACTGTGTTAATGTGTATGATGATTTGATGTGTTATCGCTTGATTTTATTTCCGCATGTTTGATGATCTGAGTGGAAGAGATTTTGTGTTGCATATAAATTCGAATTGTATGTGATCAGGATAGTCTCGGTGGATAATTAATCATTATTCAGCAAATTTCTACAACCTTCACATCAACCCATGAACAAATGAACTACCAGGTCTCGATTCACTTTCAGTTTTCCTGTGGCAGATAGTGTAATCCCTGCCAAAGCTCTTAAATGATGGATAGCAGAACTACTCTCTGGTTTCTCCTGATAATGGAATCAAACATTTTGGCACAACTTTCCTTCAAACCACAGAAGGAATTTGTGATAGCTTATGTAGAATGACTCCATAGCATCTCCATGTGTCCAAAAGCCAGCTCTGGGTGCCCTGCATCACCTCCATGGGTGTTGCTCCACTCAAATTGTCGAAGTTCCAAGGAAGCAGAAGCGCCAACTTTTTCAACTGGACCGGATCACCTATCAGCAGTCCATGTGTCATGGTCAGTGTTATCGGAAACAAACTGGTTTTGGAAAACTGGTCGGTCCGACCGATTTGGAGGCAAAACCAGCCTGAACCGGCTAGTTCAGTACCAAACCGATCCGGACAGGTTCGGAGACCGGTTCCACCGGTTCACAAGCCTGGGTATTAAAAAAAACATTTATTTAATTTTTTAAATATTTTTTTTTAATTATCATTTTTCTTAGTTACTAACGCTACCCTATCCCCTCCTAAAGCTATTTAAACAACCCCACCCCCTCTATTTCACTCACACTATTCATTCGAGTCTCTTGCAATTCTTGAGCTGAGTTCAGTGGGGAGAATTTAGAGAGTTTTTTGCAAGGTTGTTCTGAGGGAGATTTTTTACAGATTTGAAGAGTTGTCTGGAGTCTTGGAGAGCTGTTGGGTTGGCAGATTTTCGAGCTACTTCAAAGAATGTTTTTTTCCCAGAGATCTTTGGGCTTTCTTCAGTGGGTTTTGCAGTTGGTGGAATATTTTTTTTCTTTTGTTGGAGCTGCTACATAGTTGATTTCAAAATATTTTGGAGCTGATTTTATCCAAAAATTTAGAGGGTAAATCAATGGCCAGGTGAATCAAGCCATAATCCCATTGCAGACTTGGCTGCTATTCATTCTTCAGGTGAGGATGAGGAGGATGATCAAGATGATGATTCTGATGATGATTGATGATTGGTGATTTGATCATTGATTTTTTGTAGCTGTAGCTTGTAGTATTGTAGGTTGTAGTATAATACTAAGATCTATGATGTTATTTTGGACTATAAACTTTAAAGGCCTTTTAGAGCTTGCTTCTTGATGTTTGTAACAACATTTTTGGTTCAACGATGTTTTGCAGTGTGCACTAAGTGCTATTTTGGTTATATGCACTATCACTTGCTATATAAATGAGAAATTTTGCATATTTTTGTATAAATGATTTGGATTCATATGGATGCACATGAATATATCTGTTTTTTCTTTAAAATATGAATATTTCATGTGCTTTTGGTAAACCAGTTTTTTTCCGGTTTTTTTCTAGTTCCGGTCTGGTTCCGATCGATTCCTAGTCCACAAGGTTTTCCGGTTCGATTACTGGTTCGGTTCTGATAACATTGTTCATGGTCACCCCATTCTGCAAGTTCATGGTCACCCCATTCTGCAAGTTGTATGATGTAAATGATCCTAGTAAGACCTTGAGTATATGTAACAACCTAGTTATGCTTATGATTTTGGCGACGAATTTCATCCTAGGAGGTTTTTAACCTCACTGATTATCTGTATTTCTAAACACAATTAATTAGAAGGGTTTTTTCCCTCCAGCTTAAACCCCCAAAGCTAGGGTGAAATTTATTGTCAAAATCTTAGGTGAGTCCTAGTGTTTTTAGTCGAGTCTGATGTAAAAGTGATTTGAGAAAAAAATTAAAATAAGCTACTTGGGTTAATTATTTTATTGCAAATCACTTGGTCTTGTTGAGTTTTATTGAGTGTTGGGGTAGCATCAAATGTTCTCTAGCTCCCAAAATTTGTGGAGGGACTAGAGTACATGAGATCTCCAAGACCCAGAAAGGGATTTGGGAAATTCGATCCAGTTTGGGAGATAATTAATTAATTAATATTTTTAATTAAGGACCCTAAGTCTAACTTGGAAAATTAAAATATTAATAGTAATTAGTTAAAACATGTGATGGAAATGACTTAAGTCATGCAGATCAATTTTTCTTTTAATCTTAGCCATCGATTCAAGCAAAGGCTTGGGGTCAGTTGGAGAATACACACACATGCAAGCAGAGCACTAAGATTAAGTTGAAATTCTAGGGCGGGTTTGCTAAGAATTTTCAAAAGTGTTTCAGTTGCGGAGAGGGGTAGTATTGGCTAAGGGGATGGTCTGATCCTAGTGCCAAGAATCGACAAGAGGCAGAGAGGCAGCAACCAGGAGCAGTGCAGAGGAGAAAGGGTAGCAGCAGC
Source organism: Pinus albicaulis (assembly GCA_034641835.2). Classification (NCBI taxonomy): domain Eukaryota; kingdom Viridiplantae; phylum Streptophyta; class Pinopsida; order Pinales; family Pinaceae; genus Pinus; species Pinus albicaulis. The sequence goes on from CM076577.1 coordinate 1,093,286,163, forward strand.
AGCAACGCAGAGGGCTTCAGCTGCTACGCAGGCCTAGAAAGGGCAGTGTTATTTACCACAAGGCCCTCCCGGGGGTTGCGGCGAGGTCCCCATCCAGGGCAGCGTGGGGACTGCGTCACCCGGTGAGGGTTACGCAACCCTCTCCGAGGATAGCACGGAGAGGCATGGGTAGTCGCGCGAGAACTTCGGGGGCATGTTAGGTCCCTATATTACTAGTATAGTCCCTTATTATTGTTAGTGCAACCCCCTTATTGTTATTATTGTACCCTTGTAACCCCCATTTTGTTATTATTGTGCCCTTAAATTATTATTGTTAGGTCGGCTAGGGTTACATTGTGGCCCACTAGGATTACATTATGGCCCCATGGACTCCTATATATAGAAAGGAGGTTTTGTGAATTGTATCATCCAAGAATTGTTCATTTATGTAATGTATTGGAGGTTGCCCCCCCGAAGTGGCTCATTTCTAAGGCGTTTATATCTCTTTTCTTCTCTTTTTGAGTTGGTTACACAACATTTGGTATCAGAGCTTTTGGATTCTAGGGTTTCGCTGCTCCAAACAGGTCATCGTGGAATTTTCGCTATAACGTTTTTTCTACGAAGCTTCAGAAGCTGAAATTTTTAGGGTGCGAAGCTGAAATCTTGAGGAAGTTTGTATAAAAATTTCAGAGCTTGGTTCGCAATATTTTCGGAGATATGATCTGTGGAAGTTAGGTATTTTTTCAGGCTCCTAAACAGGTCATCGTGGCATTTGCGCTATAAAAAAATTTCTACGAAGGTTCAGAATCTGAAATTCATATGGTGCGAAGCTGAAATCCTGAGGAAATTTGTCAAAAACTTTCAGAGCTTGGTTCGCAATATTTTTGGAGATATGATCTGTGGAAGGTAGTGCTTTTTCAGGCTCCTGAATTTCATCTCAAAGAGGTGATCGTGGGAAACGTTTAATAACTCTCTCTCTGAAGATTGGATTGGAGTGCCGTCAAAATTTATCACCAGTACACGGCCTGTAGTTTCTTTGCTATCAATTTCAGAGACAAAGGACAAAAAAGTGACACGTGGCAAGTCGTACAAGTTCGCTCTACTGAACCAGTCCAGAATTAGGTCATTGTGGGAGATTGGACACAACTTTGTCTTGGAGAATCAAAATCAGCACAGACCTGTGGCTTTTGAAAGAGAATTCAGAGGGCTACTACAGGGCTGAATTTCAGATATTGAAGATTTTCAATTACAGAGATAATTCAATTTCAATATAGAGCTCCTCAAAGCAAGTAAAAGGTGTTTATTTGTTTTTTCGAATTGCATAAATCTTGTTTGAAAAATTAGTTTGAAGTGATTCCAAGAGCCTATTGAGCATATATTTTAGTATTGGGTTCTGAGATGCCTCCTAAAAATAATTCAACACCCATTATGCCCTCAGAAATCTATACAATGATGCATGAAGAGGAAGAATTGCAGTATGAAATATCAAAATTACGGTACCAAGTGCAACAAGTTTCGATCTTACGAAGAGCAATCGAAGATGAAATAGATGGTTTAAAATCAGAAATGGAGGCTAAGTTGGATGGTTTGAAGGATCAAATAATAGCTAATATGGATGATAAGTTAGTGGAAGATCACAGCGAGCATCAACAACAAGTTCTCCAACTCTCAAAGGATAACCCTACTTTGGTGCAGAATCTAATGAAACAACAAGAAGATCAACATCACATCGAAAGAAGTTATGAAGCAGTGATAGAAACAAGAACTCGACAAGTACGATCAATTTCAAAGTATCTTAGCAAGTGGAAGAACTTTCCTATAGAATATTTCACATGGGAGGATGAGAATTTTATACAGAAGCATCAAGAAATAATCAAGCGTTGAGGACAACACTTGTTTGAAGGAGAGGGGGATGTTAAGTCCCTATATTAATAGTGTAGCCCCTTATTATGTTAGTGTAGCCCCCCTTATTGTTATTATTGTACCCCTGTAACCCCCATATTGTTATTATTGTGCCCTTACATTATTATTGTTAGGTCGGCTAGGATTACATTGTGGCCCCACTAGGATTATATTGGGCCCCATGGACTCCTATATATAGAAGGAGGTTTTGTTCATTTGTATCATCCAAGAATTGTTCATTTATGTAATGTATTGGAGGTTGCCCCCTCGAAGTGGCTTATTTCTAAGGCGTGGATATCTCTTTTCTTCTATTTTGGAGCTGGTTACACAAGGGCAACATTTGGGGTTTCTAGAGGCCAGAAAGGGCTGAGTCCTGTAAATCCCATTTGAGGGAGTGGATCGTCAGGTTTTCAGTCTCAAGAACAACATGTTATTTGCAGATCTATTTTTTCTCTATCAGGTTAACTAGTAAGGTGCCCAGATTTGTTGTATTAAAAAACTACTTAATAATATAAACCCTCCAGCAGCCACAAGACCGGTTTTCCTGCATAGGGTTTTTCCGGGGACAATTGTACAAAAAATCTTGTGTGTCACTTTGTCTATGTCTATGTGCATGTACTTTTGTTTTAGATCTGAATCGGTAAAAGTCTGTTATGTGTTTACTTCAATGTTAATCTAAAGATTTCAACATTAATAACTTGTTTAAGTAGGAGAAGTATAACCAGAATTAATAGTAGGGTTTCTGCATAAAGTAATATTGAGAAATTTTCACAGGTTTACTAGATCATATTGTGTCGCAGATGGGTTATGTGTCTTGAGGGTCTAAGCCAAATGTGTATTCGCCCTTTAAGGGTGCAAATGTTAAAAATCTTATGTATTAGAGGGCGGAAAAATATTAAATCCTCTCATGTGTAAATTAATTAATTTTTCTGGAAAAATTAAATTAAAATCCTAAGCCAGAAAATTAATTAATTAGATTCAAGTTAAGTTGTCTTAGGAAAATTAATTCTCCAAGTGGAAAAATTGTGGGTCTTAAAGGAATCAATTTTAAAGGTCCCCCACCAAGGGAATATTGTATATTTCAAGAATATTTAGACCCCTGTGTTGGAATCACAATTGTCGTTAGAACAAAATCCACAGGCATTAGTCTCAGCTACAATCGCCAGAGTTAGGATCCACGAGAGGCGGTTAGTCCATGTTGCGAAACGCACAGGGAGTGTTGAACCAATGTCGAACAATCTCCCCCCCAACGTGAGCCGGGTGAGTTTTGAATTCGAGACCTATTGCTCTAAGACCACTTGTTGGAATCACGATTGCTGTTAGACCAAAACTGGGAGGCATTAGTCTCTGCTACAATCGCCAGAGTTAGGATCCACGAGAGGCGGTTAGTCCATGTCGCGAAACACACGGGGAGTGTTGAACCCGATGTCCAACACCTTGGACCTTGGTAGTTAAGTCAAAGTCAAATTTTTGAGGAAATTAGATCCAAATAATTAATTTTGAGCAAATAAAAATGGAATTAAATGATAAATTCAAAATTCCTCAAAAAAAAAAAAAAAATCAAGGGCCAAGATTAAAAGATCTTGAAGTGTTTATCAACAACCAAGATTATTTTGACAAGGATCAAAGAAACTAGCTGTTATTTTTCCACTTGGAGGATTTATCTATAAATTAGAGAGTCAGTTGAGTCTCTAATCCTCTTGATCTCTGGCTAGAATATTATTGTTGAAGCATTTGTGTAAACTATTGTCTCACTGGGAACTATTTTTTCTGTCATAATAAAAGACTTTGGGGTGCAACTCGAGGTGCACTTGTTCGTTGATTTGTGGTATGTACTAAATACGGACTTCCTATGTTGTGATTTTATATGATTATTTTGATATAATACATAGTGATTGCAGGTACTTTAGTCCTTGGTCTCTAAGTTCACAAACTATGGACAAGTATCATTTCGCTTGGATCCTAAGTTTTTATATGGTGGAATAAATCTTCGGTAAAGCTATAGTGTGCATCGATTTTTCGAAGCAATTTTGTCCATTCATCAAAGGAAAAAATATTATAAAAAATATTTCTCAAAATTCATTTAAAACCCTTCTATCATTTGTAAAATAATTTTGATAAAAATTATTTCTCAAAATTCATTTAAAACCCTTGTATCATTTGTAAAATAAATTTGTAAATATAAATTGCAAATTATTTTTACTAACTTGGGTTGGGGTTTTTAGATTTTTGTATATATTTTGGATTTGGGTGTTGTATTTTTCATTTTTGCAGGTTGGATCAAGGGATCAAGTGGAAGAAGAGCGAGATCTAGGCCATTGAGGGTAAGATCTAGCCTCTTGGAAATTGTAGGGCTACCCATTGAAGATTTTGCAACAAAAATTTAGATCTAGAAGAGAAAAAAAAATTCGAGACAAGGATTTTTCCTTTCAGCGCTCCCAAGACCAAATCCAACCTCTCCAAGGAGAGTGTCAACCTCTCTCCTCCCTGCATCAGCCCTTTGAGCCCCTGCGTCATTTTTTTAAAGCCCTTTAGGGCAAGTTGCAGCCTCTAGAGGTCTTAACCTCCCTTTCCTAGCCCAACGTTAGGGCTTTAGGGCCTTAAAAGGCCTCGCTGACCCGAAAGCCCTAGTCGTGGGCCCTAGGCCACATGGTTGCCCCTCATTGACCCTAATGGATGCCTTTTAGGCAGCTCGTGGCCTTTTTAGGCCCTAATCTGCCTCAGTTGCCCCTGCATCATGCCCTTCAGCCTCTTCCTCCCCCAGCATTGCATCCTTTTGGCCTTTTCTTGTCATTTCAACCCTTGACCTGCCTCCTAAGCCTCTCTTCCCTCAACGTTTACCTTCCTTGGTCTAGCATTGGCTTTTCTTGGCCTCTTTTACCCTAATCTTCCCTAAAACCCTCCTCTGATTTTTCAGCACTGGTTCCTTGGTGGTTTTGCAGGTGTTTGGCTTCCAAAATTCTGATTTTCAAGTGGCATATTCATCCAAAATTTTTGGGCCACTTGGGCAAGTGCATCTACAAGGTTCTAGGCCTAGGGTTTGACCTCTATACCCTTGTTTTATCTCTGTTTTATTACACCAGTTAAATCAGTAAGAATTGGGCACTAAAATCGCATGCTAAATAATCAAAATTGTTTAAAATTGTTAAATATTGATTTTCCTAAATTTTGGCCATTTGGGCACCTTAGATCTAGCCCAAATCTATTTTTATGCTTGCTGGAATTTACTACATAATTGAAAATTTCTTATCTGAAATTTTTGAAGCATACACTTAAATAGGATCAAAAAACTAAAAAATTTTAGTTTCAGTGAAAATTTCCTATTTCTGGGTGTTCTGGGTATTGTCTTTAGCATTTCTAGCTTGTTGATCTGTCATTTATTTATGTTGTAATAAATATATCAGATCAGGAAAATCTTTGAAAATACATCTTAAAAAGGCTAGTACATCTGGTTTTTCAAGTTTGTCAAGTTATTTGGCAGCTGGGTTAATTTTTGTAACATTGGGCAAGCATAAACATTGTTGAATTGATATTTACTTACTGCTGTCATAACTTTCTCACTGCTGTCATAGCAGTCACTTGTTGCTGATAAAAAAATCATTGGAACATAAAGTGCCTAACTGTCTTAATAGTCTTATATTTTGTTGTTACTTGTTCCTAGCATTTACATTGTCAAAGTGGCTAACATTGTGTTTCTTTTGTGAGTTTATGTGCTATAAGAATTCATACATCACATCTAATAAGCTCACTCACTAAAGCATAAATCAATTTGGTGATAAGTCTCTTGGGAATATTGGCATCTTTTGAATCTAGTTTAATTTCTCTTTAGCATTGAGTAATAAGATCACGCGTAATCTTGTTTTACATCTTTGGTCATTGTGATTGGAATCTTAATTAATAAGTGGATAAGTTGAACTAATAGGTTAAGCATCTTGTGGGAATTTGTTGAAGCTTACACTTCTGTCTCTAAGCAATTTATCTTGTTTAAGATTGTCATCTCATCATTGTTAAGTACACCAGCTATAAGATAATTCACAATAAGTACTTCCGTAACAGAAACAATCTTAACTCAAGATAATTTCACTCATCATCTTGCATAATCATTCTAGGATCTAGTCTGCATTACTAATTTACCTCCTAGCATAAGCTAGGTCGATAGACTCTTAGGGAAACCCTTTTCAAACTAGCTTGAAAGATTCAACTCTTCCTAATGGTTAACACAGTGACCTTGCAGTCGTCAAAGCCACAGTCTCTGTCGGCGCTGCGTGAGTGGAGCACATGGAGAGGTATCGTTAATCAATCTGTTGTCTGCTTCCCGTTGGCTTCCATTTCACAACTTCCTTTGAGGATTGTTTCTAGAAATAGTTAGGGGAAAGGTGTTGATTTATGGTAGCATTGGATGTGCTCTAGCCCTGTAATTTTGTATATAGGCTAAGACACATGTATTCCATAATACCCAGAAAGGATTTTCGAAAATTCCACTTAGAGATGGTTTAATTAAATTAATTAATCGTTTTTTAATGTTTTCCTAAGTCTAAACTTAGGGAAACTGATTAATTAAAGGGTATTAATTAAACTAAGTGCGAATCTTCTAAATAAAGTCATGGATCAACTCCCAATTAATCTTAGCACTTGATTATGTTTTAATCTTGGTCGTTGAAGGGTCAACGAAAGATTATAAGAAGGAGCGTGAGGGGCCTATGGAAAACACACTGAGCATTTGGCATTTTCGAGCTTGTGAGAGAGACACGGTTTTTGATCAAGATCGATTCACTAGGGTAGGGCTGGCTAAGTGATTTCGATCTAATGATCAGTTCCAGAGAGGGGCAGATGCAGTAACTAGTCAGGAGGACCAGGAGTACATTTCAGAGAGAGAGGCAGCAGTGACGCAATAGAGGCAACGCAGTCATCTAGAGGGGTGATGCAGTCCCTGAAGGGAATCATGCAGAAGTGATGCAGTGCCTTCTAGATTCAGTTCGGAGATAGCTGGAAGCTAGGGTTTCTGAGCCAGGAGGGCCAAAATTCAGTTCCAGATCATCTTGATCATTGCAGAGGAGGAGGTGACGCATTTCCTTAGCTTGCCCACGCGGGCTTACATAGTAGCAGCGTAGGCATCATGCAAAGGCAGAGAAGGGCTTCACCAGGGCTGCTCTGGATCAGCCGGGGACTTGCAGAGTGAGGTATATCTCATATTTTTTCTGTTGCTGAGATTTTCCCTGAAGGGTGAGCTGGATATTGGCACCCTAGTTGTACTCAAGATTCTGCTGCTTAATAATACAAAACCCTTAGATTTGCTGCATCGGTTTTCCCAAGTTGGGTTTTTCCGAGGACTTAGTCCAAAAATAATTGTGTCAAATGTGGATGTTTTTCATTGTATTTTGTTCAGTTTATTTCAGCACTTAGATTTATTCAGCAACATTATTTGTGTAGACTTCTTCAGTAATTACTTCGATATTTCACTGTAAGAAATAATTATGGAAAATTAATAGGAGAAGTAATTCAGATTTGTTGCAGTAGGAATCCAGATTTAGGATTTTTCACATGGTATCTGAACTTATTCAAGCTGAAGTGCAGGAGAAACAAGAGTGAACCAGCAGATTAACGTTGAAGAGACTGGGAGTTGTGTAAGCAGTAGTAGATTACCCCAGTAGTTACGTAGTCCAGGCTAAGAGGGCTATCCAGTGCAGAAAAAGCTCCCTCAGAAAGGGTTGACAGAGGGGTAAGCTATTTCAGTTGCAGGAGAGACAGCGTAGCAGACCAGCGTAGCTGAAGGACGCAATAGCCACACAGCAGTGAGTGCTGGCGCATGAGCATCAGAAAATTTCTGAAAAACACAGTTGGGGATTTCTTGACCTTAGAGAGTACTCTTACTCAAGGAGACTCAGTTTTTCCTGTGCAGCAGCAGAAGCATTTGACTTACTCCTCAAGGTGTGCGTAAGTCTAGCTGAGCAAAGGGATAGAGGGAGAAGTCGACAGTTGAGGAGATGGCCAGCAACAGATTGCGTGACCAAGATAGGTTGGAGGGTGCCTCCAACTATGTCATTTGGAAGTCAAGGATTCAGTTTCTCCTTGATAAGAATGATCTAAAGACCCTCATTGACAACACAGTTGTAGAGCTGCTGGATGCAGCACATATGAGAGCCTTCAAGAAGAAAATGGCAAGAGCCAAACGATTGATCCTAGATGTCGTAAAGGATCACATCGTACCCCACATAGTAGCAAAGGACACTGCTAGAGAAATGTGGGTAGGGCTAGAAAAGCTATATCAAGGATCTTTCGAGCAACGGAAGATGTATCTAGAGGAGAAGATGCGTAACACCAAGATGAAGAAGGGAGAGTGTTTTGACTCTTTCCTGTCTCAAATTCAGGAAAACCGAGACTAGCTGTCAACAATGGGATCAACACCTAGAGACTTAGAGCTAGTAAGGCTCACTCTGGACTCTGTTTCAGAAGACTATCAGGTCCTTGTCCAAAGAATTTTGGACAGAGAAAGACTCCAAGGATGGGAAGCGATGTGGGTGGCCTTGCAGCAAGAAGAGCTGAGGAGATATCTCCTCAAAATCCATATTGAGGATGGCAGCAGCAGTTCGAAAGTCAAGGAGGAGGAGGAAGAAAACACAACCATTGCATCAAAGGGGAAAAATGGCAGAAGAATAAAGATCTGTCCAAGCTCAAGTGCTTCATGTGTGGGGAAATGGGACATTATGCCACACAATGTCCTCTTAAGAAAAAGGACAAGGAGGAGAAGCAAGATCCTCAAGCCGGAGATGCCAAGTGTTAGCCACCTATAAATTTGTTAATACCAAAAGGTGGCTAAATCATTTTTGGAGCCTTCAAGGAACAAATTTTATTGCAAAAAAATGTTGGCTCTTGAAGACTCTTGAAGGCCTCATGCCTCTGTCCAAATCTTCACTACTGTTCCCATTTTATACTCTGAATTTCTGCTATTTTCATGAGTGAAAACACTGCTACAAAACCATCATTTTTCCCCTTCCCCCACTCAAACTAACCTTCATTTTGCTTCCCTTTTCCTCCATAAAACTCCTCTATTTTTCATAATTCCTCTTCTTCCATTCATGAAAATCATTTTTACAAAGTTAAAAACTCACTTTTTAACCTTACCGAAACCCTCAAATTCCTTTGAAAACCATCGAAAATCATAAAAATTTCATATTTTTGTGTAAGGGTTTAAGCCCCCTTGGGCCAAAATCATAAACCACTTCCCCCAAATGCCCGCACCCTAGAACCAGGTGCTAAACCCCTCACGGCGCTTATCGCATCGCAAAACATCCAAGTGCGCAAGTCTTTTGCCATTACAAAAACTCCGATGCGATTAAGCCTTGGGTTTATAAACCCCGATCATATTATTTGTTCATATAACCCGTGGGCCCGCCTTCAGCGCTTAAAACATTGAAAAAACCCTTTTTTCCAAAGTTTTGGTCTAACGCGCTCATACCATGATTTTCAAATAAAAATGGTTAGATTAAAAAGACCCGATCGCGCAATCGCATCGGAGAAATTCACAAATGGGTTGATTGAAAGACCACATCAAAACTTCTGATGCGATTAAGACCCATATGTATAAAACCCGGTCCTTTGTTTTCTTTGTAAAACCAAGCGCAAAGGCCGAAGCGCTAATCGCATCGGAAAAGTTCAATGGGTTGATTGAAAGACTGGGCCTGATGGTTCCGATGCGATTGGCCCCCATATATATATAGCCCTGGGCCTATTTGCGTTCCATATAACTAAGGGCCCCGCAGTCGGGCGCCTATCCGCTTCATATATATATATCCCGCCCATATTGAAACCTTAGTTTTATTAAAATTTTGCATTTCCATAAAGTATTGAGGGTTTCCGCGGGTTCGCTTTAAAGGCAATCCCCGTCGTTGATCGTAAATTGATTGAACGGACAGCGCTCAATCGCATCGGAGTTTTCCATCGGGCACGTTTTATTTCTTCCCCCGATTGCCGATCCCCCGATTGGTTGTCCACCGTTGATTTCCTCCCCGCCTTCCCAGATCTAACGGTCCACATTCGCTCTGATCATAAGCCTTTCCCCCGCTATAAACTCTTCCAATTCATTTCCTACCGTCGATCTGAGGATCAAATCGACGGCCATCACTCAATCGCATCGGCGCTATTCAATTTTGTTCCCCCCGCTAATCGCAAAGGCCCCGATTGATCTAGACCGTCGATCAAAACAGATCTACGACCCGGACTTAATCCGATGCTCCATCCTTCAAACCGCCTCCTTTGACTCCCGCAAGCGAATCTCCACCATTGAATGCTTTCATCCAACGGCTGTGACCTAATACGCAACCTCTGAAGCAGTCTTACCCAATAGACGCAGGATTTTATAATATTTGTGTGTTTTTTGCAGGTCCTAATGGGTTTCCAATATTTTAAAAGGAAAATTAAATCCAAAGGATGACGATCTTTCAGGCTTCGTTTATTAAAGAGTATCCATTCGAAGGGTTCAACGCCACGTTTCGTCGGTGCATCATGAGTGTTGATGCCATAAAGAACCCTCTGCGGATCTGCACATAAAAAAGACACAGATAATTACATATAAAACAAAAGAGTATTAGCGTTGAAGACAAAATACAGCAGAACAAAAGATTGAAGACCGATTTGCGGGGATTACGGCTAAGATTGATTATCAAAAGCCTAATCCCCCAACTTAAAACATAGTTAAAAGAAAATAATAAGTGTTTTATCAGACAGAAAGGCCTCCACCACCACATCTGAGGCAAATTGATTCCTCTCAGCTACCACAGTGCTACCTGTAGCCACCAGCATCCGAACAGAGGCCGAAGTTATTGATCAAACGAAGATATTTGCCTCAGCACAGCCAAAGAGTTACTTCTGCAAAGAACTTAATGTAAAAAATATCTGCAGAGTTACTCCAACATGAAACAGAGCCTCGAAGTCAACAAAAGCTCCCACCGAGCTTAATTCATAAATATATATCAATTAATACAGTGAAACACCTGTAAACTTCTTCATCGAGCCCCTCAAAGGCCCCGAAGTCATCACTCTGTATTAATTGTCCTAAAATATCTTTTATTGAGATCTCACCTCCTCATTCTTCCATAAATACTTCTGTAGAAGATGAGAAGGGGGTTTTTGGTTGATCAATAGTTGTAGTATTGGAACTCTCTGAAATAATACATAGTCTGTTGAAGTTGAAGAAGAAATTGAAGTCTTGAAGCCCTGATGATGTTGTTGCATGCTTGTTTCTGTGAAGGCTCTATCATTGGATCCATGAGCTTGGCTGTTGGTGAAGTATTCTGAACTGTTTAATGTTTTCCCCTGTTTTCATTCTGTTCCATGATTTCTTACTACAGTAGGTTGAAAGTTTTAGACTAAGAAATGACTCTTGGAAGCACCTTAGACCTGTTCATCCTTCACTGTTTCATGTTTTCTTCTGCTGAAGTATTTTAGAGTCTTTAAATTCTCTCTTGAGTCTTCATGCTTGTTTATTTCCTTAATAGTTCGAACAGCTGGTTTCAGCATGATTTATGGTTCTCCCTGCTTGTCTGTTGCCACTTAAAGACTGTTATTGAAGTCTCCCTTCGAAGTTCTTTTGCTTATAGTAAGTTAAGGAGGTATGTTTTGATCTTGCCCCTTGTCCTTGCTTGAACAATTGGCTTAAAGGTCTTTATAGCTGTGATCATAGATGTATTTAGGTGTTCCCTCTTCTATGACTGCAGTTATCTGTGAATCTTTTATGTTTTCTAAGTCATTTGAAATAAAATCTTTGAGGAAATAGGGTGTTCCCCAAATCTTAGATTTCATTTTGAAAGTTGTCTTGAAGTCATTATTTGCTTAAAGAATGTTTGTAGAATTTATGGTTAGCCCTATCTATCAAATATTTCTTTATTGTTCAAGTTATGTTTTCAAGTTCCCTTCATTGAGAATCAAATTTCTCTTTCCAAATCATTGATGTCCATCTCATTCCAAAACCAAAGGATCCTGCGGCCAAGTTAGATTTGCCCTCTGATATCCCATATCCATTGATGAATATGTTATGACCTCTTCTTGACTCCATTGCCCAATGAACCAGATGTTTCTCCATTCTATATATCTTTCCTAGATCTTTCATTTTCTGCTATGTCAACCCAACCAACCAAACAAACAAACAAACACCTACACTTAATAACTAGTCTAAAATCCATATGCTAAGCACACAAGATAAACCTTTGCAAGCAAACATTTGAGAGATCCCTCTCTGAGAACAGGAGGACTAGATCCTGGGACTCTAAAGATTGGTTCTGATGTTGCCTTGTCTTTTGATTTGCCAAACTATCAAAACACGGAACCCCAACACCAAGATTGAGGCAGAAGCTAATTGTGATATGTTAGCTCATATTCCGAAAGGAGGGAAGTGGGCTAATTTGGAGTTGTAGATCCAGAATCTACAAGAGGCAGGATCCTTGAGTATTTCTGAACTCTTGGATCACATACGAGTTATAGGAGCCTCAAGATAGTAGCAGGATGGACAGTTGCAGCAGAAGAAGAAGAGACAATGCAGTGGCTAGCAGTACTAGAGTCTGATCAACGCAGAAGAAGAGAAGTAGTAGCAGCAGTTGAGTAGCAGTAGCGCAAAGCACACTAGTGCAGCGCAGTGCAGTGTAGCAGTAGCGCAGCAGGTTCAAAGAGCTAGTGCAGAGGTTAGCAGCAGACAGTCTTATTATTCAGATGCAGTATTACTTGTCCAATTTTGGATGTTTTTCTATTGCCATTAGCAACAATGCAATAAAACAACAGCATCAATGGAGCAGTAACAACGTAGTGCTCACGCAGTGCAGTAGCATGGTTGCAGAATTTAGAGGGAGTTGCAGTGCAGTAGCAGTTGGCAGCAACATGCAGAGTCAACAACAGTACATATGTAACACTTGTGCAGTGTTGGTGAGCAACATCAACAACACAACAGTAGATGTTACAGAAGTCAGAGTGGAACATAGAGTTGTATTGCTAGAGCACTTTCCTCTCTAAGAGGGAGTGTTGATTTATGGTAGCATCAGATGTGCTCTAGCCTTGTAATTTTGTATATAGGCTAAGACACATGTATTCCATAATACCCAAAAAGGTTTTGGAAAATTCCACTTAGAGATGGTTTAATTAAATTAATTACTCGTTTTTTAATGTTTTCCTAAGTCTAAACTTAGGGAAACTGATTAATTAAAGGGTATTAATTAAACTAAGTGTGAATCTTCTAGATAAAGTCATGGATCAACTCCCAATTAATCTTAGCCGTTGATTATGTTTTAATCTTGGCCTATGAAGGGTCAACGAAAGATTATAAGAAGGGGGGTGAGGGGCCTATGGAAAACACACTAAGCATTTGGCATTTTCTTGCTTGTGAGAGAAACACGACTTTTGATCAAGATCGATTCACTAGGGCAGGGTTGGCTAAGTAATTTCGATCTAGTGATAAGTTCCAGAGAGGGGAAGATGCAGTAACTGATCAGGAGGACCAGGAGTACATTTCAAAGAGAGAGGCAGCAGTGACGCAGTAGAGGCAGTGCAGCCATCTGGAGGGGTGACGCAGTCCCTGAAGGGGATCATGCAGAAGTGACGCAGTGCCTTCTAGATTCAGTCCATAGATAGCTGGAAGCTGGGGTTTCTAAGCCAAGAGGGCCAAAAATCAGTTCAAGATCAGCTTGATCGTTGCAAAGGAGGAGGTGACGCAGTTCCTTAAGCTTGCCCACGCAGGCTTACGTAGTAGCAGCGTAGGCATCACTCAAAGGCAGAGAAGGGCTTCACCAACACTACTCCAGATTAGCCAGGGACTTGCAGAGTGAGATATATCTCACATTTCTTTTGTTGCCGAGATTTTCTCTGAAGGGTGAGCCAGATATTGGCATCCTAGTTGTACTCAAGATTCTGCTACTTAATAATACAAAACCCACAGATCTGCTACACCGGTTTTCCCAAGTTGGGTTTTTCAGGGGACTTAGTCCAAAAATAACTGTGTCAAATGTGGATGTTTTTCATTGTATTTTGTTCAGTTTGTTTCAGCACTTAGATTTATTCCGCAACATTATTTGTGTAGACTGCTTCAGTAATTACTTCGATATCTCACTGTAATGAAATAATTATGAAAAATAATAGGAGAAGTAATTAAAATTTGTTGCAGTAGGAATCCAGATTTAGGATTTTTCACAAAAGGTTCTACTTAGATTAGACATATAATTAAAATTAACCAAGATCACTGTATCTCACATTGGTCGTAGGTCTTGCATATCATATAGGTAAGTCAATCATTCAAGTAGCGGGTGTCCATTCGGTCACTTGGTTTCAATTTACGATCAGCAAGAATTGTGACTCCATTAAGGCACAGGTCTCAAAATAGAAAAATCTAATCCAATCCATAATATTTTCTCAAATTCAACCAAGTGGCTAGGCCACTCATCTGTGTCTCCCAAACAAGTTGGTTCTCGACTTGTTTTCCTTCACTTCATTCCATAGGGACTACCCCCCATAGTTTGTTGTTGGGAGACAGCTAGAACGGAGTGGGTAGGGATCAGAGTGAAAGCCTCCACCCTAAGAGGTTGTCACGGTGCCTGTACAATCCCGACGACAACAGGTGCCATCTAGAAAACATAGTGTACTCTCTCTCCACTGTTGGGGCTCCATCAAGTAATACAATCCCTCCCCAATCATGCAAGGGATAATCATCCTACTTTGGGCTTCAGATCGAGGCAAGTCCATAAAGTAGTTTCAAGGCCAACTTGGGAGCATGATGGATCCATTGGGTACTTGTTAAGAAAGATGAGCTCAACATTCTCGCATCTAAGGGTGCTCTAGGGTGTCCATCAACAGACAAGATCATCAAAGTGCTCAACACTTTGTTGTAGAAGAGCAACACTGTATCTGCAAGGTCATCATGCTATCTGAAACTATAGTATGGCCTTGGGAATTGTTACCCACCAAAATGGGTAACCTCATAGGAGAAATCTTTTCTCCTACATTGGACAGTCAGTCAACCAACAACACCTTGATAGTTTTTGTAGCATCGGAGGTGTTATAGTGTCAAAACTTTGTGGAGAGGCTAAAACATAGGAGTTCTCTATAACCCATAAATCGTTTATGGAAATTCCACCTAGAAGTGTCTAAATTAGATTATTAGCTTATTTTTAAAAGTTTCCTAAGTCTAAACTTAGGAAATATGGTTAATTAATCATAATTAATTGAGATAAGGTCTGAATCATCTAGAAACTCACATGAATCGACTCTGATATGATCTTATCCCTTAATTAAGTTTTAATCTTGGTCGTTGGAGGTCCAATAGAAGATTATAAGAAGCAGTCGATGGGTAGATGGAGAACACACACTTGAGAGATCAATTTCCTTGGAGAGTTTGATTTTTCCAGAGGGCCAGCTATTGCCGGAAGAGTTCGAGCTTCAAAAGGGAAGCAGAGACAGAGATAGGCAAGAAGTGTGAGTCTGAAGGAAAGTTTTTCTAGATCCGAAGAGTTAGCTATAGGAGGTCGAGTTTCTTAGTGAGGTTGCATAGTGTTGGCACAAAAGCTTCAAAGGTAGAGTTCGATTTGGCCAGTCAAAGGGTCGATTCAGTTGTTGGAGGCTGGGAAGACTTCCGAAAGGGGCCAACGAGTCATTCTTAGAGGCTGGAATCGGCAGACAACTTGATCAGTTGCAGTTCCAACCAGAGTGTCTTAGTGTCTGCGCAAACTTGACGTAGAGACTAACACAGGGGTTTTGTGGAGCCTATTCAGAGCAAGTTTCGAAGTTGGATTAGTGTCACGTGAGACAAAATTTATCTTGGTTATTTGTGGTAGCATTGAATATGCTCAAAGTCTCAAACTTTGTGGAAAGGCTTAGACACATGTATTCCACATGACCCAAATTTTTTTTTGAGAAATTCCACCAGGACAGTTTTATTTGTTAAATTAATTATTTTTAATGAGACCCTAAGTCTAAATTTAGGAAATTAAAATAATTAATGGGTATTAATCTAAACTGTGGGTGAAACTTCTAGAAAAAGAAGATCAAGTCAAAATGTAATCTTAGCTATTGATTGCAGATCTAATCTCGGTCGTTGAAGTCTCCACGAGAAGACTATAAAGAAGACTTGAGGATCATTTGGAAAGAGACACCAAGAGATTTTTTGAAGTGAGCAGTGCTCAAAGGAAAAATTTGATCGAGAAATTCTCTCGCTGTTGAGGGGAAAACACAGTTTTGGTCGGAGAGTTTTCTCCGGGGCCAAGAATAATCAGCAGAGAGGCAAAGAAAAATGCAGAGGAAGCAGCGCAGAACCTAGAGAGGGTGACACAACACCCAGAGAGGGTGATGCAGGGCCACGCAAGCCACACGCAGAGGCAACACAGCGTTTCCGAGCTATAGTCTGAGATTTTGTTGGGAGATCGGGATTCTGAGCCGAGACGACTGGAATCAGGTTTTCTAAGAGCAGATCGATCTAGCAGAGGAAGTGAAGGAGTCCTTCAGATGTCCCCTCGTAGGCCTACGCAACTATTGTGCAGAGGTAGCGCAGAGGGTGTTGGGGGCTTGTCATTTCAGCTACCAGATCAACTGAGACTTGCAGAGTGAGGTAATCTCACTATTTTTTTCTCTGTGAGTGATATTCTCTGTAATTGAATTGTCTGGAGAGACATTCAAATATGTATTTAGATATAACTACTGCTTAATAATAAATCCCTCAAATCTGTTGCACCAATTTTCCCACATTGGGTTTTTCCAGGGACATTTGTCCAAAAACAATAGTGTCCTGTGTGATATTTTTTCTCTTCCTTAGTTTCTTGTTTCGCATATTAATTTAATTAAGTGAAGGTTGCTTCAGTATTTACAGAAGAAATATGCCAATAACTTATTAATCTAATTTACAAGTAGGTGAAGTTAATTCAATTTGCTGCAGTAGGATTCCAGATCCAGTACTTGGAATTTTCACATGGTATCAGAGCGTTATAGGGGAAACAGGAAGAGCAGAGTCAACGCTAAGCAGGAGGTCGAATAGCTGCAGAAAGCAACAGTTCGAATCCCTGGAGGGATTGCGTAGTCTAGGCCAGAAGGGCTGAAGTTTCATTGAAAGTCTCTCTCTGAGTGAGTCGACAGAGAGGTAGGACTTTCAGATCGAGATTTTGCTGAGCCAGAGGGAGCAGCGCAGAGCTTGTGGTATGCAGTTTTTTTTGCAGACAATTTTTGCTAGGCAGAAAGTCGTCAGAAGAGAAAGAAGAAGAACAGTGAGGGAATTTTCTTCCTGAAGGAGTTCCTAGCCGAGGAATTCCATTTTTCATGATCTAAGCAGCAAATCCGGGTGGCTGATCTACATGCTCCAGCAAGGAGTGCGTAATCCAGTCCAGTACTGCGCAAAGAAGGAAGAAGAGGGAGAAAATTCTACATTCTTGATGGCCATGCCATCTCACAAGCTTAGAGATCAGGACTGGTTGGAAGGAGCCTCTAACTATGTAATCTGGAAGGCGAGAATTACATGCCTTCTAGATGAATACGATATCAAGCTTTTCGTGCTGAGTATGGTTGTTGTCCCACCAGATCCATATCCCCTGAAGAAGTACACGGCTGATATGGCGAAGACTAAAAGTCTACTCCTTGATGGAGTCAAAGATCACATAGTGTCCCACATAGCGGCAAGGACACGGCTAGGAAGATGTGGGAAGCCTTGGAAGCGTTGTATGAAAGCTCTTCCAAGCAACTGAAGATGTACTTAGAGTAGAAACTGAGGATGATGCAAATGCAGAAAGGGGACCATATTGATTTGTTCCCGTCAAAGCTTTAGGAAATCCATCATTAACTAGTAGCTGTGGGGTCCACACCTCATCCTACCGTGATGGTAAGGCTGGCCCTCAACACAGTGACAGAAGAATGACAAGTTTTCGTCTAGAGCATCCTGGGCAGAGCAACCTTGTCGAGCTGGGAAGAGATGTGGGCTGCTCTTCAGCAAAAAGAGCTAATAAGGGACCTAGTCAAGTGCAAAATTGACGGTAGCAGTAGCAGTTGTTGATTTTTGTAGCATCAAATAGTGCTCTAAGTCTCAAATTTGGTGTGAAGGCTTAGACACTTGTATTTCAAAGAACCCAGAAACCGTTTGTGGAAATTCCACTCGGTTCATGTTTAATTAAAATAATTAATTATTTTAATGGGGACCCTAAGTCTAAACTTAGGGAAATTAAATAATTAAAGGGTATTAATAAAACAGAGTGTGAATCTTCTAGAGAACGAAGATCAAGTCATGTTTTAATCTTAGCCATTGATTAGACATCTAATCTGGGTCATTGATTTGTCACATCTAATCTGGGTCGTTGATTTGTCAATGAGAAGATTATAAAAGGAAGGATTGAGGGTCATTTGAAAACGACACATAGAGACACTGAATTTATCTAAGAGTTCGAAATTTCTGGGGCGCGGTTTGCTGAGAAATTCGAGCTAGAGATCTGAGAATTGAGGGGCAAAGATAGCATCCGAAGAGAAAGATTTTCTCTGTCCGGTGGAGCATCAATCAAAAAGAGGCAGAGGTGATCTAGCCTAGCCAGCGCAGAAGGAAGGGGCTGACGCAGTGACTGCATAAGCTCACGCATAGGCAGCGCAGAGGCATAAGGAAGGGTTTTCGTAAATTGCTGGTGGATCAGTTTCAGAGGCTGGGATCCAAAAAGTGGCACCAAGAGGTTGTTCCTCAACATCCACAGAGGCAAAACGACTTGGAGGAGGGTTAATGTTGAGCTTGGAAGGGAGTGACACAGTGACTAGAAGTTCCAATGTTGGATCTGCGCAAAGGCTGCGCTGGAACTTCCAGGGCAGTTTTTCTCACATCCGGATCAGCCGAAAACTCAGTGATTGAGTGAGGTATTTCTCACATATTCTTCTGCCAGTATTTCTCTCTGTAACTGAATAACCCTTGAGGGTATTCAGAGATTTATTTAGACATTGCTACTGCTTAATAATAAAACCCTCAGATTTGTTCCACCGGTTTTCCAGCATTGGGTTTTTCAGGGGACATTTGTAATATTCCAAATAGAAATAAACAACAATATAAAGCAACATAAACAAGAATCTACAACAAACAGAGAGACATCACATAAACAATGCAAAATATGGAGAACGCTGAGCCATTTTATTATATAACTAAAAGATAAAATGAGTACAAAGGTGATCAAAATTATGGCACCTTGGCTTGCACAAGAGAACTGGAGTACTCCTAGAAGGTGATCAAAATTATGGCACCTGTGCTACCGTGTACCACGCTGATATAGCGAAGAAGTGCGCATACTTTGTCAGTCGATCAACAACTACAAAGATGCAATCCTTGCCCTGCAATGTGGGCAACCCTGTGATGAAATCCATCGAAATGCTCTCCCATTTTCCCTCTGGAATGGGAAGTGGTTGAAGTAACCCTGCTGGATGGTTCATCTCCCCTTGTTCCATTGACACACCTCGCACTCCCTGACATGTCGGAGTACGTCCTCCTTAAGGCCTTTCCAAGAGAACCTCTCACCGATGGCCCTGTAGGTCTTGGTGAACCCCTAGTGACCTGATAGTGGTGAGTCATGTGAGGCACACAACACCTTCTCCTTGAGCTGAGAGCTCCCAGTCAAGAAGATCCTGTCCCTGAAGTATATCACCTCATCCATCAATCTGTACCTGTCATCTGTGACCTGTCCATCCATTATCTCGCAGGCAAAATGGTCCTTGGAGTACTCCACTAGTAACTGAGTTGTCCAGTCTGTGTCTAAGCTCATCAGAGACAACGCTGTCGGTCTGCGTGAAGGAGTATCGACCACCACGTTGTTCTTTCCTTTGACATACTCGATGTCAAAGTCATATGCCTGGATCTTGCTGACCCACTTTCGCTGCCTCTCCTACAACTTCTTCTGATCTAGAAGGAACCGGAGGTTGTTGTGATCAGTCCTCACCCTGAACCTGTTTCCCACAAAGTACTGCCGAAACTTGGCCAGTGCATGCATGATAGCCAACATTTCCTTGCCGTATATGGGATACAACCTCTCATGCGGCAATAGCTTCCTGCTCTCGAAAGCTATGGGGTGGCCTCCCTGCATCAAGACTGCGCCTACCCCCTCTCCAGATGCATCACACTCCAGTACAAAAGGCTGCGTGAAATCCGGCAACACCAAAACTAGACGGCTACTCATCACCTCCTTAAGCCTGTCAAAGGCCCTATGTGCTATGTCCGTCCAACTGAATGCCCCCTTCTTGGTAAGATCTGTGAGGGGTGCAGCAAGTTGGGAAAACCCCTTCACAAACTTCCAGTAGTAGGTGCATATGCATACAAACCCCTGAAGCTCAGTCACGTTCCTCGGTTTCCGCCAATCACGATTCACGGATGGCCCTAATCTTCTCCTCATAGACCCTCACTCTGTCCACACCAATGATATGCCCCTAACAGAGCATCTCTGTCAGTCCAAACTCGCATTTGGAGAGCTTAGCATAAAAATGTTGCTCCTCCAAAATGCGCAATACAACCTCAATGTGTTGTAGGTGCTCCTCCCATGTCCGACTGTATATCAAGATGTCATCAAAGAATACCAACACAAATTTCCGTAGTTGACCACGGAATATGTGGTTCATGCAGGACTGGAAAGTGGCTGGTGCATTGGTTAGCCCAAAGGGTATCACCAAAAACTCAAAGTGACCGTAATGACATCTGAAAGCTGTATTGGGGACATCCTGGTCCCTCACTCGGATCTGATGGTAACCCGACCTCAAATCAATCTTTGAGAAGAACTTCGATCCCCTCAACTCATCCATCAACTCATCAATCCGCGGGATGGGGTATTGGTTCTTCATGGTTTTCTTATTGAGAGCCCGATAGTCGATGCACATCCTCAGTGTGCCATCCTTCTTCTTCACCAGTACAACAGAAGAAGCGAACGGACTAGTGTTGGGTCGGATGTGTCCCAACGCTAAGAGTTCATGAATAGCTCTCTCCATCTCATCCCTGTAGGCTTTGGGATGCCTATAGGGTGTAGTAATCACGACCTGAATGTCCTGCTCCAGCTCAATGGTGTGCTCAAACCCCTGATCCAGTGGCTGCCCTGGGGGTATATCCCCAAAAACTGTAGCATATCTATCCAAAATCGACTGCACATTTGGGTGTACGGCCTGTCCTGTAGACCCTGCCTCTGAAACACGCAACTCCACTGCCCACTCTATGTCTCCCTTCCGGAAGTCTGCCTCCATCCGGTGTGCTAAAATTGTCTGTGGAGGGTAAGTGTGCATGCCCCAAATCATCTCATGCTTACCGGTCTTCTTGTCTGTCCACTCCATCTCCAAGGTCTCTCAGTCTGTACTGACCTTCCCCAGTGTGATCAACCACTACAGTATCACGTTGGTGTCCGGAATGTCCACCACAAAGAAATGATCCTTCAGAGTGTAATTCCCCATGGTCACTGCCAAAGTCGGCACATATCTAGTGCATTGCATAGTTCTGGCACCCGATACCAGCACTGAAAATCCATCAAAGCTCTCTGTCGGTATGCTCCTCCGCTCTCCAACTATGCATCAATAAAATTGTGGGTAGCCCCACTGTCCACTAGTACTGAAACACGTTGTCCTTGCACGGTACCCCAGACACGCAGTGTCAAATATTTGGGAACCCCTCGCAAAGAAGTAAGGACTCCCCCAGTAGATGCAAACGCTGCCCATCCTACTCCTGGTGGTGGAGGTGGTGGATGATCCCCTCTCTGTACTACAGCGCTACCTCCTGCCTCCATCTCCTCATATGCATCCTCTTCCCCAACACTGTCGGAGAAGACCTCTATGTAGTGTGCCTTCCCAGTAGCACATCGATGTCCCGGTGCCCACGGCTCCTAGCATTTGAAGCATAGCTTCTTTTGTCTCAGGTCTCTCTAAGTCTCATCATCCAAAGGCCCCCGGCCTTGGTTCCCCTTCGAAGTTGGAACCCTCGTTTCCTTCCCCTTTGGCTAAAATGCCGGTCTCTGGGAGAAAGGAGCTCTGGTCCTGGGTAGGGCATTCTGCAAATCCTTGGTCCTCCCAACTGCATCATGAAGTGTAATAGGCCTCGTGGATCTAACTAACCCACGCATAGGTTCTTCCAACCCATCAATAAACATGTATATCATCCTGGTCGAGGACAAGTCAAGTACCATCACGAAAAGCCTCAAGAACTCAGAAATGTAGGTGTCCGGGTTCCTGGTCTGTTTAAGATTGGTCAGCTCAACAAAGTGCTCTTCCGAATCTCTCTGACCAAACCGCTCTACTAGTCTCTGTGTAAACTCTGCATACGCTATCACAGCCGAGTGACCCAGCATGACCATCCCATGGAACCACCAATCATGGGCCTCTCCCTCTAGGTGCAGCACTGCCACCTTGATGGCTTCTCCCTCTGCCATCTGATTAAGTTGGAAATAGATATACAACTTCTCCACCCAAGCCTTTGTCGAACATTTTGAGGACCCATCAAATGTTGGCAATAAAAACCTACCCACTATATGCTGCATGTCCCTATCCTGTGTGTATCTACCCCCTATGTTCTGGTTACGGGGTCGACTGTCGTTCTTGAGCTGAACAAAATCATGGAAATTGAGAGCTTCTTCAAACTCTCATCCATAGGACTGATACTCGGCAAAATAATCCCCCATATGAACTAGCTCTGGTCCCTGAGGTGCTCCTGCTCCAGTGCTTGTAGCTATAAATATGGGCATCGTGGAACATGGGGGAGTAAGTGATACAATCTGCTACACTGTGAGCTGCTCCTGCAAATGGTGGGAAGTGTCGGACCCTTCTCTAATGTGAAAACCCCTTGGGGTTTCACGCTGTCTCTGGTCTGCGGTAAACTTCTGCCCCATCTCTTTTATCCTCCTCTATAGCTCCTGCATAGACTTTAGGAGGAGTTCCCCGAACTCCTTTCCTTCATCTTTCTCACCTGCCATTGGTTCTTCCTCCTTTGCGTCCACTACTCGAATGCAGTCTCCCTCTCCAAAAGTGGCCTCAAGCCTCTGCTCTTGGTCCTTGTACTTCCTTCCCGGGTAAGTGATATATGGTTTTCCTGCTCGTGTCATAGACAATCTACTCCACAAGCTGAGCCAAGTCTACGAGCTTTGATACTACTATAATATTCCAAATAGAAATAAACAGCAATATAAAGCAACATAAACAAGAATCTACAGCAAATAGAGAGACATCACATAAACAATGCAAAATATGGAGAACACTGAGCCATTTTATTATATGACTGAAATATACAATGAGTACAAAGGTGATCAGAATGATGGCACCTTAGCTTGCGCAAGGCAAGCTGGAAATGCTCTCAGAAATGCTCAAGGAATTGTTGCTCTATCAGTGACTGTGTTATCTCCAAAATGTTGTTGTTGTTGCTACTGCTGGAATGGAATGGCTCTTTGGGGTTGTTCCCCTGCTCAGAAAAATATGAAACTCTGGGAATGAGCTCTCCTCCAAATACCCATAAAACCCCAAAAAGGAATTCTGGAATGGATGACCCCAGAATTTGACCTCCCTTGAGGAATAATGCTATCCCAGTGAACTATGCTAGCCCTGAATGATCCTCTGTGAATGGTGGTCTCCTCCTCTACCAAAATTGATGGAATAGTGAAGGGTTGATCCCTTCTCACTATCCCGAGTTGAATCCCCTGATGAATCCTCACTCCCGGAACTACCTCCTCCAAGAACTGTGTGATCTCTCCCTGAGACTGTGTTGCCCAAGCAAGTGCGTAATCCTTGGTTGAATATGCTATGGCTCCCACCTGAAAATCAATATATAGAAATTCTCACCTGAGCATGCACTCAAAGTCCCCCGGGGCTGAGGTTGGGATCTCCGCTCGGAGACACCCAGTGTGCTGAACAACACTTGCAAACTTTTCTCAACAACAAAAGCGTGCTCAATGTCAACAGACAAAACATAGATGCATAATTGAATGAGAGAATGAGGAGCCTCTTCCCCTTTTTATGATTTGAGAGCCTTGCCCTCACCTAGGCCCCACTAAAACTGCTTTGTCCCTCTTGGCCCACGTTGTCCCTCTCTCTCTGTGCTCTCCTGGACCCACGCTGCCACTTCGTCCTCCTGGGCCCCACGCTGCCAAATAATTATATGCTCAAGTGACTTTAGGGAATGTTTATTTCCTAAGTGTAGGCTAAGTATCTCATCACCCACTTTATTAACTGATTTAACTTTATAAAAGTAAACTGGCCAAAAATTAATATTACCAATTAACTGCTGCTAATTGGGAATATTACAACATTATTCCAAAAATAATGGTGTCATATGTGTGAATGATTTCCTTGTCTAGTTTCCTTGTTTCTAAATCAATTTTAGTGTAGGTTGCTTCAGTAGTTGCTACAATAATTTAGATCTGAATTAATTATGTAATGTAATTTAATGAATAGGAGATGTACACTCAGTTGTTGTAGTAGGATTCATAGATTGGGTTAGATCTTGGAATTTTCACAGCAATGGGTCGAAGACGACGGAGGAGGAAAACGCAACCCTTGCATCCAAGGAGCAGCAGGAGCAACAAAGACGAAAGAAGGATGTCTCGAAGATAAAGTGCTTCAGGTGTGGTGAACTTGATCACTACGTTACCTAGTGTCCTTTGAAGAAAAAGGACAAGGAAGAGAAGCACTATCTGAAGGCTGCATTCGCAAAGATCGAGGAGGATGAGTATGCCATGAGTGCCCACGCATCTCCAGGAGGGAGATGGGGAGATATTGAACTGTAAGTTCGCAAGAACTTCAATTGGGCAGGATCCTTGAGGAGACCAGCTCTTGCATCACATCCTTGCTACGGGAGCCCAAGAACAGTAGTAGTAGGCTAGAGGAGGTTCAGTTGGTGCAAAGGAGTGTTGGAGCAACAGACGTCGTAATTAGCGACGCCAAAATCTTAGCAGTGAAGTTCAAAGTTGTAGCAATGAAGAAAGGCACAGCGTAGAGTAGCAATAGCGCAGTTCTTCAGAACAACAACTACTTCTGCCTCTCACTGCTGCACTGAATCACTCAGATCTGATATTCATCTGAGCACTGCTCCATGAGAAGAATCCAATCTCTAGATTCTGACTCTGTGTGTATTCTCCAACTGACACTCAAGCCTTCCTTTATACTTTTTCTGTTGATGAATCAACGACTGTAATCTAATCTCTAATCAACGACTAAGATTAGAAAAGACTTGATCTTCGCCACTTAGAACATTCTCACCCACATTTAAATTAATTCACTTTAATTATTTTATTTCCCTAAGTTTTAACTTAGGCTCCTTTTAAAATAATTAATTATTTGAATAACTTAAGCTCTGGGAGGAATTTGACCAAAGGATTTATGGGTCTTGGAGATCTCATGTGTTCTAGCCCCTCCACAAATATTCGAAGCTAGAGAACATCCGATGCTACCCAAAAAAACCAACACTCCCTCTTAGCAAGGAATGTGCTCTAGCAATACTTCTTCACCAGAAATCACCTTGATCCAAGACATCAGTCCTTTGCGTTGTTGATGCTCAGTTGTTGCCCCCCATCCACTGCGCTACTGCTATCTGTACTGCTGCCCATGTCACTACCACTGACACTGCAACATCTATACTGCATCTCCCTCTCAATATGTTGCATCATGCTGCCCATAGCACTACCAATACTAACTGCTGCACTGCAACTCAGTTGCTTAGAGTTAAGAAACTGAAATACATCCCAAATAATGACATACTGGTCAGTATGGATGCACCTCGATGCTGGAACTACCTCTGCTGCTAATATGCGCTGACCCTCTGATGCTACTGCATTGTTGCTACTCTGCACTATGCTACATCTCCGTGCACTGCACTGCTACTGCTACGTTGTTGTTGCCTTTGCTCTACACTACTTGAGACTTCGGCACTCTAGCTCTCCTACTGTCGCTCCATCATCTCTCGCACCAACTGACACCCGTCATTCTGCTACTGTCATTAAGGGCTCCCGTAGCTCTATGTGATCTAAGAGTTTGGGCACCTCAAGGATCCCACACCTTCACTACAGTTCAAGAACTACAGATCAATGTCACCCCACCTCTTCTCTTGAGGCACATGAGTACTCATGGCACAATCATCATCATCCTTCACTGCAACAACCTTCGAGTCAAATTCTTCTTTGCCCTTCTTCAGAGAGCATTGTGTGGCGAAATGTCCCGATTCTCCATACTTGAAGCATCTGACCTTCGAGAGCTCCTTCTTCTTCCTTATTTGTTGCCCATGTTGTCTCTTAGATGTGAGAGCCACATTTTTCTCTTCCTCCTTGATTTTGATCCCCATGCTGCTGCTTCTGGCCTTAGTCAACCTTCTGATCTCTTCCAGTCGAAGAGCTGCCCACATCTCCTCCCAGTTTGGAAGAGCGGCCTTGCCCAAAATACCTTGCAGAAAGGTTTCTGAGTCTTTAGTGACTGCATTCAGGGCAATCCTGACCATAATTCCATCATCTGGTGTAGCCCCTATGGAAGCTAGCTAATCTCAAATCGCTTGAAATTTAATAAGAAAGGGGTCGATCTCTTTTCCCTTCTGAATCTGAAAAAGTCTCAGTTGATTCTCAAGCAACATCTTCCGCTGGATGGAAGTTCCCTAGTACATAGTGGTCAAGGAAGTCCTTATTTCCCTTGCTCTGTTCTTCTCGGAAATATGTGGGATCACATGATCCTTGACTCCGTCCATGATCATGCATTTTGACTTTGCTTGAGCCTCCTTGTATTTATTGAGAGAATCAGCATCAATAGGGACAACAACTGCATTCACGACATGATCCTTGATGCGATGTTCATCCAGAACGGACAAGATGGCCTTCCAGATGACAAAGTTGAATGCTACATAAAACTTGTCTGTTGATTTATGGTAGCATCGGATGTGCTCTAGCCTTGTAAATTTGTATATAGGCTAAGACACATGTATTCCATAAAACCCAGAAATGGTTTTGGAAAATTCCACTTAGAGATGGTTTAATTAAATTAATTAATTGTTTTTTAATGTTTTCCTAAGTCTAAACTTCGGAAAACTGATTAATTAAAGGGTATTAATTAAACTAAGTGTGAATCTTCTAGATAAAGTCATGGATCACCTCGAAGTTAATCTTAGCACTTGATTATGTTTTAATCTGGGTCGTTGAAGGGTCCACGGAAGAATATAAGGAGGAGCGTGAGGGGCCTATGGAAATCACATTGAGCACATTGAGCATTTGACATTTTTGAGTTTGTGTGAGAAGACACAACTTTTGGTCAGAATCAAATCACTAGGGCAGGGTTTGCTAAGTGATTTTGATTCAGTGATTAGATCCAGAGAGGGGCAGATGCAGTAACTGGTCAGGAGGACCAGGAGTACATTTCAGAGAAAGGCAGAAGTGACGCAGAGAGAGGCAACGCAGTTTTCTAAAGCGGTGACGTAGTCCCTGCAAGGAATCACGCAGAAGTGACGCAGTGCCTTCCAGAGTCAGTCCGAAGATAGCTAGAGGCCCGGGTTTCTAAGCCAGGAAGGCCAAAATCCAATCTCAGATCAGCTTGATTAGTTGCAAAGAGAGGTGACGGAGTTCGTCAAGCTTGCCCATGCAGGCTTACGCAGTTCCAACATAGGCAATCATGTAGAGGTAGAGAGGGGCTTCACTAGTGCTGTTTAGATCAGCCGGAGACTTGGAGAGTGAGGTATTTCTCACAATTTCATCAGTTGTCTAGATTTCTTTGAAGGGTGAGCCGGATATTGGCACCCTAGTTGTACTCAAGATTTTGTTGCTTAATAATGCAAATCCTCAGATCTGCTGCACCGGTTTTCCCGAGTTGGGTTTTTCCGGGGACTTAGTCCAAAAATAACTGTGTCAAATGTGGATGTTTTTCATTGTATTTTGTTCAGTTTGTTTGAGCACTTAGATTCATTTCGCAGTATTATTTGTGTAGACTGCTTCAGTAATTACTTCGGTATTTCAATGTAATGAAATAATTAAGAAAAATAATAGGAGAAGTAATTCAGATTTGTTGCAGTAGGAATCCAGATTTAGGATTTTTTCACATGGTATCAGAGCTTATTCAAGCTGAAGTGCATGAGAAACAAGAGTGAACCAGCAGATCAGCGCAGGAGAGACTGGGATCTGCATAAGCAGCAGCATACCCTCCCAGAGATTATGCTATCCAGGCCAAGAGTGAAATCCAGCACAGAAAAGGCTCCCTTTGAGAGAGTTGACAGAGGGGTAAGCATTTTTAGTTGCAGAAGAGGCAGTGTAGCTGAAGGACGCAGTTACTGCATAGCCAGCAATGGATTGCGTGACCAAGATAGATTGGAGCGTGCCTCCAACTATGTTATTTGGAAATCAAGTATTGAGTTTCTCCTTGATGAGCATGATCTAAAGGCCCTCATTGAAAGCGCAATTGCAAAACCTTTGGATGCAGCACATCTGAGAGCATTCAAGAAGAATATGGCAAGATCCAAGCGATTAATCCTAGATGGTGTGAAGGATCATACCGTACCTCACATAGCAGCAAAGGGCACTGCTAGAGAAACGTGGGTAGGGCTGAAAAAGCTATACCAAGGATCTTCTGAGCAGCAGAAGATGTACCTGGAAGAGAAGATGCGCAATACCCGAATGAAGAAGGGAGAGCGTTTTGACTCTTTCCTGTCTCGAATTCAGGGAAACCGAGAGTAGCTATCAGCAGTGGGGTCTGCTCCTAGAGACTCAGAGCTGGTAAGGTTCACTCTGAACTCTGTTTCAGAAGATTATCAAGTCTTTGTGCAAAGCATTTTGGGTAGAGAAAGACTCCCAGGATGGGAGCAATGTGGGCAGCCTTGCAGCAAGAAGAGCTAAAGAGATACCTCCTCAAAATCCATATTGAGGATGGCAGCAATAGTTCGAAAGTCAAGAAGGAAGAGGAAGAAAACACGACCCTTGCATCAAAGGGGAAACAAAGGCAGAAGAAGAAAGATTTGTCTAAGATCAAGTGCTTCAGGTGTGGAGAAATGGGACATTATGCCACACAATGTCCTCTTAAGAAAAAGGACAAAGAGGAGAAGCAAGATCCTCAAGCCGGAGCTGCCAAGATTGAGGCAGAAGGAGATTGTGCTATGTTAGCTCATATTCCGAAAGGAGAGAAAGGGGTTGACTTGGAGTTGTAGATCTAGAATCTACAAATGGCAGGATCCTTGAGTATTTCCAAACTCTTGGATCACATGTGAGTTACATCAGCCTTAAGACAGTAGCAGGATGGACAGTTGCAGCGGAAGATGAGAAGACAATGCAGTGGCTAGTAGTACTAGAACCTAATCAGTGCAGAAAGGGAGCAGCATCATCAGCAGTTCAGTAGCAGCAGTGCAGTGCACACTGGTGCAACGCAGAGCAGTGCAATGCAGAGCAGCAACAACGCAGTATTTTCAAGAGCCAGTGCAGAAGCTAGCAACAGTCAGTCTTATTTTTCAGTTACAGATTTACTTGTCCAATTTCGGATTTTTTTTGTTGCAATTAGCAACAGTGCAACAGCAACAGTAGATGAGTCGCAGCAGCAGATGAGCAGTAGCAGTGCAATGCACAAGTGGTGCAGCATAGTGCAGAGTAGTGCTCGCGCAGTGCAGAGTAGTGCTCACGTAGTGCAGCAGCATGGTTGCAGAATTTAGAGGGAGTTGCAGTATAGTGGTAGTTAGCAGTAGCATGTAGAGTCAGCAGCAGTATAGATGTAGCATTTTTTTGTGCAGTATTGGTGAGCAGCATCAATAACACATCAGTAGATGTTCCAGAAGTCAGAACAACAACACATTGAGTTGTCTTGCTAGAGCACTTTCCTCGCTAAGAGGGAGTGTTGATTTATGGTAGCATCGAATATGCTCTAGCCTTGTAACGTTTTATATAGGCTAAGACACATGTATTCCATAAAACCCAGAAATGGTTTTCGAAAATTCCATGTATAGATGGCTTAATTAAATTTATTAATTGTTTTTTAATGTTTTCCTAGTCTAAACTTAGGGAAACTGATTAATTAAAGGGTATTATTTAAACTAAGTGTGAATCTTCTAGATAAAGTCATGGATAACCTCCAAGTTAATCTTGGCCCTTCATTATGTTTTAATATTGGTTGTTGAAGGGTCAACGGAAGAATATAAGGAGGAGGGTGAGGGGCCTATGGAAATCCAATTGAGCACATTAAGCATTTGACATTTTCAAGTTGTGTGAGGAGACACAACTTTTGGTCAGAATCGAATCACTAGGGTAGGGTTTGCTAAGTGATTTTGATTTAGTGATCAGATCTAGAGAGGGGCAGATGCAGTAACTGGTCAGAAGGACGATGAATACATTTCAGAGAAAGGCAGAAGTGACGCAGAGAGAGGTAGCACAGTTTTCTGAAGGGGTGACGCAGTCCCTGTAGGGAATCACGCAGAAGTGACGCAGTGCCTTCCAAAGTAAGTTCGGAGATAGCTATAGGCTGGGTTTCCGAGCCAGGAGGGCCAAAATCCAGTCTCAAATCAGCTTGATCAGTTGCAGAGAGAGGTGACGCAGTTCCTCAAGCTTGCCCATGCAGGCTTATGCAGTTCCAGCATAGGCAATCACGCAAAGGCAGAGAGAGGCTTCACCAGCGCTGTTTAGATCAGTCGGAGACTTGGAGAGTGAGGTATATCTTACAATTTCATCAGTTGTCTATATTTCTCTAAAGGGTGAGCCGGATATTGGAATTTGGCACCCTAGTTTTACTCAAGATTTTGCTGCTTAATAATACAAACCCTTAGATCTGTTGCACCATTTTTCTCGAGTTGGGTTTTTCTGGGGACTTAGTCCAAAAATAACTGTGTCAAATGTGGATGTTTTTAATTGTATTTTGTTCAGTTTGTTTCAACACTTAGATTCATTCCACAGCATTATTTGTGTAGATTGCTTCAGTAATTACTTCGGTATTTCAGTGTAATGAAATAATTAAGAAAAATAATAGGAGAAGTAATTCAGATTTGTTGCAGTAGGAATGCAGATTTAGGATTTTTTCACACTGTCTTGATCCCTCAGTCCATGTGCGACCATCTCTACTCAATAAGAAAATGTTGAATTGGTTCTCTTCTCCCTTTTTTTCTTCTGCCCAACCAAAACTTGGATCTGTGTTTCTTTAGCATTATAAACCCTCTAAGGAACAAGCTCCCTCTGAAAATTGATTTCCTTTATGGAAATCCTTCTGCCAACTGATGTCAAAACACACCTCTCTTATCACTCTTTATTGCTGATCAACACTAGATCTAGACTTCTTGGCAAGAAGTCTTCTGAGGAACTACTTCCCTCTACTTTTCCACTGCCCCACTAGACATTGTTCTGCACCAATAGAAACAATGCCCCACTAGCAACTCCAGAAGAAAATCGTATTGCTCTTCCAGCCATGACAACGGAATGAATGAGGCTCAATACCACTGTGCTGGCCCAACAAACACTGCACTGCCTCTGTTGCAGCTACAACGTCACCCTAGCTAGATGATGCAGGCTCTGCGTGAGCCCCTCTGGTGGCTGCGTCACCGTTCCTCTGCCTCTTTCTAGTTCAGCGCTGTCACTCGGGACAACTGCTTTCCTGCAGCAAATTTTTCTTCGCTGTTTCGCTGATGGCTTCAATAACAACTTTGATACCATGTGAAAATTTCTAAATCTAAGTTACAAAAATCCTTCTGCAAAAATATGATTTACATTACCTACCTATTTTCATTAATTTAACAAGTTATTTTTTTAATACATCA
The DNA here is from genome assembly GCA_034641835.2 of Pinus albicaulis. Taxonomy (NCBI): domain Eukaryota; kingdom Viridiplantae; phylum Streptophyta; class Pinopsida; order Pinales; family Pinaceae; genus Pinus; species Pinus albicaulis. Next base: position 1,093,317,712 of record CM076577.1, read on the forward strand.
AAATATATTAATGTAAATACACTGCAGCCTACACAACTACACAAATCAAATACTGAAAATAAATGAGACATTTAGACAAAGGGCACATTTATTTTTGGACAAATGTCCTCGGAAAAACCCAATTTGGGATAATCGGTGCAGCAGTTCTAAGGGTTTATATTATTAAGCAGTAATAATATGAGAACATCTACGGTGCCATAATCCAGCTCACCCAGCAGAGAATATCCTTGGCAGATAGAAATAAATCGTGATTTTTACCTCACACTACAAGTCCCGGCTGATCTAGATCAGAAACTGGTGAAACCCCAGCTGCCTCTACGCAGTAGATGCATAGGCCTGTGTGGGTCTATCTGAAGACTATGTCACCCATTCTCTGCATTGATCTGCCTCTCAGAAAATCGAGTTTCATCTTTGCTGGCTTAGAAACCCTAATCTCCGGCAATTTCTGGATTGTCCCTTGGAGCCACTGTGCAGCGCCTGCGTGAGCCTGCGTCACCACTCCCGGTGGTTGCATTGGTTCCTCTTTTGTCTCTGTTGCCTCTCTACAATGTACTCTTGGTCCTTCGACTAACAACTATTTCTGCCCCTCACTACTACACTGAATCACTCAAATTTGGTCTTCGTCTGAGCAATGCTCCAATCAGAAGAATTCAATCTCTAGATTCAAACTTTGTGTGTATTCTCCAACTAACCCTCAAGCCTTCCTTTATACTTTTCCTATTGATGATGTTGATATTTTGGGGTGTTGGGGTAGCATCAGAGGTGCTCTAGCTCTCCAAGACCTAGACCCAGAAAGTGTTTGAATAAATTCCATCAAGTTTAAGAGATATTTAATTAATTAATCTTTTTAATTAAGGACCCCAAGTCTAACTTAGGAAAACTAAAAGATTTAATTAAATTAAACATGTGATGAGAATGACTTAAGTGACGCGGATCAAGCAGCTTCTAATCTTACCCGTCGATTAGAGATTAGATCACGGCCATTGGTTTTCCAACAAGATACTGGGGCGTGGTTTGCTAAGAATTTCAGAAGTGTTCAACTGCAGTGAGGGGCAGTATTGGCGAGGGGGATGGTCTAGTCCCAAGCCAAGAGTACAACGAGTGCAAAGAATGAGCATACTGGATCAGCGCAGAGGCAACAGCTACGCATTCCAACGAAGAGCCCAGCAGGGGCAGCGCAGAGGCATCAACTACATAGTCCAGCGAAGAGCCCAACAGGGGCAGCGCAGAGGTAGTAGGAGGCTAGGAAGGCTGATGCAAGCCCAATTAAGGCTGTGCAGGGACAACATAACCCCAACTAGGGTGACGCATGCCAGGAAGGCTCACGCAGAGGGCTTCGGAGAAGTGCTAGGGTTTCCAGAGGTCGGAAAGGGGCTGAGTTCTATAAATCCCGTTTAAGGGTGTGAATCAGTCACAGTTTTCTATCTTTGGGATAGAGGTATTGTTATCGTTTATATTTCTCTATTGGGTTAACCAGTTTGGTGCCCAGATTTGTTGTACTTAGAATCTGCATAATAATAAAAACCCTCCAGAAGCTAGTAGTACTGGTTTTCCCGCATTGGGTTTTTTCGGGGACATTTGTCCAGAAAATCCTTGGGTGTCACTTTGTCTATGAGCATGTTATTCAGTATTTGATCTGTATGTGTAGGCTGTTAACTGTATTTACTTCGATTTTAATGCTGAATTTTTCAGATTAATAACCTATGTGAGTAGGAGAAGTAAATCAAGATTTAACAGTAGGGTTTCTGTTTAGTAAATTCAAAAATTTTCAAAGATGAATCAACCACCGCGATCTAATCTATAATCGACGGCTAAGATTAGAAAAGATTTGATCTTCGTCACTTAGAACATTCTCACCCACATTTTGATTAATTCACTTTACTTATTTAATTTCTCTAAGTTATACTTAGGGTCCCCATTAAAATAATTAATTATTTGAATAACTTAAGCTCCGGGTGGAATTTCTCCAAACGATTTTTGGGTCTTGAAGATATCATGTGTTCTAGCCCCTCCACAAAGTTTCAGAGCTAGAGCACATCCGATGCTACCCAAAAAAATCAACATGGTGCGGCACAATAGACTCTTGGAGTGTTTCCTCCCAAGAGACATATGGACGGGGACATTAGGCATTACCATGGGATGCAGGTCACCCCGAATCGCTAAGGACACCGATGAGCATCTGGGGACATCATGTTCAACAGAGACAGGTCTTCAATGGATTATCGGCAAGTCTGAGACAGAGAGAGGGGCATCCATGGGATTACCCTTAAGTGTCCATGCAAACTTTTGATCATAACCTCAAAGACTTACACGACTGGCACTATATAGTATGGCTTACAGTTGTAGAGGGTTGGGTTTTTGCCCCTTGATCCTCTTAGGATAGGCAGCAGGACCATGGAGGCTCACCCTGGGCAGTTGGGTGAGAAACAGTGTATCATGTGCAGGAGAGAGACTCTCCAGTTGAGACATACAATGGGTGCGCGAGTTGAGAGTTATAAGCTCAGTGATGGCGTGGTCTACTACCGAGGTAGCATGTATTCCACCCCTGAGTTCACACATGGGCAGGTAATTGCGAGAGAGATGCATGATGCACTTGCAGCAAGGCAGTCTGAGGTGTTACACAAGCATGAGGGATAGTAGATGGTAGACTTCGTCTATAGGAGGGTATCTAGACTCCAAAGTGTGTCTGAGTGTATCATCAGGAGTTGGGATAGCAGATTTCACTGTGTGGTCTAGCAGGAGCAAGATAGATTTTCATGCATGGGGCAAATTCTTGATGCTTGGAGCCCACCTACTAGATACATATAGGGGTTAGAGACGAGGGTCAGATGGGCTCTAGCAAGTAGCAATACTACACAGGGACAACTAGTGAGGAGTGGGAGTTGTGAGCTCCTAGTGTGGTTGGGGGATCCAAGGATCTTGTTGGCAGGTGGGTCACTCCACTTCTCAATGGGAAGGGTTACGACAGAGAGTGGTTCATTTGATTCTTAGATTGACACATGGGGAATCGTTGATACCTTCATCATATGGCGAGGCATGTTTATGCTTAGGATCGAGGCTAGCCATGGAGTGGTGGACTCGGGCACTGCAGACTTTCCCTTGCAGGTTGGGCATAGCGCCGATCATAGAAAATATAGTGGTCGAGAGTTACAGGAGAGGAGGATTTGGTATGAGAAGGCTAGGCAGTCATGCATGATCGGGGTGTCGCGATGTCAACAAGATAGGTTCATTTTGTTATGGGCAGTCATGCATGACCGGGGTGTTGCGATGTCAACAAGATAGGTTCATTTTGTGATGGGCATGGGATCCTGGCATTGCAAGACTTAGTAGTTCAACTACCCTTAGGGATGAGTTGGTTTCTACAAGGGAAGGTCATCTAGATATTCCATTGGATTTTAGTGATTTCTTGATGGCATGGGGGACTTCACTAGTGTGGCAAGGTAATCAGCAAGAGGAGATCAGGGGAAGCTCATGCGTCACGCGGACAAGTATTCAACCCCATAGGGATTGGATTGTATCTTTAGGAGTCTACTCCTGAAGTGCACGAGAGCGACTACTCAGTAGAGCGTTTTCACGAGGATTTGATCAGGATTTTATATTACTATGATGCTCTACTTAGTGGTAGTATGCAGAGGGTGTCTGGTGCCTATGCCGAGCTGGACAGTGAGTGGAGCAAGGGATGCTTCAAGTTGATCAGGATGGCTTGGGATCCTAGTATTGAGGGATTTTCCCATGGCAGGATAGTGCAAAGATCAAGGATGACTCTGTGGCACATTTGGTATCCCAGTATTGTTTGTAGTATCTGTTTGGGTCAGTTCATCGAGAGGGTTCTTGTTCAGGCATTGCTTGAGGGACAAGCAATTTTCGGTGGGGAGGACTATAATATCCCCAATTTTGATTTTCCGCAAGACAATTTTGGAAAAAGAGACATTTCCTGCATTGGGACTTAGGAGGAAAATGGAAAATTACAACCTTAGTGGAGAGTGGGGTCATTAAGGAGAGAAAATTCGACCCAAGAGGCAATTCGCAGTAGTGAGAGGGGAGAGAGAAAGGAAGGGATGCGAAATAATGGAATGTGGGGACCACCAAGGGAGAGAGGGCCAGCAATTATAAATAGATCTTGGAGGCCTCCCTTTGATATCCTTTGATCATTTGATAATTCAAAATTAGTTCTCTTGAGTTGCTTAGCGAAGACAACATGTGTTGTTCAACACAATGAATTTCTAAGTGGGAATTCCACCCTCATTTCGAAGAACTTCGAGTGTCTCCCTGGTGAGGCAATTTGTGGAGCTCAATTCAGAGTTTCGATTGTGCATAAATATAGGTTATTTCAGAAGGTGCGTATTTCTCTTGGGGGACAGAAATGGTTCAAATTGGTTGTGGGGAGATCAGTTATGGAGTAGAACACCAGAGGATTTGTAGGTGTTTTCCATCATTTTATCTAGAAATTTTATGGTGATTAGCAGGGTTGAGTTTGAGGGAATTCTTGGGGCCAAAATTCTATATTTCTGGAAGTGTGCAGGGTCTCTCGGTAGGCTTGTGCAGGGCCTAGACAAATAGAGGTTGAGGAGAGAGAAGGGTTGGAGATAGGAGGTATTTCTTAGTGAAGAATTTAGCCAGAGTTGGGAGAGATTTCCAGTGGTGGATTTGGGCTTAATTCATTAGTATCAATATTGTGGGGTGTTTTCTAACTATATTGGGAAATTTGCAGTTGTTGGGGGTCACCAAGGGTCGATGGATTCAACCCAAACCCTTTCTAGGTTTTTGTGGGTTTGTTGGAAGGAGTCTCCAACTAATTGTACAAACTTTTTTAGGCAATATTGGAGCCTAAAATCCTCATTCTTATAGCAAGGGGTATTCTTGGTTGGCTTAGAAATTTGCATCACTTGGTAGGCTCAACTTTGGCTTGGAGTTTGGACAAACCCTTTTTGGATATTTTTGGGTTTTTGGGGGAGTCAGTGGCTGCAATTTCAGAGTGACCTAGGCATTCTTCAGGGAAAATATTCAGTCCCATTCTCGCAGTAACAATAGTAATTTTCTAGGTAGGGCACAGTACTAATTTGGGCCAGTACTTCCATCGGATCAGAATTGTACTACCTGGGGTTTGTATAGATTACATTGCAAGCCTAGGTTTCCTTGTTCCTCCCTGCTTATGTACTCTGATTTATCATTATTAATAAAATGGCTCAGTTGTTTGGATTATTTTCTCTGGCATTTTGATGATTATGTGTATCTTTCAGTTTGTGGTGGTTGTATTTGTTGCATAGTCCCTGTTAATTGTTGTAGCCTAGTTCGTGTTCTTGATTTTCACTGTTAATTCCTAGCTTGGAACATTACATCAAGCCTCCTAATTAAATAAAAGAACTAAGCGCCAGTAGAAAGGTACTCAGCCACACAGAGAAGGTGCTCTCGTCCCTCAAATAAGGATATCCTAAGCTTCTATAAATGATATAGTTTGTCTCCAATTAATGATATTTTTGACCTATGGCACCCCAAAGATGATGCTTTCGCCTTCAATAGAGATGTCCTCTGTGAAAATTACAAAACCCGGAATCCTTTGCAGCAACCAATACTATTTCTCCTAATTGTTACTTAATTAACAATTAATTTTCTACGACAAATATTGAAATAAATACACTGCAACCTTCACAAATAAAAACTGTAGAAGAAAAAACGTTGGAAGAAATTCTATCACACACATAAAAATAACACAATTGTTTTTGTACAAAAGTCCCCCGAAAAAACCAATGCAGCAGATGAGAGTTCTATTTTATTAAGCAATAGTGGAATTTGAGTACATCTATGGATGCCCAACTAGCAATCCAAAAAGCAAGAAAATATGAGTAAAATACTAAAGGGAATTACCCTTCTCCCATAGGAAATTTGTGGTTGGACTTTCCCTATCAAAAACTCGGCCTCCTAGAGCCATGCGTCAGCCTCTACACTACTTTAGGTAGTTGGGTAGACAGCTTGCTTCAAATTGGATTCCGATGAACTTGTTCTACCTCTGGAAGCTGAGAAAAACTTCTCTCCAACCCTCTGGAACTCCTTCCCGGCTTCTGGAACTAAGAACGAATTTTTATCCTCACCAAATTGATCTTCTTGACTGAAGCACTGCACAGTCCTTCATCGTTTCTTCTTTGGGATAATACAACTCACTTGTTGTTGCCTCCCCGGATTTGGAAAATCTTTCCTTCGGCTCACTATCCCTGCCCCTCACTCACTGCTTCAATGTCACTAGCTCTCTCTCTGGAAACTGACTTTTGTTACTCTGGAAATCGATTTGCTCATTGAATCAAACTTCTCAAGTGTATTCTCCAAGTTCCCATCGACGACTTCTCATAATCCTTTGCTGGGATTCCAACGACCAAGATTAAATCTTAATCAATGGCTAGGATTAACTTGAAGTCGATCCGTGTGGGTTTCTAGAACATTCATACCTTGACTTCATTAATTTTGAATAATTAACGATATTCCCTAAGTTTAGACCTAGGAAATATTAAAAACTTGTTAATAATCTAATTAAGTCATTTCTAGGTGGAATTTCCAGAAATGATTTCTGAGTTTTGAAGAACTCACGTATTTTAGCCTCTCCAAAACATTTCGTGGCTAGAACACATATGATGCTACAAAAACCAACACTCCCTCTTAGCAAGGAATGTGTTCTAATGTTGCACCTGCTGCCACAACACCCTGTCTCTGTATCATCTCTTGTCACGCTGTTGCAGCCCACCAACCACTATGCAACTCTGATATCTGTTGCATTTGTGCTACTATTGACCCTGCTGAACTACTGCCAACACTGCAACTCTGTTGTTGCTGCTACTGCAACATCTGCAACTGAAAAAATCCTAAATATTGAACCAATTGTGTTCAGTATGATGCATTTGTCACCCGAGTCCCGACTTCTACTAGCATCGACACTGTAACTGATGAATTTGCTCTGCTGCTGACTCTGCATTGTTCCATTTGCACTGCTGCCAACTCTGCACTGCGCTCCCCAGTATTTGATTGCAACTAGTTTGCAATTGTCACTCTGGCATATGACTACACCAACTGCCACTGGTCCATTCTGCTATTGAAAACTATGGGCCCCCGTAGCCAGGTAATGATCCAAGAGGTGGAGTCCTCAAGGATCCTACCCATCTGTAGCACTTTGGGGCTACAAAACCAAGTCACCCCACCTCACTCTTGGAGGTATATTAGCGAACATAGTGAAATCTTCCTCCAGATTGGAGGAAAGGCTATCAATCTCATCAAAATCTTCCTATTGATCCTACTTCTCCTCCTTTTCCTTCTTCCTCAGAGGACACTAGGTACTGTAGTGACCGAGCTTGACACATCTGCTTGCCACATCTGAAGCATTTGACCTTCGACATGTCCTTCTTCTTCTTCCTCTGCTACCCTTTTCCCTAACTGGGACCCTTCGATGCGAGGGCTACATTCTCCTCCTCCTTCACCTGCTTCGATCCGTTGGTACTGCCATTGATAGAGCTCTTCACTAGGTCTCGTCTCAACTCCTGCTACTGCAAATTGGCCCACATCCTGTCCCACCTTGGAAAGGTGTCTTTGCCCAAGATACTTTGGAAAAGTACTTGCCACTCCTTTGAGACACTGTTGAGTGTCAATCATACTAGTTTTGTGGGTTGAGGCACTGCCCCAAAAGCTGCAAGCTAGTCCCAAATCTCTTGAATCCTGGTGAGGAAGAGGTCTATGTGAAAATTCCTAGATTTGGAATCCTATTGCAACAACTGGAAAATATTCACCTAAATTTTAACTTTTACTTAACAATTTATTTGCAGTTAACTACGGAAAACACTGAATACATCACACTGTAACCCTCACTTAAATAAATTGTGCAAAGTAAATGCAAAAACAAGATCTGAGCAAGAAATAAATAACACACACTAACACCATTATTTTTGGACTAAGTCCCCAGAAAAACCCAATGTGGGAAAACCGGTGCAGTAGCTGACGGTTTGATATTATTAAGCAATAATTTTTTAGTACAATTCTTTGGATGCCCTGACTGGAAATCCTATACAAAGATCTAACTGAAGAAAAAGCTAGTGAGATGATCTCACCCCGTCACTGATCTGGACTGGAGATGAGCCTCTGCGTTGTCTCTGCATAGTATCTACATAGTACTGCATCACACCTACGCATCTATTGCGTCACTGCTCAATTGGACTACACAACACCTCCTCTGATCTCTCTGCTAGCTGAGAACTAGGCCCTCTGGCCTTCCGATCTCACACCCTGGCTCCGACACTAGATCTCGACTGTCCTCCAGCAAAAATACAGACTCCCTTGGAAGCTTTACGCTTCCATAGCGTTGCGTCTGCATGTCTCTGCGTTGCCTCTCTGGTATGCTCTCTGCCCTCTTCGCCTTACACTCTCCGGATCAAGGAAGTCTCTAACCGGAAAATTATTTCTACCCCTCTCTGCAAGAATCAACTCAATCGATTTTCTCCTGAGCACTACTCACTAGAGAAATTCGATCTCTAGACTTTGAGTGTATTTTTCCAAATGCCCATCAAGTCCTTATAATATTCTCATTGAGTCTTCAATGACTGAGATTAAATCGTTAATTAACGGCTAAGATTAACTTGACTTTATCTCTGTCTTTTTCTAGAAGATTCACACCATGTTTTATTAATACCGTTTAATTATTTTAATTTCTGAAGTTTAAACTTAGGGTCCAAATAAAAATAATTAATTATTTTAATAAAACACAATCCGGGTGGAATTTCCCAAAATTCTTTCTTTGTTCTTTGGAATACATGTGTCTAAGCCTCCCTGCAAAATTTGAGACTTAGATCACATTCAATTCTACTAGAAATCAACACTCCCTCTTAGCGAGGAATGTTCTCTAGCAATACATCCTGCTAAAGTATCACCCTTCCTCTGTAACATCTCCCTCTGCGCTGCTGATGTCTGACACTGCTGCCCACCAACTACTACGTTGCTACATCTGTGCTACTGCTGACCCTGCATGTTGTTGTCAACTTCTACAACACTGCAACTCTGCTGCTTGATGCAACATAAAAACATCCAATATTGAACCAAGTGTTCAACATGATGCATCTAGTACTGAATATTTGACTACTGCTAGTCTCTGCACTGGCCCTCTGAAGCTACTGTGCTGCTGCTGACTTTGCGTTGTGCCTTCCTGCACTGCTGCCAACCCTGTTCTGCGCTGCTCAGACTCTGGTGCTCTATAGCAACTGCACTGTCACTTCTTCACTCCTCTGCACCAACTAACACTTTTCCATCCTACTACTTTTGATTAGGGCTCCTGTAGCAAGGTGATGATCCAAGGGGTGGAATCCTCAAGGATCCTGCCCAACTACAGCTCTGTTGAACTACAGTTCTAGATCACCCCAATTCTCCCCTGAATATATGTGGGCAATCATGGAGAACTCCTCCTCCTCGATCCTGGCAGTTGCAGCCTACAAATCATGCTTCTCATCTTTGTCCTTCTTCTTGAGAGGACACTGTGTAGTGTAATGTCCATATTCGCCACACCGGAAGCACTTGATCTTTGAGACGTCCTTTTTTGGACTCCGCTGTGTTGATTTATGGTAGCATCGAATGTACTCTAGCCTTGTAATTTTGTATATGGGCTAAGACACATGTATTCCATAATACCCAGAAAGGATTTTGGAAGATTTCACTTAGAGATGGTTTAATTAAAATAATTAATCGTTTTTTAATTTTTTCTTAAGTGTAAACTTAGGAAAACTGATTAATTAAAGGGTATTAATTAAACTTAGTGTGAATCTTCTAGAAAAAGTCATGGATCACCTCCAAATTAATCTTAGCCCTTGATTATGTTTTAATCTTTGCTGTTGAAGGTTCAACAGAAGAATATAAGGAGGGTGAGGGGCCTATCGAAAAACACATCAGCCAAAGAAAGAATCAAGAGTTTGATTTCTTCAGTGAGAGGAAGAATCGAAATGGTTCTCATTTGCAAAGAGGGGAAGGTGAAATCCCCAGGAGGGAGAATTTCTAAAGCATAGAGAGTGCATGAAGAGGAGTGAGAGAGGAGTCAAAGCATCAATGCAGATTTACCCTAGCAATAGTTACGCTGGGCCAACGCAGAGAAGCAGAGGGAGTTTCTTTTTTCCTGTTGGAGGGGCAGCTGAGGGTTCATCCGGTGTCAGAAGGACATTTCGGGAAGGAAGGAGCACTCTAGTCTCATATAGCAGCAGAAGCAGTGACATAGTGACAGCATGAGTGACGGAGTCACTGCACAAAAATCACGCAAAGTCAGTCAGTTTGGGTGCAGATCAGTGCCGGAACTCAGATGGTGATGTGAGAATTGTCTCACTCAACCTTTTCTCATCAAAATTATTCAGGTGATTGATTGACATTTACAATCACACATTTGTACTCGGAATTTCTGCATAATAAAGAAACCCTCAGATCTGCTGCACCAGTTTTCCCACATTGGGTTTTTCCGGGGACAATTGTCCAAAAATAATGGTGTTTATGTGTGATTACTTGTGCTATTTTTATATGTGATTTTTTAATCGTGAAGTCTGCAACATATTTTATTTTGTTATTTAACACAATAAATGTTAAATATTTGTGTTTGACAATGCAATAAAAGAAATTTAATAAGTAGCTGCAGTAGAATTCTCCATTATAGAATTTTCACATGGTATCAGAGCTGTCAAATCCAAAGGAAGCAAGATCAGGAAAAGGGACTGCGTAAACCAGAAGCTTCAGAGGGGACGCAGCACAGAGAGAGGAAAGCACAGATAAGTATGATAGACTTAGATGTTTTATCTTCTAGGTCAAAAGAGGATGATACATGCCTAGCAAGTTCAACATCTGCAGGAATGTGGTATATTGATAGTGGGGCTTCAGATCATATGACTGCAGTACAAGAATACTTCTCGAGCTATAGGGAAGAGCATATGAACTTCCAGATCACTATGGGCAATAGCACGAAGTGCACTCCAGTTGGGAGAGGATCCGTAGTGTTTCATACGGAAGCCGGAACCAGTGTCGGGATCACAGATGTACTACATGTGCTAGGGCTTGGGATGAACCTAATTTCAGTATCCCAGTTGCAGGACAAAGGGTATGACATACACTTTACCGAAAAGAAAGTATATGCCAAGCATCCTAGTTGGAAGCAAACAAGGTAGATCAGAATCAGAAGCAATAGACTATACAGGTTGCAGATCGAAACCCTGGTGGCACTAGTCAGTAGTAATCTCGAAGACAAGAAAGGGTTAAATGAACTTTGGCTTAGAAGAATGGGGCACCTAAATAATGGTGCATTGAAGATTCTCAGAGAAACAGTTGATGGGGCACCTGTTCTCAGCACAGAGCATGATGATGTATGTCAAGGATGTGTACTTGGGAAGTACGCTAAGGCAACTTTTCCCAAAAGTGAAAACAGGGTAGCAAACGTTTTGGGATTGATACACTCAGATATCTATGGACCAATGTCCACTAACGCTCTAATAGGTGGCAAATATTTTGTCACATTTATTGATGATCACTCGAGGAAGACCTGGATCTACTTCCTGAAGACAAAAGGTGAAGTCTTTGAAAAGTTCAAAGAATTCAAGGCTCTTGTTGAAAACATGATGGGGAAGAAGACCAAGACATTGCGTTCAGATAATGGTGGGGAATACATAAATGGAGACTTCATAGATTTCTGCGCAAAGGAGGGCATCAGGAGAGAGTGGACTGCGCCATACAATCCAGAACAGAATGGTGTGGCAGAACGGAAAAACAGGACAATTGTAGGAGCAGCCAAGGCCATGTTATTTGACCTTGATTTACCCCGATATTTATGGGCTGAAGCCTGAAATACGACAGTGTATATCCAGAACAGGACACCTCATAGAGCCTTGAGTAAGAAGAATCCTGAGGAAGTTTTCACAGGGAAGAAACCGAAGGTAGGGCACCTTTGGATATTTGATAGCATGGCTTACTGTCATGTGCCCAGCGAGAAGAGAAGCAAACTAGATCAAAATGCAGAAAGGGGTATCTTGTAGGGTACAGTGACACCTCCAAGGCATATAGGATCTATATTCCTGACAGTAGTAAGGTTGTGATAAGACGCGATGTTAAGTTCATGGAGGATAGAGCATTTCAGAAATCGCGTGACATGCTGGCAAAGGATCAAACTACAGAAGTTCCCTTGGTCCAAGAACAGCAGCGGCACCAAGAAGAACAAACAAGAAGACAAACTTTGGTACCAAGGACAGGTACTAACATTTTCATAGAGGAAGATCAAGAAGATACTCAGTCAGAGGAGCCGTTAGATCAGGAGGAAGAGTTGAGAGAGCAACCTTCCACCAATGGTCGGATTAGCAGGGAAGCTTAGCAAATACTAAAGGACGCAGAAAACTTTATTGGGACTCCCAAGAATGGGAAGAGACAGCATAGACCTCCTGACAGGTACCAGGCCTTGGTGGCTCAAGTAGAGGAAACTTCCAGCTTCCAGGAATTTGTTTAGCACCAAGTATGGGTAGATGCCATGATAGAAGAGTATGCTTCTATCATGACAAATGATGTCTAAGAAGTCGTACCTAGACCTCAAAGCAGATCAGTTGTTGGATCACGATGGATCTACAAGATCAAGTACGCTGTAGATGGCAGTGTAGAGAAATACAAGGAAAGGTTCGTGGAAAAAGGGTATGCTTAGAAGGAAGGCATTGACTATGAGGAGACCTTCGCACCTGTTGCCAGATATACCTCCATTCGGACTATCGTATCTTTACCTGGACAGATGGGATGGGAGATTCATCAAATGGATGTAGGACAACGTTCTTGAATGGATAAATTGAGGAAGAAGTAAATATCGAACATCCAGAGGGTTTTGAGACTCATGAAAGGAGGTCTCATGTATGCAGATTAAAGAAAGCCCTGTATGGGCTTAAGTAGGCTCCGAGAGCATGGCATGGTTGGATAGATAGCTATTTGCAAAAGATGGGATTTGTCAAGAGTGATGCGGATCCCAATCTTTACTACCTATTGGTAGAGGATGAGCCATTGGTACTAGTACTATATGTAGATGATCTGTTTCTCATAGGATCATCGAGGATCATCAAGGATTGCAAACGGAATCTAGAAGTTGAATTCAACATGAAGTATTTGGGGTTGATGCACTACTTCCTAGGATTGGAAGTTTTTCAGAAAGATGGAGATATCTTCATGGGATAGGAGAGGTATGCCTTGGAAATTCTGAAGACGTTCAGAATGTAGGATTGCAGGCCCATGTCGACACCCATGATCACCAATTGGAAAAATATAGATGCATCAAAAGATACAGATGTAGACCCCACATTATATAGATAGCTCATCAGGTCATTGATGTATCTGGTTAACACCATACCAGACATTTGCTTTGCTATCAACACTCTTAGTCAGTTCATGGTGGAACCCAAAAGAGTGCACTGGGCCGCAACAAGGCACATCTTGAGGTATGTATGAGGACCAGTCAGATTCGGTATCAGATATGGCGGAGGAGAGGATTTCAGACTCAGTGGATTCACATATGCAGATTGGGCAGGTAGCTCAGTGGACAGGAAATGTACCTCTGGGTACTGTCAATGTTGGATCAGGAATGGTGCCCTGGTGCAGCAGGAAATAGAAGTCAGTAGCATTGATCACAGCCGAAGCAGAGTACATGGCAACTAGTACAACTACATGTGAAGCAATCTGGGTTTGGAAACTTCTTGTGAGTCTATTCAAAAGCAGGATGGAGCCAACTAGCGTTTACTATCACAATTAGAGTTGTATCGAACTCTCTGAAAATTCAGTATTTCATGATCGGTCCAAACATATTGACATCAAATGTCATTTTATCAAAGACTGTGTTCAACGTGGGGTAGTACAACTCCAGTACATTCCCACAGGCAAACAAACAGCAGATATACTCACTAAGGCTCTGGGGAGAATTAAGTTCACTCAGTTCAGGGAACAGCTGGGTATGACTGAAAATCCATTTCAGTAAGAAATGGATCCTCAACACAGTTGAAGGAGGGAGTTGCAGTACAGTGGAAGTTGGCAACAATAAGCAGAGTCAACAACAGTACAGCTGCAACATTTCTTGTGTAGTGTTGGTGAGCAACATCAACAACACAGCAATAGATGTTACAAAAGTCAGAACAACAACACATTGAGTAGTGTTGTTAGAGCACTTTCCTCGCTAAGAGGGAGTGTTGATTTATGGTAGCATTGAATGTGCTCTAGCCTTGTAATTTTATATATGGGCTAAGACACATGTATTCCATAATACCCAGAAAGGATTTTGGAAGATTCCACTTAGAGATGTTCTAATTAAAATAATTAATCGTTTTTTAATGTTTTCCTAAGTGTAAACTTAGGAAAATTGATTAATTAAAGGGTTTTAATTAAACTTAGTGTGGATCTTCTAGAAAAAGTCATGCATCACCTCCAAATTAATCTTAGCCCTTGATTATGTTTTAATCTTTGCCGTTGACGGTTCAACAGAAGAATATAAGGAGGGTGAGGGGCCTATGGAAAAACACATCAGACAAAGAAAGAATCAAGAGTTAGATTTCTTCATTGAGAGGAAGAATCGAAGTTGTTCTCATTTGCAGAGAGGGGAAGGTGAAATCTCCAGGAAGAAGAATTTTTGAAGCATAGAGAGTGCATGAAGAGGAGTAATAAAGGAGCCAAAGCATCAATGCAGAGTTACCCTAGCAGAAGTTATGTTGGGCCAATGCAAAGAAGCAGAGGAAGTTTTGTTTTTTCTGTTGGAGGGGCAGTTGAGGGTTCATCCAGTGTCAGAAGGACATTTCGGGAAGGAAGGAGCACTCTAGTCTCATATAGCAGCAAGCACAAAAGCAGCCACGACAAGCAGCAGAAACAGTGACGCAGTGACAACGTGAGTGATGCAGTCACTGCATAGAAATCACGCAGAGTCAGTCAGTGTTGGTGTAGGTCAGTGCCAGAACTCAGATGGTGATGTGAGAATTGTCTCACTCAGCCTTTTTTCATTAGAATTATTCAGGTGATTGATTGGCATTTACAATCACACATTTGTACTCAGAATTTCTGCATAATAAAGAAACCCTCAGATCTATTGCACCAGTTTTCCCACATTGGGTTTTTCCGAGAACAATTGTTCAAAAATAACGGTGTCTATGTGTGATTACTTGTGCCATTTTTATATGTGATTTGTTAATCGTGAAGTCTGCATCATATTTTATTTTGTTATTTAACACGAGAAATGTTAAATAATTGTGTTTGACAATGCAATAGAAGAAATTTGATAAGTAGCTGTAGTAGAATTATCCATTATAGAATTTTCACACGCTGCTCCTGCTGTCCCTTTGATGCAAGGGTTGCATTTTCCTCCTCTTTGGGCTTCGACCCACTACTGTTGCTGCTATCAATCTTGCACTTGATCATGTCCTGCCTCATCTCTTCCTGCTGAAGAGAAGCCCACATTGTTTCCCAATCTGGAAATCTTTCTCTTTCGTGGATGCTCTGGACGAAGACCTGCCACTCATCTGAAACTGAGTTCAGGGAAAATCTGAGCATCTCGGTGGTTTGAGGCACAACTCCTACAACTGCCACCTGATCTCGGTTTTCCTGAAGTCTAGGGAAGAACGGATCAATGTGCTCCCCCTTCTACATCCTAGTGGAACACAACTTCTCCCAAGAACATCTTTCGTTGTTCGGAAGATCCCTGATATAGCGTCTCTAAGGCCTACCACATCTCTCTAGTGGTCCCTTTGCTGTCAATGTGACATACCACATGATCCTTCAGTCCATCGAGGATCAACCTTTTGGCCTTCTCTATATTTCTTGAAGGCTTTCAGCGGATATGCATCTACAAGTTCAGCTACCACACCATCGATGAAAGCTTTGAGATCATGCTCATCTAATAGGCATATGATCCTTACCTGCTAGATCACATAATTAGAGGCTCCCTCCAACCGATATTGCTATCTCAGCCCGCATGCTACCATTTCTTCCGAGTGAATAATGTCGAACTGCTCGCTCTTTCTCCTCTGCGCAGCTACTAGGCTGGCCTACACACTCCCTACTGGAGTTAGTAGATCTGCCCCTCAATACTGCCACTCAGCTATCGAGAATTAGAATTCCCTGGCTAGGAACTCACTAAGGAAGACAATTCCCTCAAATGTGTCTCCTCCTTCCTTCTGGCGCTTTTGTACCCAACAAAAATGCTACAGAAAAACTGCATCCCATAGAGGTTTGCTCTGCGTTGAAGCTACTGCAGCGCTTCTCCCTTTTGCCACTCACAAATCACGATCTAGAAAGTCTTACCTCTTCGTTGACTCACTCAGAGAGAGACTTCCTTGCAAATCTTGCCCTCCTGGCTTGGACTGCGCAATCCCTTGGGTATTCGATCTACTGTCAATGCAGCTATTCGATCTCCCTTTTCTTCTTCCAATGCTGATTTCTCTCGATCTGCACTCCTTCTCATGCATTGCAATACAAGCTCTGATACCATGTGAAAATTCCTAGATCTGGAATCATATTGCAGCAACTGGAAAATATTCACCTAATTGTTAACTTTTTCTTAACAATTTATTTGCAGTTAACTGCGACAAACATTGAATACATCATACTGCAACCCTCACTTAAATAAACAGTGAAAATTAAATGCAGAAACAAGATTTGAGCAACAAAGAAATAGTACACAATGACACCGTTATTTTTGGACTAAGTCCCTGGAAAAACCCAATGTGGGAAATCCGGAATAGCAACTAAGGGTTTGAAACTTTGATATTATTAAGCAGTAATTTCTGAGTACAATTCTTTGGATGCCTTGACTGGCAATCCTATACAAGGATCTAAATGAAAAAAAATCTTGTGAGATGATCTCACCCCGTCACTGGAAGATCCGGCACTGATTTGCGTTGGAGATGACCCTTTGCGCTGTCTTTGCACAGTCTCTATGCAGATATTACATCACTTCTCAATGGGACTGCGCTACACCTCCTCTGATCTCTCTGTTAGATGAGAACTCGACCCTCTGGCCTTCTGGTCTCACACCCGGCTCCGGCACTAGATATCGACTGTCCTCCAGCAGAATACGAAATCCCTGTAAAGCTCTACGCTACCACTGCATTGCCTCTGCGTGGCTCTACGCTGCCTCTTTGGACTGCTCTCTGCCCTCTCTGCCTTGCACTCTCCGGATCAGGGAAGTCTCCAACTGGAAAATTATCTCTGCCCCTCTCTGCAAGAGTGTTGAACAACAATGTGATCCGGCTAGGCTCAAGCAACAAAGGTAAGTTTCATTGGAAAAAGACCCTGTTGACCACTGGAGTGGCACCTGATGATAATGAGAAGACTCCATGCCCAAGGATGAACCAGAGAACACATGTACCATCAGATATCATCAGTTCAACAAAGTTTTTAAGCTCTACTTCTACTTCTCATCATCTTTCTCCTGTACCCAAATTCCACGCCGTACGGGGAATTGTAATAAGTGATGCTAGTAATGATGAGTTTTGAGTCGGTATTGAGTCTGTAACAGGCCTAAGTAGCCCGGGACCTTGCCAACAAGTGAGTATTTTTATCACTCGGATTGAACCTCAGGGTGAAAAAGGCAATTTTGATGTAACCTCAAACCACGCTTAGCCAAGTAGCTAACCCTACTAGGCCAGGAGAGGCCTCCCTCTGTAAGGATCACGGCCAAGATGACTAAGGAAAGAAGATTTTAGGCTAGGTATAGTAGCTCAGGGTTTTGATTTTGATTTTTATAGGAATTTGCTAGATCAGGAGGAGTCAAACAATCAGGGCAAGGAAATTAGGTCAAAATTTGCAGGGTGTTCTTCAGGGCAAAGTAGGTACAGTGGTTTAGCACTTTAGGGTTTCGATGGGTGGGATGATCAAGACAGGTGAGGAGCTAGAAAGAGCATGGTGAACTCATAATTTCTTTCTAAACTGAAGAAATTACAAATTGTGAATATTTACCCAAAACAAAGCATAGAAATTATGGATTCTAACTTGAAAACATTCACTTAATAGCAACGAAATGATGGATGGAGTAACAAAACATTCTAACATCTGAGCACAAAAGAAGAAACTGAAACTAAACACAATACCACATGGATCCCATAAAAATAGTTGCAAATTTGATTAATGTCCAGGCCAAAACTGATACAAAAGTATGTCTCTTGAGAAGCCAATCCTCCAAATGAGTCCAACCCTTACAATCATTGAGAAAATACATCATATAGACCTCAAAACTACTCTCCCTAGCCTCAAGGAGTCGAATCCATGAGATAGGAATCAATTTCACCTACTGCCAAACAAGAAACTGAAGACTAGGAAGACCCAACAATTTGCCTCTTAAAGAGAGGAAACTCATTCATTTGACCTCTAGAGGACTCACCTAATGTATCTACCTTAGATAAAAGTCAAAACATGACATTTACAATCACCATGACCATTTACATCAGTAATTTATTCATTTGACCAAGTAAAAAAGTCAAACTGGAGTGAAACTTCAAAATTTGCTGAAGATGGTGAAAATGCAATTTTCCTGGCAAACGCGTAGCACCCTAATAGGAAAAATAGCCTCTTTTGCAAGAAACTTTTGGAGGCCTTCCCGGTGTCAAAATCAGCTCCAAGATAGCTCATTGGAAAGCTCTCCGAGTCTAGTTTCCAAATATTCCTCAAGTTTCCAAAATGGTGCTCATTTTCCCTATCAGAAAGTGAATCTCCCAATACTGGTAAATGCGCAGTGCCTAGGTCAAAAAGGAGGCAGAAACATGAAAATTTGGTGGTTTTTTGCACTTTTGAGGGACCAGTTCTCCTCCAAATTTTCTGAAACTTGCTAGGATTGATGTCTTCATCATTCTGAACACGATGGTGGTGGGCATTTGTCATTTGGATGCCCCAAAAAATAGCGCAGCGCCCAGGGCGCTGCGCGTTTGGCAAAATTTATGTGTGCCAAAATTACTCAAAAAATATAAAATGCACTAAAGTGCCAAATGTGCCAAAATTGTGAGGTTACTTGCTTATGAGGCATGAAGAGACACCTTAGAAAGTATATCTAACCTCTCCTTCTCTTTTTGCTTGGTCAAAGTTTGAATTTTTGCATGGGCTCGTTTGAGCTTAGCCCTTGCAATTTTGTTCCTCATGGCGTAGTGCTTTTCCATGTTCCTCTAAATGTCATTATCATTTTTGGCCTTCTCTAGCAACCTCTCCAGATGCAAATTGGCTCTATCAAGCCATGATTCTCTATCCTTGCTAATCTCTAGGGCAAGCAACTCACTTGGAGTGAGCTGCTCTGCCAACTCAGCTTCTCTCTGTCTCTCAAGGGCTAGAGCTCTTTTCAGCCCTCTAGTCCTTGGTCTCTGTCTTGGAGGCTGATCCTCCTCATCATCAATCTCACAAAATCTTTCCAAGGTCTCCTCCAACAAGGCCTTAACCTTTTCTGCCTCTCTTTGTGCTTTGATGATCTTTACCTCACTGATGATCTGCTTGGTCTTCAACTGCTGATTTTCTTGCTCAAGAAAGTCAATCACATACTTTGCTCTGTCAAGATTAGCTTGAAGTTCACTAATCTTTGCATCTTTGCCTTTGATTGCTGCACTAGTGATTTTGTTCTCATCTTCCTCATCTAGGTCAATCAGCTGAAAATCCTGCTCTGTTTCATGTTTATTCTCCTGCTCATCAATGATTGGCTCTTTAGCCTTTTCCTTGCCTTTGTCCACCTATTTTGTTGATGAAGAAGGCATGGCCCCTTTCACTCCAAGTGAAGCAAACACATACCTGTGGCCTCTCTGATAGGTCTTGGGAAATGGCTCAACATCAGTCACATTAGCCCAAGTTGCCTCAATGTCCTTCTCACTGCTTGATGACTCAGTATCATGATGTGATGATGAAGGGTTATGGAAAGGTGAAGAAGTAGGATCAACATGAGGTGAATGCATCTGACTAGGTGATGATGTATGAGCAGCAGGCTCAGATGGAGGAGTAGATATGGCAGGATGAGATGATGAAGGGATACTCTGCTCATGCTGACTAGGTGGGGTAGTGAAGATTTCATTCGCTATGAATGTGTCCCATGAAATGTTCTTTTGCTCAAGCTGATGCATGACTATCATCTTGATGAGGGAGTGGTGGAAAAGACTCTACATTTGATGATTATAATCCCTCTTTTGTACTTTATAATATGTATGCCATCTTGTCAATGCTGCGAGAGAGATAGTAGGGTATGTGAAGCATTCTGACTCTAGTGAAGTGCATGAGGAGTCGGATATGATATGAATAGAGTCGAAAAAACCTCCCCTCATATGTGAAGTATTTCATGATTATTTTCATCATAGGGACATATCGGTCAAGGAGATGAGAGAAAGGGAAAATGGTATTTTTGTCATCCTTGTATCTAGGTTTGAGATATGGTTCATAGTAGCTCTGATCAAGGTTTCCTTGTTTAAACCATTTCTCTCCCACATTAGGGATCCCTGTAGCAGCTGAAATGGCATTAGTGGACATGGTAAAAGTGACCCCAGCAAGAGTGACCCACCTATCATGAAGATTTGTAATGAACAACCTTGTCAACATAGGGTGATACGGAATCTGTTGCACCTTCTCACAAAATTCAAAACAACCAACAAGTTTAAAACATGACACAGTGAGAGGAGAAGCCATGAGCTCCTTTGTGGTCACTGGTTCATATCGATGATTTTCCCTCCTTTGTGGTTACTTCTCTTTGGTGTTTGTTCCTCACTGACACCTCTATCCTCCTCTTTAGACATTTTGAATTTGAAGGCTTTGGAAACCCTAGGGTAAATGGAATGAAATGAAGGGAGTGAGAGATGAGATGACTAGCTTAGGCTAATGGAGGGAATGAATGTAAATGAAAACCTAGGTCTATGAAAACCCTAGGATTTAACAATATTTATGACTGATATGTGTTTAGGGACATGAATATGGATATGGTGCATGAAAAATGGGAAGGAAATGAAAGCTAGGGTTTCATAGCAACAAACACTTCAATTTTTTTTTGGAACACCAAATATATTAGAAGAGAGGTGTCTTTAGGGTCTACTTACTGATTAAAAGCATTTGGAATAAATTGGTGAGGAAATGAAGCTTTCTGGAGGTGGTGAAATGATTTGAAACCCTCACTGAGCAAATGCACAGTGTTCTGGACGAACAGGCAGCACCTAGGGAAACGCACAGCGCCTCTGGGTAAATGCGCAACACCTAAGCAAACGTGCAACGCCTGGGTGCAAACACGCAACGCCCCTAAAATTTGACCCAAAATGCTCAGAAAATTTGAAATTTTCTCCTCTGCTAGAAACTTCTAATGGTTGAATGGAAACAATGACTTGCTTTGAGTTGTTTGAAACGCTTTATAGCTTTAGTGGTTTTGAATTTTCAATTTGAATTACCCACTTTTCCTATGTTCACTTTTCCCTTTGGACTTTGGCACTAATACTCTTTATCTCTTTGAATTTTTGGCATTTTGCAGTTTGATCAAGTCATGGAGTTTGGCTTTCTTTGCTCCACTTAGGCCGAACATGATTACATTGATAGCTTGGGATAAATTTATTACATATGAGGATATAAAATTACATTTGAAAAAACATAAATAAATTATATATTGAATTTTATATCAAAATAACATTTTGATATAAAAATCATTAAACTCAAAAATTACAACTCTGAAAATATGAAAATTACATCATGATGATCTTTCATATAGGAAGACATAATTTTTTATTTAATCCCTCTCATATATGTGCTGACCTCATCTAAAATGAAGGAGTGACCTTGAGAAATATAAAACCTAATGACCTAATGGGGCTGCTTTAGACCTAACTTTCATAAATGAGATTTGATTTAAAAGACTTACAGGTGAAAGGAGCATTTCCATAGGTGTTGTTATGCTCAAGGAAACAGAGAATAAGTCAGCCAATATGATCTTCTGACGGAGAATGAAGTTTATTGACAACGGCAACCGCCAGTGGAACAATTTTATATCATGACCTAATGGAATGATTGAAAATTTCTTTAGAATGGGACACCTAAAATGCACATGCAAAATGTGTTTTGATCCCTGGTGGAAGTATGCAAATACTGACACTGACAAGTATTACTCTGGGAGGTTTTTTTTATCTTGTTAATTATCATCTCCCTACCAGGAGTTAATAATTAATTGAGTCTGTCGGAGTACGGCTTGATGGTGAGGCCTTTAGTGAGTCCTAGTGTCTAGAGTCAATGTATATTACCATACTATATCACACAAAAAATTTCATGGAATTTGGTTAGATCTAGGTAGTGATTTTCTAATTTTTTAGATTTCACGCAATTCGAAAATTGCAATAAAAATTGTAATTGAATTGTAATCAGCATTGCCTAGATAAGTTGTATGGAGTATGAGTAATCAAAATTACACCTCACCCCCTAAACTTTCTACTATGACACACTTTGAAGGGTTAAAAATGTGTTTTGAACCCTCAAAACCCACTTTTCCTAAGTTTAGTGGGAAATCTAGCAATTAATTAAGTTAGAAATTAAATAAATGGAGAAAAATAAATATCCACACATGCTAAATGAGGTGGAAATTATGTGGAAATTATGGAGTAGTTAAATTGAAGTCCCAAAGTGATGTGGACTCCTAAAATCAAGGTAAACACATGTGCTCAAATAAAATTGAATTTACGGCATTAAATGAGTGCTACTTGCTTGGAAATTCGAATTTGTGAAGTTTAGTGCATATTTGGGAGGATTTGGGAGAATATTTGGTGGAGCTTTTTGTGGAAAATTGTCCCCACATCAGTTACCACCCATATACACTTGTCATTCCATCATAAAATTCGAATTTGACACATAAAGGAAGAAGAAAATGATGTCCACTTGTCAGAATCCGATTTTTAAACCTGGCAATGGAGCTCCACATATCAAATTCGAATTTTCCTTGTGATCTCTTCTCTCTCACCAATTTGCATATGGTTCTTCATTGGGATTTTCTCCCAGCTTTCTATATAATGCAGCCATGGGCTCTCATATTGTATCATGTTATGAGTTATTGGGCTTGAGGAAACTCTGCCAGTTTTGTATATCAATAAAATCAAGACTTTGGGTCTATTTAGCAGATGTTCTCTTGGTGTTATGAGGTGATTTCTTTCCATACTATTGCTATTGTATTTGAATTTGTTTATATGCTTGATCAATATTAGTTTATATTTGCCATCTTGCTTGGATAGATGCGGACAAACTATCTTGCATGCATCATTGATTTAGAGTATTATTCTAGGAATTAGCTTGCCAAGTCATTTTTAGAGGAATGTTTGGTTTATCTATTTCATTATGATGCTCTAATCCTTTTGCAGACTGATATTTGTTTAAGTGTGTAGGGAAGATCTATTCGTATTATGTGCAGGAAATCCATCTGGGCGTGGGAAAAGTCTCAAATAGATCAACTCACTCCTAGATTCAAAGCGATCCAAGACTCAACTACTTTCAATCCCAAGTTTTGCATCAAAGGAAGACAAAGAGGGAGTTTCTCGTTCTCTAGCTATTTGATCATCTATTTCCACTTTTAGATTCTAAAAATTTCCATTTGTAAAGCGTCTTAAAGTTATATTTGTGTAATATCCCCAACGGGAAATAGACAGTAATACACAGCAAATACAAACATGCAACGATATAGGAAAAATGCCGGAAATAGAATATAGAGCAAGTACACATAAAAATACCAGAACGCTAAGCCATTTTATTAATCTGAGGACATATATATGGGTACAATAGATAATCAGAATGAGTGCACCTATCCTTGCACCAGGCAAGTGAAGACCCTCTCAGAATAGGAAATGGCTGCTATAGAGACTGCGTCCCAACTGCTGGAGAAATCTGCCGTAGAATGCTGCTGCTGCAATGAACTGGAACTAGGGGCTGATCCCCTCACCGGAATGAGCTGAAAATCGGTAGACTGCCTGTACTCACTGCTCCGGACCAAACCCAGAAACCATGAAGCAAATGGACCACCTCCGAAAAACACCCCAGAATGCCCTCCTCAAGGAAAACGCTGTCTCTCCCAAGCACAGCGCAGATGCCAAAGGAAGAAGGCTGGAAGAGGGCCACAAATCCCTCTGCAAACTTTCCAACCGAAAAGACAATCCCTCCAAAAGGTGAGCTCTGTGGCCTCACGAAATCCCCCACAACGGAGGCTGCTCTAACCACAATTGCGTCCTCCCTCCCGGAGGCTGGGTCTTTCTGATGAGGCCCACCTCTCTTGTGACGTCCCACCCAAGTCTCCCGCAAATCAGCGCTGAGCGAAGGAATACCTTGCCCGAGCAGGCACTCGAAGTCCCCCGGGGCCAAGGGCGAGATCTCCGACCGGAGACACTCAGTCGCACTAAACAGTGCTGCAGACCGACTAAACAACCGGCGTGCTCAAGTAGAAAGAAGTCTAGCTCAAAATATCATCAACATATCAATAATGCCAAATGGAGTGACTCTCCCACCTTTTATAGTGCTAGCTCCCCTCAAAACCCTAACTGCGTCCCCTCTCTCCATGAGCTCCTCCTATGCCTACGCAGTTGCCTCTAGAGTCTACGTGAGGCCTCTCTCATGTAAAGTGTGGACCCCCAAGGCTTTCCTTTAAGTTAGAACGTTACTCTACTAGGAAGCACTTTATTTCATTAAAGTGAGTTGACCCCCTCTTTCTCACTTTTATTTATTAATTAACTATAGGCGGCAAAACTATACAAAAATGAAATATTCCAATTAGCGGTGCTAATTAGGAATATTACAGTCTCCCCCGGTAGAACGTTGCTTGTCCTCAAGCAACTGAAGTGATGGGTGTTGCAAAATCTTCTCATCCTCCTAAGTGGCATCCTCATCCGGCAAATTCTTCCACCTCACCAAGAACTCCCGGATCGTCCTGCTCCGCAGCTGCCTCTCCCTAGTATCAATAATAGCCTCTGGCTGCAACACCAGATGCCCCTCATCATCTGTGGGTGGTAGCTCATCTCTGACTATCACCTGCTGGCCCAATGCCTTTTTCAGGCATGATACATGAAAAATGTTATGGATCTTGCTGCCTTGGGGCAGCTCCAACTCATATGCAACCTGTCCAATCCTGCGTATCACCCTGTATGGCCCATAAAAACGGGGCTTAAGCTTCTCAGCCCCCTTCTGCTTAAGTGAAGATTGTCGGTATGGCTGTAGTCGCAGGTAGACCAAGTCTCCTACCTCAAAATGTCTCTCCACCCGACCCTTATCAGCATACAACTTCTGCTGATTCTGCGCTGTGGCTATGTTATCCTTGAGAGCTCGGAGCATATCTTGGCTCTCTTGGATCCAGATCTTGGCTCTCGGAGCCCTGCTAGCACCAAACATCATGTCCACAAAATATAAAGGATGATATCCATACAAAGAATAGAAAGGTGACATACCAATGGACATGTGATGCGTCGTGTTGTAGCAGTACTCTCCCAAATGCAGCCACTTCAGCCATGCCCTTTGCTGCCCACTGACATAGTTACGCAAGTAGCCCTCCAGCCACTTGTTAACTATCTCTGTCTGTCCGTCCGTCTGGGGGTGATAACTAGTGCTCGGTGTCAACTCGGTCCCCACTAGTCGGAAGAGCTCCTGCCAGAATCCGCCCATGAAGCGGCTGTCCCTGTCACAGACGATGGTCTTGGGTAGACCATGTAGTCTGAAAATCTCCCTGAAGAATAGCTCAGCCACCTGCGCTGCTGTATGATGTGCGGATATGGCAAAAAAATGGGCATACTTCGTCAGCCGGTCAACGACTACGAAGATGCAGTCCTTGCCCTGCACCATGGGCAACCCTGTGATGAAATCCATCGAGATGCTCTCCCATTTCCCCTCCGGAATGAGAAGAGGCTGCAACAACCCTGCAGGATGGCTCATCTCCCCCTTGTTCCTCTGGCAAACGTCGCACTCCCTGACATGCTGGAGTACGTCCTCCTTGAGGCCCTTCCATGAGAACCTCTCCCGGATAGCCCTGTATGTCTTGGTGAACCTGATGGCCCGCCAATGAGAGATTTCTGGGCTTTCGGGTATCTTCTTCTTGGTGAAATCCTACGATCGAAGAAGATCATCTGTAATAGATGATACGGTACGACCACCACAGCACGTGCGCCACTGCCTTACATCCAACACACTCACCCGCCAAACTTTGCTCCTTGGGTACTCTACCGGCGATTCGAGCCCTCCGATCGGGTCCAAACTCGCAAGAGATAACGTGGCCGGTCTCCCGAAGGCCATCCGCTACACGTTATTCTTGCCTTTGACGTACTCTATGTCAAAGTTATAGGCTTGGATCTTACTGATCCACTTCTGCTGCCTCTCCTGCAACTGCTTCTGCTCCAGAAAGAACCTGAGGCTGTTGTGATCGGATCTCACCCTGAATCTACTGCCCACTAAATACTGCCGGTATTTGTCCAATGCATGCATAATGGCCAGCATCTCCTTGTCGTATATGGAATACAACCTCTCATGCGGAAGGAGCTTCCGGCTCTCAAAAGCTATAGGATGACCACCCTGCATCAATACTGCGCCAATCCCCTCTCCTGACGCATCGCACTCCAAGACAAATGGCTGCGTGAAATCTGGCAATGCAAGCACAGGGCAACTGCTCATCACCTCCTTGAGCCTATCAAAGGCTCGTTGTGCTGAATCTGTCCAACTAAATGCCCCCTTCTTCGTCAAATCTGTGAGGGGTGCAGCAAGCTGTGAGAAACCCTTGACGAACTTCTTGTAGTAAGTGCAAATGCCAATGAATCCCCGAAGCTCAGTCACGTTCCTCGGCTCTGGCCAATCTCTGATGGCCCTGATCTTCTCCTCGTGGACTCTCACTCCATCCACTCCTATGATATGTCCCAAGTACAACATCTCCGTCAACCCAAACTCACATTTGGAGAGCTTGGCATAGAACTGCTGCTCCTCCAAGATGCGTAATATTGTCTCAATATGTTGGAGATGCTCCTCCCAAGTCTTGCTGTATATGAGTATGTCATCGAAGAAGACCAATACAAACTTCCTCAGATGACTGCGGAAGATATGGTTCATGCATGACTGAAAGGTGGCGGGTGCATTAGTCAGCCCAAAAGGCATAACCAGAAACTCGAAGTGCCCATAATGACATCTGAAAGCGGTCTTGGGAATGTCCTGTTCCCTCACGCGAATCTGATGGTACTCGGATCTCAAATCGATCTTTGAGAAGAACTGTGCTCCTCTCAACTCGTCCATCAACTCATCGATCCTGGGAATGGGATACCTGTTCTTTAGGGTCTTCTTGTTCAGAGCCCTGTAGTCATTTTGATACTTGTGCTCTTGTCCTTCTTCTTCACCAACACGGAAAGCAAAAGGACTCGTGCTCGGCCGAATGTGACCAAAGACCGGCGGCTCATGAATAACACGCTCTATCTCCTTCCGTCGCCTTGGGATGCCCTGTACGGTGTGGTGATCACGCATTCCACTCAGAAGCTCGATAGTTACAAAAATACCTCGATCCATTGGGCCCTTTGGTGGAATATCCCCGAAAACTACTGCATATCTGTCGAGAATAGACTGTAGATCAGGGTGCACTGTCTGCCCTGTATCCACTGCCTCTGAAGCCCGCAACTCTACGGCCCACTCTATATCTCCCTTGCGGAAGGTTGCCCTCCCATCACGCCGTGCCGACGCGTACGGCGGGCCTCGCCCTTTGTCCCGTGTCTTCTCGTGCCTCCTTTGTCTTCGGGATCATCCACTCCATCTCAGGCCGCCCAATCGTAAGTGACCTTCCCCGATGACAGGCAAGCGCCCTCCAATATCATGTTGGTGTCCGGGATATCCACCACAAAGAAATGATCTGTCAAGGTATAAGTGCCCATCGTCATTGATAACTCTAGGACATACCGAGCACCACCATAGTCTGATCCCCTGGGACCAAAACGGAAAATCCATCAAAACTCTCAGTGTGTATGCCTCTCCACTCAACCATCTGTGCATCAATAAAGTTGTGGGTGGCCCCACTATCAACAAGGCCCAAGAACCCTGCTGTCCATGTCTGCCCATCCCCGTACGCGCAACGTCAAGTACTTGGGAACTCCCCGCAATGCGGCTAGAGCTCCTCCAGTAGGTGCAAACGATGCACCACCTGCTGCTGGTGGTGGAGGTGGTAGGGTACCCTGCGCTGCATAACAATCTCCTGCCTCCACGTCATCCTCCTCATCCTCTTTCCCGCTACTCTCGGAGAAGACCTCAATGAAATGTGCTTTCCCTGCAGCACATCTATGTCCCGATGCCCATGGCTCCTGGCAAGTGAAGCACAACCGCTTCTTCTTCAGCTCTCTCCTGGCCTCATCATCAACCTGCCCTCGTCCAGGATTCACCTTGGGAGGCGGAATCCTCGTGTCCTTCCCCTTAGGCTGGAAGGCCTGTCTCTGGGGGTAAGGTGTCCGAGTCCTGGGCAAGACATCCTGTAGATCTCGGGTCCTACTGATGGCATGTTGAAGTGTAGCCGGTCTAGTCGACCTGACTAGGCCACGAAGTGGCTCTGCTAACCCCTCCACAAACATGTAGACCATCCGAGCTACGGATAGATCTGGCACCATCACTGAAACCCTCAAGAAATCTGAAATGTAAGTCTCGGGGCTCCAGTCTATTTGAGCTTTGTCAGCTCAACGAAGTGTTGCTCTGGATCCCTCCTGTCAAAACGCTCTATCACCGTCCGGGTAAACTCGGCATATGTCCCTACTGTAGAATGCCCGAGTGTCGTCATCCCATGAAACCACCAGTCCTGGGCCTCACCCTCCAGATGTAATGTTGCCACCTTAATGGCCTCTGACTGCGACATCTGATTAAGCTGGAAATAGATATCCAACTTCTCTACCCAAGACTTTGCCGAACTGTTTGATGAACCATCAAACATGGGCAAATGGAATCTACTAGCTGCGCGGTGGTCATCATGATGATGCCTGTGCCGGTGATGCTCGCGAATCTGCGTACGTGGGTGGACAAAAGTCTCTCAACGAAGGAAACCTCCATGAACTACCCGTATGCCCGGTACTCCACAAAATAGTCACCCATGTGGCCGGCTGCGGCTCTCTCGGCTTGTCTTTGCGCACAAGTCTCTGTGGGAAGGTGAGCATGGTCGGATGCGCGTGGGTGCGGAATATCCTACCGTAACTCCCCCTGCGGCCACTCACTGCCCTCGTCTCCTCGCAAGAATGTGGGCATAGTGGATCGCGTGGGTGCATGCGATGCCATGATGGGGATAGCATCATGCACCGGCACGTGGTGGGACATACCCGATCCCTCACCGATCTGAAAACCCCTGGGGGGTTCCCTTTGCCTGACCTCTAATGCCGTGAGTCTCTGTGTCATCTCCTGCATGTGTTGGAGGAGTGTCTCCCATCTCCTCGAACCCTCCTCGTCTGCCATAGGGCCCTGCCGCTCTGCGTCCCTCACAGGCTGCTCCTGCTCTGAATCTGTCTCAGGCGGCTCCTGATCGGAATCTGTCACAGGCTCCCCCTCTCTGAAGGGGTTCTCCCACCTACTCTCAACGTCTCTGTATCTCCTCTGATCAATGTAGGGTTTATCCCCGGGCGTCATAGACTACTAGCTCCACAGGCTGAGCCAGAACTATGCTCTGATACCACTGTAATATCGCCAACGGGAAATAGACAGTAATACACAGAAATACAAACATGCAAATATATAGGAAAATGCCGGAACTAGGACATAGAGCAAGTACACATAAAAATACCAGAACGCTAAGCCATTTTATTAATTCTGAGAATACATGTATGGGTACAATAGATAATCAGAATGAGTGCACCTATCCTTGCACAAGGCAAGTGAAGAACCCTCTCAGAATAGGAAATGGCTGCAATAGAGACTGCGTCCTAGCTGCTGGAGAAATCTGCCGGTGAAGATGCGCTGGCTGTGCAATGAAGAGAAGCGGAACGAAGTTTTGATCCCACTCACCCCCGGAATGAGCTGAAAATCGATAGACTACCGGTACTCACTGCTCCGGACAAAACCCAGAAACCATGAAGCAAATGGTCCACCTCCGAAAAACACCCCAGAAGCCCTCCTTAAGGAAAACACTGTCTCTCCTAAGCACAGTGCAGATGCCAAAGGAAGAATGCTGGAAAAGGGCCACAAATCCCTCTGCAAACTCTCCAATTGAGAAGACTGACCCTACAAGCTGAAACACGCTGAAAACTCCACGAAAATCCCCTACAAATGAGCTACTCCAACACCAACTGCGTCCTCCCTCCAGGACTGCGCAGTCACTCGAAGAGGCCCAGCTCCTCTGCAAAACGTCCACCCAAATCTCCTGCAAATCAACTACTAAAACTGAAGGAATACCTTGCCCGAGCAGGCACTCGAAGTCCCCCGGGGCCAAGGGCGAGATCTCCGAACGGAGACACTCAGTCGCACTAAACAGTGCTGCAGACCGACTAAACAACCGGCGTGCCGAAGTAGACAGAAGTCTAGCTCAAAATATCATCAACATATCAATAATGCCAAATGGAGTGAAACTCCCACCTTTTATAGTGCTAGCTCCTCTCAAAACCCTAACTGCGTCCCCTCTCTCCATGAGCTCCTCCTATGCCTGCGCAGTTGCCTCTAGAGCCTACGTGAGGCCTCTCTCATGCTAAGTGTGGACCCCCAAGGCTTTCCTTTAAGTTACAACGTTACTCTACTAAGAAGCACTTTATTTTATTAAAGTGAGTTGACCCCCTCTTTCTCACTTTTATTTATTAATTTAACTAGAGGTGGAAAAACTATACAAAAATGAAATATTCCAATTAGCGGTGCTAATTAGAAATATTACAATTGCTACTTCAAGACACGTTTCTTTAAACTAGGCAGAATAGGTTTTGCTCCCATTCACTTGGGCTAGTTCCTTTGTACATTAATTTGTATTTTAGATCCTCTTTATTTCACCCTAACGTTTGATTTTCTTTCGCAGCCCCGCAGGCACACAGCATAGCGAGAGCTTGAGAAAAATACGGCAAGAAAAATTGATCCACTGCTTGCGTACAAAGAGCTTCCCGTACTTCAAAATCTGATTTTAGGGAAGTTATGAAAAGCACCTTTGGGACAGAAGCAAACTGATCTTTGTCGTGTTGCCTTGAAGCCTTGAGAAATTCATATTTTGAGGGTTTTTCTCCATAAGTTGTGTTGTCAATTTTTTAGAGGGATATTAAGCCTTTTTCCAAGCTCTTTATTCATAGAAAGATCTCCTTTTGGGCAGCCCTCTTAAAGGTTGTTTTCTTCACTTGTAATCAATAATAAAATAACTTTTTTTTGCTTGAGGGAGCTTGGGATATTTTTCCCATGGTATCCTCCTTCCTTGGTTGAAGAGGAAGGAATTTCTTGGGTGGATTGATTCATTTTCTTGTTTTCGTTTTATGCATGCTAATGAGTTAACAACTAATGCACTCTACATCCATCTAACTTTATTTCGGTTAAATTAAACTTACATGCATGAACTCCAATGCGACAAACCTGAGCAAAATCTTTTTTTTATGTGTAAGCAATTCGCATGTTTGGCAAAATTCCATTTAATTTAATGATTATGCTTCATGCATGTTGAAGCACCATTGAAACACCATTTTTATAAGAACTTATTTCATTCCACTTGCCATTAAAATGCTACAACACATATAAGTTTATTTGTTTCTCTCAAAGTTTGTTTTATTATTGCAAGTAAGCACCATCTCATCTCTTGTGGAAAATTTGCATATATCGTTTAAATGAGATTTATCAACATTCATTTCACACAAGCAACTCATTAAACTTACCTCCAACATAAGTTGCTTGTATAGACCTCTAGGGACCCTCTACTCCCCTATGACTCCTCACTGTGAGATCCACATAATTTGGGCGAGGGTGAGGTCTGGGGATTGAAGAGTTGATTTGAAATATTTGTTGTAGAGTAAGTTTAACTAAAATGAACCAAGAGCACTCTTCATCACATTTCCCTTTTTATGGTTGTTGATCTCATGCAAATAGTGTGACGCTTACTTTTTATATTTGCAAAGTTTAATTTCATCTTCAACATCTAAATTTTTGGTTGCTTCAACTACTGTCAGATGTCTTTTAAATATTGTAGTTGGTTATCATAACAATCATTTTTATCCTGCTGAATGTTTTGTGTTTGACATCTTTTGTTTCATTTAGGGATTATTGTGTTCTCATTTCCTAAAGGCATTATTCTTGGTAGCGTTATTTAAGACAACGGTTGAATGGTTTGATATTATTATTTCAAGGCTTCTCATAAAATACTTACAAATCTTTAAAGTAATCTCTTTCACTCTAATATTCTCCCGAGAAACTCAAACCAACTTAGTTTTGCTGGACCCTTCCTTAGCTGACACAGGAGAGAGCTAAAGCGGAGAGGAAGTCGGGATCGGTGTGACAGCCCCTTCTCACGAGATCCTGCAGCCCACCTTGTGGGGTTGGAAGGATTTTCCAGCGGCTTGTAGGTAGGTGTGGGCCGGTAGGCGATAACATTTTTGGTTGTCATTGCGAGGACAAAGCTTTCTTGTACCTGGGAAATCGACTAACTTTTGGTTTTTGCATGTTGGATTTTAGAGTTAGATTCTTGTTCAAGTGACGACTCAACTTATTTCATTTTTTGCAAGGATTTCTGCTTGAAGCCTTCTTCTTGTAGAATTCTTGCTAATCTTGGATAGGAACCTCTCTCTGATATCCATTTTCTCTTTCAGGGTCAAGTGAGCATGACATCATGAATGATCTTCATGCTTGTGTGATTCCTTCTTTTGTTCCATTCTCAAGTTTTATTTCCGGATGAAGCCATTGGTTGTTATTAGGTTGCCGATTTTCATTAATGTTGACCACTGAAATTGGCACTTGATTATAATGAAGACTCCATGCCCAAGGATGAACTTGGAGACATTTGTACCGCTTGAGGATATCATCGGTTCAACGAGTTTTAAACTCTATTTCTGCTTCTTATCCCATTTTCTCTTGTGCAGTTCCCGCCCTACGGGGAATTGCAATAAGTAATCATCGTGATGAGTTTTGAGTCAGTATTGAGTCTGTAACAGGCCTAGGTAGCCTGGGACCTTTCCAACAAGTGAGTATTACTCTGGGAGGTTTTTTTTACTTGGTTAATTATCATCTCCCTACTAGGAGTTAATAATTAATTGAGTTTTTCCTTCAATTTTACCCCAAAGCCGGAGTACGGCTTGATGGTGAGGCCTTGGGTGACTCCTAGTGTCTAGAGTCAATGTATATTACCATACTAGATCACACAAAAAATTTCGTGGAATTTGGTTAGGTCTAGGTAGTGATTTTTTAATTTTTTAGATTTCCCGCAAGTCGAAAATTGCAATAAAAATTGTAATTGAATTGTAATAAATGTTGTTTAAAGAAGTTGTATGGAGTATGAGTAATCAAAATTACACCTCTCACACTCAACTTTCTACTATGACACACTTTGAGGAGTTAAAAATGTGTTTTGAACCCTCAAAACCCACTTTTCCTAAGTTTAGTGGGAAATCTGGCAATTAATTAAGCCAGAAATTAAATAAATGGAGAAAAATAAATATCCACACATGCTAAATGAGGTGGAAATGAGGTGGAAAATTATAGAGGAGTTAAAGTGAAGTCCCAAGGTGATATGGACTCCTAAAATCAAGGAAAAGACATGTGCTCAAATAAAATTGAATTTCCGGCATTAAATGAGAGTTGCTTACTTGGAA
Organism: Pinus albicaulis; assembly: GCA_034641835.2. NCBI lineage: Eukaryota > Viridiplantae > Streptophyta > Pinopsida > Pinales > Pinaceae > Pinus > Pinus albicaulis. Next base: position 1,093,351,404 of record CM076577.1, read on the forward strand.
ATTCGAATTTGTGAAATTAATGCATATCTGGGAGGATTTGGGAGAATATTTGGTGGAGATTTTGGTGAGAAATTGTCCCCACATGGGTTACCAACCATATACACAGGTCATTTCATCATAAAATTCGAATTTGGCACATAAGGGAAGAAGAAAATGATGCCCACTTGCCAGAATTCGATTTTTACACTTGGCATTGGAGCTCCACTTACCAAATTCGAATTTGCCTTGAGATCTCCTCCCTTTCACCACTTGGCATATGGTTCTTCATTGGGATTTGCTCCCAACTTTCTATATAATAGAGCCATGGGCTCTCATATTGTAATCATTTGTTTACTAGCTATTGTGCTTGCGGAAGCGCTGCTGCCTTGTACACTTTCAGAAATATCAATAAAGACTTTCGGGTTTCATTCATGAGGTGTTCCTCCTTTTGGAGTGTGATGAATTGTTGATCATTGGTATAATTCCTTTTACTTATGCTTTCATCTAATTTGTTTTCATATGCTCTTGTAGATTTGTTAATGTAGAGCTATCTTACATTGACATTTGATGTAGAAATTTGCTGAATAATGATTAATTATCCACCGAGACTATCCTGATCACATACAATTCGAATTTATATGCAACACATAATCTCTTCCACTCAGATCATCAAACATGCGGAAATAAAATCAAGCGATAACACATCAAATCATCACACACATTAACACAGTATGTATGGGGAAAGCTTATAGCTGAAAACCCCGTAGCTATTGTGTATATTATAATGGAGAAAACATGTAACAAACTCAGTACAATACTCCTCACAAGTACTCAGTACTATCTCATGAAGTTACACACACGAGCTCTGCCAATAAAAGCATCGGGTTCAAAACTCACCGCCAATTGCCTTGCCTCTATTGCGCAATCCAAAGCCCCCGTCTATATAGAGATCCAAGGTTCGAATCTCCTTGCTTGACAAAATGCCGCAACTACTTTGGCATTCTGCTCATGTATATGTAAATCAGCAATAACTGACAAGCCGCCCACTATAGTTAATCCTTCATCCTTGTCTACTTCTTTTCACTGTCTCTCACTGGGAGATCGACAAGACTGTAGTGAACTGATGTGTTCTTGAGTTGAATAATGAGTTATTAATTAATGAATTAAATAATATTTAATTCACTCCACTCATAACTAGTTGATTAGCTAGTTAAACTAATCTCAACCAGTTCAACTAAATTAAACCGAACACAACTCCACTAGCTGTCCCATTAACTCCACCAAACTTCTGCCACTGAAGTCCTAACTGAAGTCAACCATGCATGATGCCATCAAACCCTTGGGAACCACGTGATTCCTCTGTCAGATGCATGAGCCACTTCTGTAGCTCGAACTGAAGTGCTCTAAGAGAGTAAACTGCTGTTTAGAGTCCAAATATTATTAAGGGTAAATAATATTTGACTTCCCTATTTTTAGGAGAGGCAGTCTAAAAATAGATTTCGACCTCTTCGACCTAAAAAATAGAGTCTCATCTATTTTTACCAACATGACCAATGCTCCAAGAATCTCAAACTGGAATCCCCGAACCATGCTCCATATGTCTAAAAATAGACATAGTCTAAAAATAGACTTTGCGCCGGAATTTGCCTGCGGGCCCACTTAGTGAAGGCGACTTCATTTCACTAAGCTCCATCATCTTGCTGCATTCTCAACACTCCCTCTCAGCAAGATATGGATTATCTGCAACCCCTATCCCGCCTCTGTGGAATTCGAACTTGCTCCTGGTGAGCGCCTTCGTCAGGATGTCGGCATCCTGATCCTCCATGGGAACATATGAAAGCATCATGATTCTCCGCTGAACACAATCTCTGATATGATGGTACCCATCATGAAATACCGGATTAGCCGAGAGCTTGATGCAGCTCTGGTTATCACAGTAGATCACTGTAGGCTCCAAATGCAACCCGAACAATCCAACGAGGATCTTCCTCATCCAAATAGCCTCGCATGCAGCCAAGCTAGCCGCCATGTACTCGGCCTCTGCTGAACTGAGTGCCACGGATCTCTGCTTCCTGCTGTACCAGGAAACTGCTGTCGACCCAACGCTGAAAACTCCTCCAGATGTGCTCTTCCGGTCCGTTGGGCTCCCTGCCCAATCTGCATCAGTGAAGCCAGAAAGCTTCGCTCCATCCTCCTGTCTGTACCATAGACCATATCCCGATGTGCCTCTAATATAGCGTAATACATGCTTGCCTGCCTTCCAAAAGAGCTTGGTAGGCTTAACCATAGCTTGCGAAAGCTGGTTAACTGCATAGCATATATCGGGTCGTGTATTGACCAGATACATAAGCGACCCCACCAACTGTCGATAGACAGTGGCATCCACTACCTCCACTGAAGTAGCATCTTCCTTCCTCCAACCACCAGGAAGAGGAGTGTCAACAGGCTTGCAGCCTTGCATGTTGAACCTCTCCAGAATCTCCCGGGCATACTTGCCCTGAGAAACAAACAGTCCTCCGCTGCGCTGCCAAATCTCCAATCCCAGGAAATAATGAAGGATGCCTAAGTTCTTCA